>JAOWCC010001501.1:45344969-45829529 GCA_030867875.1 Actinernus sp. WN-2022
CGGACTTGACTAATACGAGAAACCCGTGTGTACGAGAAGCTACTACTACCTATAACACACACGGACTTGACTAATACGAGATACCCGTGTGTACGAGAAGCTACTACTACCTATAACACATACGGACTTGACTAATACGAGAAACCCGTGTGTACGAGAAGCTACTACTACCCATAACACATACTGACTTGACTAATACGAGAAACCCGTGTGTACGAGAAGCTACTACTACCAATAACACACGCGGACTTGACTAATACGAGATACCCGTGTGTACGAGAAGCTACTACTACCAATAACACACACGGACTTGACTAATACCGGATACCCGTGTGTACGAGAAGCTACTACTACCAATAACACACACGGACTTGACTAATACCGGTTACCCGTGTGTACGAGAAGCTACTACTACCAATAACACACACGGACTTGACTAAATCGACACACCATTCACTTTATTCAAATCTCATCCCCGCGTGAGAAGAAACTTGTCTGGTAACAATGGTACCGAAGTGAGGCCAGAAGTGTGTCCTAGCGATCGCAAAATTGGAGTCGGTCAGAAATATCTCATTTTCTGTCCTACCGCACTGTTGTGTTCCTTTATATCATACGGGAATTCACGTTATTTTCTGCCATCGACGTTTTCTCTTCCTGTGACAATCTGGGACAACTAGCCTCGCTTTGATGCGTTTATGAATAAGGTCAATATAATTAATGAATTTCTGTCTTGGAACAGCGCCAGAAAAGTCGAATGAAAGTTGGCAGGGGTTAATATTCTAATCCAATGCTTCTAAGTGGTTCACACGGACATGTGATACGTTTCTACTGAATTAATTAAAAATGGCGAGATCAAGCAAGACGGGAGAAAAATTCAAAGTTGCCGCGAACTCCCATAAACCATTACTACATAATTTAACAAAATGGCCGACCCGTTGAGACAGCAAAACGGGAGGTAATGCTCTGTTTTTACGAACTCTGTCGCTAGTTATAAGCCTCTACTGGCAAGTCCTTTGAACCTTGATTATTACCCAAACTGGATTGGTAAAAACTAGCCGAGTTTATGATAAAAGGTGCTGAAATGTAATAAGTTTACGAAGAAATACAGGATCGTTGGATTGGGAGATGAAAGAAGAAGTTAAGTGTTCGAATATTAACTCAAAATGAATCGTTATACATTTACTGTAAAGTTAAGAACTCCACGGAGGGAAAGTGTCATGCTTCAACTGCGCATGTCCATTCGACTTTTCTGGCGATGACATACAATGCATATGAGCAATACACGATGTACGAGAGAACCATTTTAGAAATAGTTGTATACAGCAGTACGCGCAAGATAGCATGCAAGAATTGCAGGGATAGATACGCGATACATGTACATAGAGGTTATTAGTCGGCAAAGCGTATAATACGGCTGTGCATTTTTACAAGTCATCCTTATGATATATACGTGATACATGTACATAGACGTTACTAGTCGGCAAAGCATCTAATACGGCTGTGCATTTTTACGAGTCATCCTTATAAAATCGAACAAACGGCAAATCTCAAAGAAGAGCTTGATAATCGCTGGAGCTGAGAGAAAATAGCTACATATAAACCTGTGAAAATAGTCAATTTCTACTACACTAGCTAAAAGCGAAATTTGAGTTCAGTTCATCGAGCACAGTTATCACTTTGCTGTAACTGTTATATGTCTCCAAGAATAAACTTTACGTACAATCAAAAACTAGAAAACTGAACCCAACTATCGCAGCTGGAAATGAAATTCCAATTCACCAATTAGTACAAGCAAGGGTCACGGCAACGGTTCACGGCAACGGGTCACGGCAACGGGTCACGTCAGTGCGACCGTGTTTCCAAGGATTTTTAGTCAATGGCTTAAGAACAAAACAATTAAATGAAAATTTAAAAGTAAACTTTGCTTACTTTGATGGTATTTTGTCCTTATATATGTTGTCAGCTGTTCCTAGCCAGCTGTTTGAGCGAGATGAATGTGAATTTTCGGTTCCGCGTTTTCATTCATTGATTCAAATATTCCTCGTCGCCAGTCAACTGGTCACTTGAAGATAGACTTGAAAATCACTTTGACTTTCTCAAATCACCCCAAGATTCCATCCATTAGAAGAGGCACAGATGAACAGTCATTTCATTTCAATTCCAAAATCTTCAATTTCGGCCGTCAAGTCAGGAATTTGCCACCGTAGCTTTGTAGTTTTTAGTACACTTGGCGACCTGTATGTCCGCAATTTCCCCCCGCGAAATTTGAGATTAGCATTTCTAAAAATAGACTATTCTGTAAACTGGTTATGGACCTCTGTCACAAAATAATAATCACAAAAGTTGCACGAGAAAACCGTATGATTACCTTTTATAATAATACTGGAGTTCATTACCAACAACAATAATAATAATAACGTCTTTATTTAAAGAGGGTAATACATAATAGTGTACAACACTAAGAAACCTGTAGCCCTCACTACAATAATACAATACAACTATATAAAATGCTTAATACTAATATACTAATAAAGCTATACATATGAGCTATTTAATAAATATATAAGCTAACTATAACAGATACGATGTAAACATCTAAGTCACGATATGTATTTTTGTTGGGCGTTCGTAATTAGCACTTAGACTTGGAGTTGTTATTTAAGATGATATTTACATATAGATTTCACTTGATGCCAACCAGTTTACACGCTTGGTTATCCGGGCCAAAATTTTCTAGACCGTCTAGAAAATTTTGGCCCGGATAACCAAGCGTGTAAACTGGTTGGCATCAAGTGAAATCTAATTTGTAATCCGGCCTTAAATTAACAGCGTTTGTACATGTACTTTTTTTCTTTTGACGACCCTTAACTTCCAGGGCTCTCGGCGAATTCGCATTGGGTTGGAGTATACGTTTCCAGAATAATATTTTCCTCAAAGTGAGGTTTTAACCTGATTTTTCGTATCCGGCGATTCGTCATTAGTTTAACATTAATATGTAATGTTTATACGGCATTAATGTTCAAATTTCGTGCATTGTACAAAATCCAAGCATGTGATTGGCTAATGAGCGTGCATTATTGGTGACCACAGCACTCGACCCAGACCCTCTCTTACCTATAGGGAAAGGGAGACCTAGTCCTTCGCTTAGTTACGTGTTTGGACGGCTTGGAAAACCTCATCGCATATTAAACAGTGAAAATGCAGACAATTACTAGAAAGGTAACGGCAGGATTGAACTCTGTTGCCTGTGTGACAGAAGATATATATTTTGAGGCGAACATTTGCATAATCTCGTTGGAAATGGCTGATTTGCGAGTGCTGGAAGTACAACTTAGTTACAAGTCAACATGTGTCCGAGTGAACAAAGGTTTCTACAACACTCTAGTAGTCTTACTCTGTCAATAAGAGGAGAAAATTAAGCGAGAATTCAGTGGATGGTTCGAAAACCCAGGATATTTGATTTGGAAAATGTTTGCATCGGAGCCGAGCACATGGCCGGAGGCCGGTTTCGAGTCAAGATTTCAATTCACTGCCCCACTGGAATCTGCAGGTTAGTTATTTTCGAATGAAAGAAACTATTAAAGAAAGCAGACTATCTAGGAGTTAAGCCGGCTAAATAATTGATATTTGAAGACGTGGCTCCAAGAGAAACGTTTTCGAGTTAAATGTACAATCATACTATTCGCCTCGCATTATGTTTTCAGGCAAACATTTGCATAATCGTTCGTTAGAAATGGCTGATTTGCAAGCGCTGGAAGTACAACAACTAACTAGTCAACATGTGTCTGAGTAAACAAAAGTTTCTTCAACACTCTAGCAGTCCAAACTGAAGAAATGGATTTTATTTCCGGCGAGACCTTACTCTGTCAATAAGAGGAGACAATGAAGCGACAATTCAGTGGAAGGTTCAAAAACCTAGGATATTTTTATTTGGAAAATGTTTGCATCAGAGCCGAGCACTTGGAGGCCGGTTTCAAGATTTCAATTCACTGGAATCTGCAGGTTAGTTATTTTCGAATGAAAGAAACTATTAAAGAAAGTAGACTATCTAGGAGTTAAGCCGGCTAAATACTCGATATTTTAATACATGGCTCCAAGAGAAACGTTTTCGAATTAAATGTACAAACATGTACTCGCAAGGCGTCAACTAAACTGACCGAACGCCAAAGTAAATTATTCTTTGCAAAGTTATCTACTTCTGTTTTTATTCATTGTCTATTGAAATGACTTTTCTTTGTGGAGATATTTACCGTAAAACGATTTAATTCATGCGAAATATTTGACTTCTTTATGAAATTGTTATTGACAACTGATTTCAATTGAAATTCACGGCTGACAGTGCACTCAGTTTGAATATTAATAGGGTTAGAGACTTTATGTTTGTGCTTTATCGGCAAAATACAGTCACTTGCTGACTGTACGATGAACTCAAAATTTCTTCATACTGCATTCGGCCTTCGGCCTCATGCAGTATTCATTATTTTTCGTTCATCGTACAGTCAGCGCGTGCCTGTATTTGTCGATAAAGAACTCACAAGCAGTCTCTAACCCTTACATAAACTTAACATAACTGGTCGGCATCCTCCTAACACGCCTTGCTTGATGTGTATGTAGAATATACAACATAAATATTTTCTATGCGGCGGAGCGCAGTGACAGAGCATAGAAGTAAATATACTAAGCTCCCTAGCCTCCACCTCCCTACCCAGAGAAATATAAATATAAAAATGCTTAAGTTCTAATGTAAATTCTAAAATCTGAGATATTGCAAAAATGTAAATTTTAAAATCTGAGATATTGCAAAAATGTAAATTTTAAAATCTGAGATATTGCAAAATTTAAGACATTTTAAAAGAACGACAACATTAAATATGTTAAGGTCTAAAATGATTTAGAGAAAGCTGCTCAACAACAACAACAACTTTTATTCACACTTATTTCGATTGACATTTCTAATTTTAAATTAAATTTACATTTATTTATATTAAACAGACAAACCTGTATAATAAAGGAGACAAACCTGTATAATAAAAGAGGCTAATTTAACTGGTAGGTTTTCTAGTTAGCCTCTCTAGTTAGCCTACGGAGCGTCCATCTCCCGTGCTACATCTATGATGAAGCGTTTTTACAGACCAGGTTATTTTTAGAATGTGTTTCTCGCGAGTTCCTTTTCCGCTTGCCAAGCACAAGCTTTTGCGTAATTTTAATTCAAATGAATAATGTTGGTTGACCAAACAAAATAAGCTAATGAAAATCGTTTGTTAACAACATGTCGTGATGAAAGAGAACAATGAGAAATGAATTCTAAAAATAACCTGCGGTCTGGGAAAATGCTCCATCACAAGTATATGACAGATGGGCTTCTGGAGAAACCCACTTGATCAAATGATTTGCCCCAAATATAGGCCCTTTGCAGCAACAGTCACGCGCTAATATAATACTTCATTAACGAATGAATTGAGCTCGTCATCCCCACGAGAAAGGCGTTGCTATGTATGTTGGAGAGCAAGCTATCTTTATAAACGCAGTTTTAACAAGATCGCAATCGATTGGAGGTGGAAAATAGCATATACAAACAGGTTTTTCTAATAACACCAGCTGTCTCGTACAAGGCCTTTGAATAAATATAATCAGGTATTTTTTTGCTCTCCAGTACAACCACGTGAATTGTTAGCTGCAAAGGGCCTATTGGACTTGAAACCGTGTGATTACTTACAGTAACACGATACTAATAATCAGTTGTAATATTCTCCATTTCCAATTTCAAACCTTTTATCAAATAAAACAGTAGTCGTAGCTTTATAACTTCTCTTTTTTATAACATATACTTATTATATGGACGAGTGTTTTACTAGGAACTAAACCATTCGTAGAACCATATCTCGCTCATTGGAGTAAGATATGGAAAATAAGCCACCCGATCTCCCGGATGTATGACGTCAGGTTATTGTCCGTATAATAAAAAGAACATCACATGGTGGTTCAGTTAATATATGATGTTTTCGCGAACGACTTTACCAGCAATACGAGACAAAATGGCGTCTGCTGCTCATTAAGGACAACTACTTGTCCAAAATGGCGGTCGCACTTGATAGCTAGTGTATGAGAAACAAGAGGCCCTGATTGGCCTTAACTCGGGCCACCTATAAATAGGTTAATACATGGAGTTCTAGTATATTTTTGTGTGTCATACATGGTTTGTGCTAGGGGACCGGATAATTGATTCACTTCTGATGCTTGTGATAATTTATATATAATGGAATGGACCTTTTGCAGGAATGCAATAATGTGGCTGTAGTAGATGGCAAACAAATATTTAAAGGCACTTGTACGAGATTGGTAGTGTTATTAGCAAAACCTGTTTGTAAATGATATTTTCCACCTTCTTACAATTCTCAACCTCCAAAGGTGGTCACGGTCACTTACAGGAGCTTCTAATTACAAAGTTTTACTAAAAATTAAAACCAGGTTGCATAAGGGTGGTTGCTGAAGGGACTGGTCAGAAATTATCAGGGGAAGGAGTTGTGAAAGGGGAGGATCATATTTTTTTTGAATCCCCAAAACTGGAGGGTCATAAATAATGGGCAACTGAAAAAGGATTGGTTATAAGGGAGAAAGGGTCAAAATATTTCATACTCATTGTCCAGGGAGGGTACGTTATACAATTTTAGACTTTTTATCTCCACCCCACCCCCTCCCCCTTTGCCTCTCCCCCTTTGCACCTCCCCTGCTAATTTTTTACCAGTCCCTAATGTTTAATAAAATATTGATTTCATTGATTTCATGCATGTAGACCACTTGGAAAATAAAATTAACTTTATTTAAAGAGGGTAACACCAACTAGTACACACATAGAAATGCGTAGCCTCCCCCACAGTCGTTTTGCGGGGAAGGCTAAGAAACGTGTGGCCCTCCTTGTAATTAAAAAATCAAAACAAATCTAGAACATGATTTAGATTAATATCAATTAAAATATGTCACTAATTAAGCTAAATATTGTCTGTTCGTGACTGTAATAATAATATCAGTATACAAGTATACAAGTGAATGCATATAAATTATATTATTATCACTTCAATTCGTTATCTGAAAACATAAAAACATAAATACTTCTGAAATACTATAAAAGTAGATTGGACGGATTGGAGGATCAGTAATATGCCCCCAAGAGAGAAATGCACAGAAAATCCCATTGTCCCAATTTCAAAACCTAAATTATTCTATTTTTTAGTATTATACAATTTTCTGATGATGGTCATTCCATTTTTCAAGTCAGCTCTAATTCAATTTTCTTTTTTCTTCTTTTGACAGTCCTACATTTGTCTTCTTTCTTCGGTATTTCAAGTTGACTTTTTCAACATATTTTTCAGGGCAACAGTGTTCGCTTGGTAAATAAATCTCCAAACCCAATTCTATTTATGATTGTTCTAATCAGTTACAGTATCTGTGTATAGCTCTACCAATTCCAAACCTGCCCATCCCCCAAGGGTGGGGGGCATAAGTGAGGTATTTGGCTGAGTTTTTGTCCCAGGGGTGAGACATTTTGGAGCAAACAAAAGTTGGCAGGGTGGGGAATTCATTAATTGTAGAAAGAGAGTCAAAATAGCGAATTTGATAAGAGATTTGCACCTGTACCAAAGCCCCACCATGGAGCATTTGACCCCACAGTGGGGCATTTGCAACGTTCCAGGGGGAGGGGGGGGAGGGGCAGGTTTGGAATTGATAGAGCCATAACTTATATAATTGTACTCTCCAGTATGGCTTTACACAACAAATCCTGCTCTTCTTTTGACAGTTTCACATCCAATTCAATTTTAATTCGGTATTCTCGGTTTGGGAATACCCCACCACTTGGTTCATTAATAATGCATTTTCTCAAATTCTCATACAAACCCTCTAAAAACCTAACCCTGAAATTCAAATAAATCTTACCCAATTTCAACTCCAAATCATTCATAGAACGAGTCTAAATACACCTGATCTATATAAAATGGATAATTTTGCACAATTTTTAAGGGCTTTTCAAGTGATCTTTCGAAGTGGTAGGGTATTCTGCAATCTAGCCATGTAAGGTATTAAGTCATATCCAGTTCTGTTTATGGGTATAATTCGTAGTAAATTCGAATGTCCTCTCTGTATCTTCCGAGTTCTGTTATTGTTTTGACGATCGATTTTAACTTTTTCTTCTTGGTCTCTATAAAGTCACATACAGTTCAACTTATGGACGATTTCATTTCCAGTTCGAATTACTGTCACCATTACACTTAATATAATTCTAAAAGTAGGGAACAAGTAAGATTTGTGTGTGTATATAAACACAAATATTTCAACCTCACCAGTTCTGATTTCCGTTCGCGTTCAAAGACAAGGGTCAATCACTATTCACTTCCAGGTTTTGTGACTCTTGAGTTGAAGTCTTTGTAAAGCTCGGCATTGGTTGACTGGTTTAGTCAAGACTTCACAGTTGTATAATCTCAAGAGTATTTCAGGAGAGTAATTGGCGGGGTAAACACACAGCCAACATTGCAAACAATCAATTTAAATCCCTCACGATCATTGACCTCCTCACAGTGTGTGATCGTAATGAAGAGCATTTCAACAATATCAACACCGCAACACTGCAATCCTATGGTATTAAGATGCAGCAGTTCAGGCATTTTCTTTCCGTTTCCGTGGATTATTGGACCAAAACCATCGAAACCAAACCATCACTCCTCCTCCGGCCGGCCAGACTGCATGTAGCGGACTGTAGTCTGTACCGTGTACGATAATCTTGGATCGCCACATCCCTTTCGTAAATGTAAGAATTTTCCATTGAAAGCCCCTAAAAGTCCTGTCAGCCCTAGAATAACTGAACATCTTGGTATTTCATTCGAAGAAACCTTTGGTTTCAGCAAAATAATGGTTAAGAATGGCCACGAATCTTCGCTCCGTTGCTGACTTGGTAACCAAGATCGGGCGGGTGTCGAATCTGATTGGTTGATCCTATCACGTGTTGGGAATCGAACAATGGGCTCCTGTATAATCTGATTGGTTGCTGGCGCATTTCAGCGACACAACAAACAATAATAATAATAAACGGCTTGCATTTTTCTGACTCGTGCCTCGGCCGAAGGCCTAGCCCGAGTAATAATAAAAATAACATTACATAGTATTCCCAAAGCGTGATCGTACAAAGTTTGATCACTTAATTGGAATCGTAATCACCATCGCTTAGCCAACCTTATCACATTCCACACGACTGAATTGTGATTGGAGAAAATGGTTCCCTGGATAGTCGAAAAAATGCACTATAATTGCTACTACATTCCATACAAATACACTACAATTTTGAGATTTCGGAAATTTCGGACCATCTTACCTTCAATACGGCTTCTATTCAAAACTTTAGTTCGTTCGATTTCCATTGTGCGTTCTTTTGTGAATCAGCTTATTCCCATAACTCTTCAAAATAATGTATCTAAAGTGGTTCATTTTATCAACAAAGACAGCATACTTCAAGGATAGTTCACCAGGAACAGATCGCCATTTTTAAAGGACCTCGAAGGTATCATTTTGGTTGAGTAACGAATGAGAAACTACGCTTATTATTATGCCTGCCATTTCACTTATCCCTATATATATGTAGTCTGACATTGATTGGGGGATAGCACTAGTCCTTAGGCTCTTTCAACTAAATGGAAAATAAGTGATGGCTGCTTTTTATCGATTGTAAAATTTCGAATTTTTCACACGAAATGTTTTATTGACAATTAAAATAAAGGTCTTGCTACGATATTATCGGCACTTATCAAAAGGAATCCCTTAACTTAAACGGTTCAGAATATGGTAGGAAGGTTGGTGCCTATCACTCCGCCTTCTCAGGCTCCGCCATTTTGGCAAAAATAGCATTCCATCATGTACCGCATCACCAAATGTAGTACCGCTGACAGCGGCTCAAAAAAGGTGTAATATTGCTGGCAACGGTGAAATATTTTGGACTCGAGAAGATGAACCTCTATAAATACATCTACGCACCACCGTGTAATATCTATATCAAGGACGAATAAATGCTGAAAGGGAAATGATAATCAAAACTAGACTTCTTTGTTTTGTTCACATCAAAGGCTTAATTTAATCATTACCTTTATCTCAGACTTCTAATTTTCCCCATATTCCCCTTTCTCTTTTTCTTCCATTATCCCTCTCTCTTTGAGCCTGATCGAGATAAACAAAAAGAACAGCCAATCATATCACGTTGTAGTACTATGTAACTACATACATGTCTTTATTTATCCATGAGAAATACTCGATCAGTTACCTATACAAGTATCACAAATTCAACTATCTAAAAGTATTCTCTAAAAGAAACTTTCACTGCCAAGATAGCTTATCATATTATGTTATTTACATCGATACGGAACTAACTAATCAGAAGGAGAAGAAGTATAGAAGACTTGAATACCAACACTCGGACGAACAAGAGAGAGAGGCATTGAAAGCAATTTCATCTTTAGAGGATGAGATCCTATTCGATTCAAAGTTGTCGTTTACGCATTACAAAATATCAGTTGAAATTGGCTAAGGGGCAATCAAAGGAATCCCCGCATTTCAGCAATATATTTGTTAAACGAATGGTCAAAATGTCCAAAAGTTATAAAAATATATGATAATTTATGCAAAGTTTCATGGACAGTTTCGTACACAACCTCGTTCCCAGGGTCTTCTCGGTCAGATCCAAGATGGCGGCTACTCAGAGAGAAGACCCTGGTAAAGGCTGAACTGTCACGTATTGTGATTTGCTCTTCGATTATTACGTAAGGGTTGTTCTAACAATGCTTTTTATTGGACAAACGAACTGAGTCCAGAGAGATGAATTTGTTTACGGGTTTAGATTGCTCAAATTTTATCAATGAAACGATTTTAAATAACCTTAAAGCACGTTGTGTAGGTAGAGCAATAGATGAAGTGTATTATTGGGTAGTTTTCTGGTAAGTTTCATCAGTGGGAAAGCCAGGAGAAGCCGTTAAACCTGAACATGTGCTATCGATCGCTTCGCTTCAACGCTAACGGAAAATGAACGGCTTTTTAGGATTCTCTTCTAGCTTAGATAAATCCTGGTAGCTTTGTGATACCTTTCCACTGTTTCTTTATCCAAGTAAACTCCATTTCGAGCCATTTGGTAGACCTGTTTTCACTGTATCGTTCGCCGCGTGGAAATATAATCGCTTCTCGCTCACTCCGGACTGGGATACCTATGGTTTGTACACGTCATGAACTATTCCCATATTTAGCTTGGCCGCCATCTTAGATCGCCAAATCACGTGACAAAATACTCCCAAAATCTGGGAGTATTTGATAACGTGATCCAGCCTTTACCAGGGTCTTCTCTCTGAGTAGCCGCCATCTTGGATCTGACCGAGAAGACCCTGGGGACGAGGTTGTTTCGTACAAGGTTAAAAAGCAAATATGGTACTTTTGGCGACGATGCGGACCGTCAATAGAACAAAGGGAAAGTTTACTTAATATGATTGAGAGTGGGGCTCTTGAATATTTTGCGCGGTTAAAGGGGTGGCTCTCGAAAAATAGTGGAGTTACAAGGTTTATTTACTGCTACAGGAAGGATTCATAAAGTTGGAAAGAAAGGAAGCGGGCTACGTAAATATTATGCTCCCAACTGCAATATCTTTATCCCCCCTCCTCATATTAAATGAACTTTCCCTGACATAACAGAGCGAAAACTGAAGGAAGTCTCTCCACACCCACTTCCTCCTTTTTACTGCGAAGACAGAGAGAATTGTCTTGCCATACACCTCCGAGGTTTAATTAGTTTAGTTGTAAAGCAATGGCTCCTCGATTGTACTTTCGTGCTCTCTTCAGTGTAGTTGTGGTATCAAATAGTCAAGACATTCAGCATCCGGTAAAAGGTCATCACTAGAAAAGTCGAATCAATTGGGGCGGGCCTTAATAAGTTAATTTTGTAGGACATCAACTTCTCTAAACTCGCTAGATAGAACACTTTTGCCGTAAAGCAAAACACCACACAGCACTCAAATAACTACTAATCTTTATTTATTGAGTATATTTAGAACGCAGTATCGCTAAAGGTCCATTCCAGGAGTGGAAATCTAATTCTATATCAAAGTTTCTATGTAATCTTTCGATTCGTAGCCACAGGTAACCCAAAACCAATTTTAATGGTAAACCTGTGTTGGTACAAGTCATTTTTTGTCTTTTCTGACAAACAACGAAGAACGCCTGGTACGTAATTTTACAAAATGGACGCGGTTGAGGCAACGAAGGGGATAAATGGTCTGTTTTTTCTCGACTCTGCCGCTAGTTATGACACTGCTGACAAGTCTTTCGAACCTTGATTATTACCCAAACTGGATTTGTAAAAACTAGCCGAGTTTATGATAAAATGAAAGGTGCCGAAATTTAACTCATTTACGTAGCCGTACTAGATCGTTGGGTTGGGAGATGAAAGAACAAGGTAAGTGTTTGAATAGTAACTCAAAATGAATCGTAATTTAGGCTGTTGAGGTTCTTCGTCTCGCTAATCCTTTATATGACGCCCTTGAATTTCATTTTAGCGAATAATCACAGAAACGAACCGAAATACAACGCTTCCTTTTCGATTTTGAGCTTTAAACACCTAAGAGCTTGGGATTTAGCGTACTCAAAGATATTGCAATATGAAAATTGTAGCGCTATACATTTACTGTAAAGTTGAGAACTCCACGCAGGGCTTTAACTGCGCATGTCCATTCGACTTTTCTGGCGATGTTTAAAGAGGCAAGTCAGAGATACTCTGGCATTCTGAGAACTTCGTATTTGTTTATCTCTTTTGATATTTCTCAACAAACATCTATTGGCCTATTGGAAAAGACTGATTAACCAACTCCTCATTTTCAAAATTTTAATGCTCCACCATTTTAAGATTGATGTAGTAAACTTCATCATCAGCAAGAACATCCTTATTACAATAAATGTGCTCCTGTTCGTCATTTTCTCGATTTTCTTCGTTGTCTACCTGTCTTGTCAGGATCGCGTCATTACATACATTAGCATACACTGGCTCTTGGGGTAAGGCCTCCATATACCTTGCTTGTTTAAAACAACCTCCTCTCTTTTGGTAGAGGTAGAAAACATAACCAGAGACAATAAGCAGAAGGAAGAGGACTCCAAGTCCACTGAGTAGGGACACAAGAAAGTCACACGATCCATTTACAGGATTACACGATGCGTTGCTACGACAAGAGCATTTTGATTCACAGTTCCTACCATAGTAACCAACTGGACATGGATTGTTGCACTCGGTACCAGTCCAACCCGACTGACAGTCACATGACCCATCCGTCTTGTTGCATGGCGCATTGTTCTGACACGTGCAGCGTGTATTGCAATGTGGGCCATAAAACCCATCCGGGCATTTAAAGGCACATTTATCTCCATGGTAATCTGGTTGACACCTGAAGCAAACAGATTGATAATCATTTTAAGGCTGTCATCCAAACATAGATACTGGCTAGAATCGTTGTTCTATATATTTCACAATAAATAATGGTGATACAACTGCTTGGAACACAATTTGGTCTGAAATCAACAGTGATTTCAAAATATACCGCGTAGCAGAAGTGCAATTTGTAATCAAGAGTATGATTTTAGCCAACAAAATTACTTGACACGAAGTTCTTTTTCCAATTAACTATATCAGTCGATTTTGAAATCTAAAACATCAATTAGAAAATTATTTTGTAATAAAGGTCTACAGAAAAGGTTTTGAGCAAAAGAAATGCTGCCAGATGTTTTCATTTTTCGATATTACCAGAAGGCCATAACCAGAAGTATCGATCTGTCATACTGGGTCTTGGCCCATCATTTTACGGCATAATCTATTTTAGAAACAATTCTCGCTAAATTGATAGCCAAACGTTTTGCACCTAATTACACCAGCAACTCTGATTGGTCCAAAGCATGAAAGCCTTTGTTCTAATAAGATAATTCATTTTGTGTTTATAAAAGAAACATGTATGCATGCCATTGTTTTTTCACCCACGAAAGTAGTTTGACGCCGTTCTAACAATAGGTTATAACTAAACTGTGTTGCGTTCCATTACGTATCGAGCTTAACACTTCTGATACAATAGATTACACCTAAACTGAACCCATTATTTTTTTGCTTTTGGATTCCGGAATCCATAGGACTGGAATCCGGAATCCACAATGCTTTGGAATCCGGAATCCACTATGCTATGAAATCCGGAATCCATAGAAATCCAGAGCTTAATTATGTAACTGTTAATTATTTGTTTTTAAATTATTTAAACGTCGCTTAGACTTACAGTTACTAATTGTTAGTTGATTGACGTCGGATGTCAAGGTTGCTAGCTAACGCAACAAAGAAGCCAATGTTTTCCAGAGCCCGCGTTTCGTTACCATTCTTAGCCTCTCCTTTCGCAATTTGCTATTTGACAAAGGACAATTCCATTTTTGTGTTTCACAAGTATCACAACATGAAGAAACAGTTTCCATAGGTTCAGTTTTCCAATTGCTATTGCAATAATACGCAATGAAAGGCATATCATCGTCGGAGGCTGTGACAAAACGGGTGCAAAAGTGCACGTGTGTGAAGTTGAAGGAGCGACTAAGTAATAACTCTTAGCGACACTGCAAGTCCCATAGAAATTGCCGTTACAGGAAATGGAAGAGTCTTCGTAACCTCTAGCAAAGAACATACTATCTACAGCATCAATGAAGAAGAGTTAATATATAGCAGGACGCAATCTACCAGAACGCCTATATTAGGAGGAGATTATGCAGGCCACCGTGATGGTGTGAAGAGCACATGGAATATGCCCTCTGCCGTTTGCATATTTTGTATGTGATACTGGCGATAATGCTGTCATGATGATAACATCGGCTAAAAGACTCATTCCACTCCAGCGTGGTATGGAAAATTACGCCAGCGTACGTCTTCAAGACAGACAAAAAGGAGAACTTAAGTGACACACCAAGATACCTGGAAGCAAATAAGTATGTTGAGGATGTTGTCGCATTTAATTTTTTGCAAGGCATGAAGAGTATGCATTTGAAAGAACTGGGAAATGAAACACAAATGGTCCAGACATGACGATTTATCGGACCACGCGCCAGTCGTTTGTCATTGCCCTATTTTTTTTTATACTCTCAGAGAAATTGGGAAGGAACATGTCCTGGATAGCATTCAATTTGAAAGCTTAATAACTTTAGCAGTGGAAAGCGCAAAGGAATGAGCGCTGACTACGACATCCCAACAGTACTTCAATAGGCATACAGAAGAGCCCGGTGTTTAGAAGACAACGTGCTGAGGATATATCAGAAGCACTCCTCCTTAACTTCACTGGGCCCAATCCTACTACCCAGAGAAAATCATCAAAAGCGAGCCTCCGAACATTGGGTCTCGGAAAACGAAGCAGATGGTGGCAAACGATGGAAGCAGGAAGCAGAGCCGAGAGGAAGTAGAGGTCTTTTAAAAAAGAGTTTGCAAAAGAGTACAGAAAAGGGGTGAGGCAGGAAAATAATACGAGCAAAGACGAAATAGCTTACCGGACTACTGCCTTATACTATAAGCTTTAGTCCAGCAGTGACAACGGTGGTCAACTCCGATGAAGATGTGGATTAGCCGAGTGCCAAGTTCAGGAAGCAAACTCAGAAATGAGGAGGTCTGCCTCAGTGGTTAGGGTGAAATCCTCTTCCAGAAGGACGATGTTGTAGCGTTTAGGCACAACAGAAGGAGAGAAAAATGACCTAACTGGCTTGCGGTGCTGTCGGAGGACGCCTACCTAGAAGCCACCACCGCAGAGTTTGTAAAGAGGACGGTGAACATGGCTTAACTAAACGGATAACACTTTAGTTTACACCATAGTTGAGGCGTCCAATACAAACTCCCCGAAATGCATATTTTAAAGCAGACTCATCAACTACACCCGTTACCAGACAAGAAATGCATACTCCTTCATCTTAGCACATACTCTGCCGATTAGCTAATGGGGATGACATCGAGAACGATGATATTGACCGGCCAAGATAGGACAGTCGAAGATCTAGAGCTAGAGATGAATGATGCCGTCAGTTCCATTATTCAGTCTGCCCCAGCAAGATTGGCAGGGGTTAGCTCTTCAGGCCGTAGAACTACGAGATTGATCCTGTAAAATGCCATATGTGTGATATGGCGTTTTTCACGAGTCAAGTGTTTATCCTGATAGGTCGTTGTGAGGTTTTCAACATGTTAGTGGCACTACTCGAGGCAGACTAAACACCACTTTCAAACCTGTGGAAGAGGAGGCCACATAGCCATATGAGTATATAACACTTCACTTTTCACAACGGAAGGCCTTCGGTTGACATAATGTTTCCTATTATTCCTATTTTAACTAGGTTTGCGGGCACTAAGCAAAAAAACATAACTGCGACCAGACTTAACCGCGTATGAGCATGGGATTGTCAAGAGTGAACTATTAATGAAGACCTCAAAACGTTTGTGACGTTTGCGAATACAGAGAAGCCAATGAGGGCAAAATCGGAACACTGAAAAACGATTTAAACAATCTTTAATTTTAATTGTTAGATAAAATTTCAAAGTCTGATGAGTTTAAACAATTTCACAAAGTTATATTTGTAAATGACAAATCTTCCTCCACAAAATGTGTGTCCAAAAGCAGTTAATGTAGTGGGGAGTGTGTGAGGAGTAAAAGCAGGCCCCCGCCAACTGTAAGCTGTAATACTCAGCCTGCTATAACAAATACATTTTTTTTTTAAAGATATGAGCCAATTAAATGTATTTTCCATAATCCATAGACACAGCAAATCTAGTAGCTTCTCACCCATCTACCCATTCCCCCCCCCCCCCGAAATCCAGATGGTTGGACTCCGGAATCCAGGAGGTTGGAATCCGGAATCCAAATTCGCCAAAGGGTTAGAATCCGGAATCCAGTGTCCGTGATCTGGAATCCACAGGCTGGGATCCGTAATCCTGGCCCTTGGTGGATTCTCTTTCATGGGGCGATTCACTGCTTATCGAGACTTCTGGTTATGGACTTATGATATTACCTACTATAGATCTGATGCAAAAATGACTGCCCTAAGTTGCGTATTGCCAGAAACTTTGCTTATTTGGTAAAATGAGTTTCACCAGTTCTTAGAGCACACCATAGTAAGAGATGAGAAGAAGTTTGATAGTGTGGACTACGATTGCTGCGAAGATTCCACTGCTTTTAAAACTAGAAAACTTATGAAAACGACGCTCATCTAGTCAGTCTATATTTAGCTCTCGCCAAATAATTGTAAATTGAGATCTCAATAACTTAGAACCATTTTATAGTACCACAATCAAGCTTCACAGTATCACTAATCTTGGAAGACTCTTTAATAATAATAATAAAATTTATAAAGCGCACATGATCCGAAAGTTCTAAGGCGCTTTACAGGAATATATATGTATATGACAATAATAAATCTAAATTATAATTAAGACATTAAGATATACAATAAAAATATATACATTAAAAATATATATCAAACATATGCATTAGGAATTTATCTTAAAAATAAAAATAGCTGGACTAAATGGGATAGGTCTGATGGAATAGATACGTGTTAAGATTACTTTTAAATGATATTAGATCGGTCTCAAGTCTCAAGTGTCCTGGTAATCCATTCCATAGTTTTGGAGCGCAAACAGAAAAAGCTATGTCACCATAAGTTTTGGAACTCGTCCAGGGAACTCTCAGAAAGCAACGAGAGGACGATCTTAATGATCGTGCAGGAACATATCTCACGAGTAAGTCAGTAATATACTAAGGCGCTAGCCCATTGAGTGCTTTGAGCAACAGTAACAAAATCTTAAAGACAATACGTTAAGTAACAGGTAGCCAGTGAAGTTCTATTAGTAACGGAGTTACATGGTCATATTTCCGTTTGCAAAATATAGGTCGGGCAGCACAGTTCTGTATAAGTTGAAGTCTATCAGTAACGCATTGAGAAAGACCATATGGTAATGAGTTACAATTATCAAGTTTACAAGTAATAAAAGCATGAACTAAAGTCTTGGTACTGTCAACAGATAGGTATTTACGAATGCGAGATATATTACGAACATGAAAAAAAGAAGACTTGCATATAGCAGTTACTTGAGATTCAAAGTTCATACAGTTGTCGAAAATTACGCCTATATTCCTAGCTGAGTCTGAAGCCCTGATCTGGTCACTACCAACATCGATTGGAGGAAGCTGCAACCTGGGACGATGTTGAGACCCGATGATAAGTAGCTCAGTCTTGTCAGAATTGAGTTTTAGTTTATTGGAAGACATCCAGTCACTAACATCCCTTATACAAGCTTCTTTAATATGTAAGCATTCAACAGTCAATCAATCCATCAATCAATCACTCCAGTCAATCAATCAAACTTTATATAAAGAGGATAACACTAAATAGTACATAGTACTATAAACTTGTGGCCCTCGACATAAATACAGACAATACGATTAAAATACAAGATCAATAAGCTAAAATGTTATTCACTAATTAGTTAAACTACTAATAATGACTTAAAACTACGTAAGTATAACTATTCCTAAAAATATCATCTTATAATTTATGGATAATAACTAGTGTCTAAATATATAATTTACAAAGGGAAATACAAATTTAAAACCAAACTTCATGAAATGTGGTAAATTGATTAGAAGTTGCTTGGAATACACGAAAATGCATATACAAACATTTCTTAAAGTACCACTACGGCGAAAATTTACACTTTCGATTTGCCACTTTTTCAGGGTGAAAATGTCAATCAGTGTCAGAAATATCCGAAATAGTAAAAAATATTCCCAAATGGGCAAGTTAAACCACAAAATGTTAGGAGAGTTTACCGATAAAATCATGTCCGCCATTACTGGAAGCCGTTCTCATTATTCAGCGGAAGTGATTTCATACACTCAACACGAGTAGCATTAGTACTCACAGACAAACTCCCGTGAATGGATCACATGGAACCCACTCTCTGCAGTTGCATTGTTGTTTGCAATCCTTGCCGTGTGTTCCGTTTGAGCATTGTTGCTCGCAGTACTTGCCGGTATATCCTGATGTACATTCACAGAAGCCATCTACTGGTGAACACGTGGCGTTGTTGTGACACTGACAAGTCTGTTGACAATTTTGACCAAATGTTCCGTTGAAGCACAAGCTTTGACATCTGGAAATAAGTAGAAACTAAATATTTTCAGACAATTTAGTACATGAGATATTAGTTTGGTCTGAAGTTGATTAGAAAGATTTTAAGCTGGAACCTATATTTAAACAACTTTCATACAAAATAGTCAACAAAATAATCAGTGCATGTGAACGACAGAAAATGCCAAATTCCTTACCGTTCTCCCTGGTACCCTACAGCGCATGTGCAGTCGCCGGTCACCGGTTCACACGAAGCTCCATTCAGACAAAGACATCGTTGTTGACAGTTGTTACCATAGTAACCCTGGTCACATGTTCTGTCACAGTACTGTCCTTGCCGCCCTGGGGTACATGTACAGACCCCAGTACGTGCGTCACACTTGGCGTTATTCTGACACAAGCAGTCCTGACGACAATGAGGTCCCCATTTATCAGATGGACAAACTGGAATAAATGTGAGGAAGATACCAAGTCAAAAACAAACAAAACATATATATTCCTCCTGTTTGGTGATCTTATCATAGCAACCATACATTTTATTCCTTACCTCGATCACATACTGCACCGTAGTAACCCACATCGCACGAGCAATCATTTGGTTTGGAGCAGGATCCATGTACACATGCAGGAGAACAAAGGGCTAAAAAATATATTTAGCAAGCGTTTGTTAGACTAAGTGTACACTAGAGTAAACGTTTCACGAATCCGGAACGTGTAAATACAGGATTCGTTTTTCCGTCTACACAACTAAAAGAGAATTTTGTTGGAGTAGAATTGAAAGAATTCATTAAATTCCCCAAACACATGAAATGACTCTGAGCAACTGGAGCAGAAATAATCAATTCCCAGGTCAAAAGACTG
Organism: Actinernus sp. WN-2022; assembly: GCA_030867875.1. Classification (NCBI taxonomy): domain Eukaryota; kingdom Metazoa; phylum Cnidaria; class Anthozoa; order Actiniaria; family Actinernidae; genus Actinernus; species Actinernus sp. WN-2022. Next base: position 45,365,022 of record JAOWCC010001501.1, read on the forward strand.
AAAATGGGAAGCCATTGCGTCGTAAGGGGCATACGGACAGCAAACTTGGGGTCAACTTGTTCGACAAAGCTGTGAATTATCACCTCAAAATCCCAACTCCGTTTTCCAAGACCATTTTCAATTTATTTTCGGGTTCCCATGTCTTATCGCTCTCTTGAGTTTCCCGTTTTCTGATTTGCTTATTGTAATTGTAAATACGAGGACTTATAACCACGGTATATTGGGATGAAATCCGCCATCCCGGGATGAAAATACATCTCATTTACTTAGATGCCGGGACGAAATCATCCCGGGCCGTAAGCGGTCCTTTCCGTTCTTATGTTTTCCTTTCTGGTGGGTAAGCGGTAAAGAACAGAACTGTTGTTAAGTTCAAGATGGCGCTCTCCAGGAGTAAAAGGCAATGGTTTGTTGCCGTAACTGATTTGAGTTTACCTTTAATATCGAACTAACTATTAACCAAAAAATTATTAAACAAGAAAAAAACATCAAATATCTGGGTGTTCATGTAGATTCCCATCTTAATTTGAAATGTCACATACATCAAATATCTAAAAAAGTTAGTAGAGGTATTGGAGTGCTTTCCAACATTTGGCACTTTATAAATATTAATATACTAACACAATTGTATTACTCCTTTATCTTTCCTTTTTTGACATATGGCATAACTATCTGGAGAAACACTTATCATTCATCATTAATACAACTTAAAACTGCAAAAGAAAGCAATAAGAATCATGACCTTTTCCGACTTTTCGTGAACATTCTAGCCCTCTGTTTTGGAAAATTGGTATTATTAAATTTTTAGATTTGATTTCTTACAGTAATGCACTATTCATGTATGACTTCTATACTGCAAGATTTCCCAATGCTTTCTCTGATTTCTTTACAAAAATTAATAAAAAACATAGCTATACCACTCGTTTGTCCTCAAGGGAAACATATTATCTCCCCTCAACCAGAACAAATTATGATAAATTTTCTTTACGATTCACAGGTGTAATAACATGACTATAAACTCCTATCAAAATCCCCCTTTAAGAAACAAATAAAATCAGATATCCTAAGTTCCTATTGACATTTCCAAGAAATTTTCATGTTTTTCTTTTTTTCTTTCTTCTTTTGTTTATTATTATATCTTTATGTCTTGTGTGTATTTTATGTCTTGCCTATATATGACCTACACATTGTAATTTGAATCATGCGGCAATCTGACTCGATTAGTTTAGCTACTTCAGATTGCCGGTGTCCAACATTATTATTTTACTCTTTTCTTCTGTAACATTGTAAACCGTAGACACAAATAAACTTTTTGTTGTTGTTTGATATTGAGTTCAGCTGCTGTGCTACTCCAATTACAATCCGTACTGCTGCTTCGACATTACTTAAAATACTAACACCAACTAGATTTGGTTGAATTGTTTAACAATGGAAGCAAACACAACAATGAGGAGAAACCGTTATCTGGGGCTCAGATCCATACGTCGAAGGCGAAGCAGGTGGGTGAATCCCGGGAGAACAGCGGCGTGGTGGAACAATTTGATAAACGGAGAACTACAAAGTGAATGGAGCGAGCCAGCCCGGGTAGGGGTATTGGCGTGAACGTTTTTGGCGGGAAAACGTTGTTTATAATGGCTGACACATGCGCAGAATGCCAATTACCGCTGTGTGCAAATTAAAGCAAAGCTTAATATTTGTCGTCTCAGTCCGGCGATGAAAAGAGAACATCGCGTTTACATAAAATTCTCATCCCGGGAAGAAATGTCATCCCTGTGCTGAAGATTGTCCCGGTGTCACAGGGAATTTACCGAGGGAATTTGTCCCCCCTCCCCCCGGGGGTAGGATTCCTAGGAATCTAGTTTACCACCTAGGGGGGTAAATTTCCTAGGAATCCTACCCCCTCCAGGGAATTTAACCCCCCCCCCCAAAAAAAAAAACTGCTATTCATACAGTTTATGGCTGTTCAGTATAAAGAAACTTTTTTCAACTGCAATTTCTTAAAATTACAATTGCAATCGGATTGACACAACTGACAAATTTAAAACTAACATGCAATGCTTATAAAATGTTTCTGTGAATTAATCCAAACCCTTACTCTACATTAAAAAAAACCTTTACCGTTCAGTGAACATAATCTCACAGGTAAACAACGGGGTTTTAGAGCTAATTGGTGACTAGAGTGCACAGGTAAACATGTCTTACCCCTATATTTCTTGAAATCTAAGTTTATTTCTCCAGTTTGTAGGGTGATAAAATCCCTGAAGTGGGAGGGGGGGGATTTACCCCCCGGGGATTAGGATTCCTAGGAAATCTACCCCCAGGGGGATAACATTTAGGGAGGGGGGATTCCCTGGGACACCGGGATGAACTCATTTTGTTACGGGATAATGTAAACAACAATAGACAATTGACGAGATATCGAGAGGAACTCGTCCCGGGATGAAAAGATTCCTGTAAGGGAGGCGTCACATATTGATTATTTCACAAGAAACGTCCAGCGAAGTTTCTTTTTCAACACCCCACTCCCCCCACTATGAAACGTCAGAGTGATTTTGTTTTCAAAAGTCACACACTGCCTCTTTCCATTTAGTCCGCCTTTTTATTCCAACTCAAACAACTTGTCACAACCTCTTTTTCGAAATTCGAAAGGGTTCTTTAGTTATGCCGTCTGGTGTCAGATGACAAGGGTATTTCTGAAGCTCCAACTTTGATTTAATTTTACAATTGAACAAAGTAAAATGTAAAAAAAACCGCGCACGGATTTGAAGCCTGCTATGTGTCGATTGACATTATGCAGTTAAATCGGCCATACACGCTAACGCGTGGCCTAGTAATTCGCCTTTATCAACACCGCCCGTTTTGCGTTTCTAGGTCCACCGTTCTTACCGATTCAATAAAAATATCACGCAGGTTCATTCTATAGCGATACTTACTGCCCACGTCATCCATTGTCATTAATGTGCCAACCAGAGATCCATTGGTTACTGACACAAAGCGGCCTTTTGAAATCGTGGTTGGCATATTAGCATAACAATTGTAATGTTTATCAACACAAAGTATCGCTATGGTTTATACGCTTTAACATTATTTTCAACGAGAGGCACCCGCGAACCTGCACGGTAACATTAATCTCCCTGGTCTAACACGCTACCGAGTCTTGCAGAATACATATAAAAAGAACCGTAATTGCTTACTCCTTACCCTCATAGCAGCCGCTGCCATATCGTTTCCATCCAGTACAACAGTAATACTTCTCACGATATGCATATCTGTATGATGTTCTGTATCTCGTACAGTAACGAGTCCTAATTGGAAATTAATTTTGTAAATTTAGACCAGTTCAATGCATTAATTAAACTGTTCTTCAAACGAAATATCCTAAACAATTTGGAATGCCAGGGGGCAAAACGTGGAACACTTCATTAGCGTTCATTAATTTTGTTCCCTGCATATTACTTGAAAAATATCCAGCCTTAAAACATGAGCTATTTTCTCTCGCACATGATTGGTGGAATTGTGTCACGTGACCTGATATGTGCCCTCCGCCAGACGAGAGTTATCAGCGAATACATCCTCTGTGAGCGTAAGAGAAAATATTTCAATGATTCGTATAAGTAATCAAATGGAAACGAGTGATATTAGGGATAATTTTCACGCGTGTTTGTCAAAATCGAAGTAATTTCTCGAGCACCTTCGGCGAGGGAAATTTCGGTGGATTTTGACAAACACAAGTGAAATTTATCCCTAATTTCAAGAGTCACTATTTGATTATCTATCTTGATATTATGGAGGGCAAATTACGATGCAGAAGGCGGAATTTCAAATTTCATATGTGAAATTACAAATTACGTGCGAAATTTCAAGTTAAAATTAGGGAGTAACTTGTCCTATGGTATTATACAGAAAATAGCCTTCTATGTGCCTTTGGAATGTGAAATAATATTTGTACATGTCCTATAATATCTGTCCTCGAAACTCACATATATCATTCCCCGAGCGTCGCTCTCGGAAACGTTCTCTTCTCGGAACATATAGTACCATCGGACAAATATATGTGCATCGTTCAACGTCATAAGGTTATATTTTATATACTGCACGCTAATAATAATAATAATAATAATTACTAACGATAATCATAGAAATAATACAATGATTACATTATTAATTAATTAATGTTCGGTATGTATCACATAGCCAAAGGAATAAAAATCAGCCCATCTTATATAATTTTGCCCAACTAGTTTAAATGTTTGGGTTAATACTTGCGCAAATGAAGTTCGGGGGTTAAGCCGTTTTGAACTTTCGATTTCACTCTCATTTCGCTTCCTGAACGTCGATTTAAACTAAGCTATTAGTTTGCAGTCTTCTGTGAGTAACATTTTGGTGAAAACACCATGTCGCCACGACGTTCCTTTCTACCCATAAAAATGCATTGTCCTTTGTTTTCGCCGAGCGGAGCCTGGGTAATCATTTAACTTTTGTAGTTCGTTGCAAAACTTGAAATCTTGGAAACTGATCAGTTTATCATGAATAGCGTTCCAAACACGTTTGCTATCACAAATGAAGTATACCATTTCCAGGGATGTGGGGTAGGGAATATTTGTAATTCGTAGATTAGAGGGTTTAATATTTGGTATGTAGCAGATAGTTAAAAGGAATAAAACCAGCCTATCTTATGTAATTTCGTCCAACTAGATTAGATTTTTCATGTAAAAGTTTTGAATTTGTTTGGCTCTCATCCCCCCCAATGTTGATTTCGACCAAACGTAATGGTTTCCTACAGTTTTATATGGGTAACATTTTGATGAAAACCCCATGTCTCAACGACGTTACGTTCTATCCGTAAACAAACTCGGTCACCCTTTTCGTTTTAGCCGCAAAGCATGCCGGGAACAGTTTAACTTTGTATTTCCGAATTTAGGACAGCATTAAATGATATTTCAGCATTACATCATTGTTCTAACGCTATACATACCAAATGCAAGATATTGCCTTAGAATTTGGGATAATATCTGCCAACCCTGCAAAACTGGGGAGGGAGGAGTGGAAAATCATATGCATTTCCTGCTACTAACGATACCGGCTCTTCTATTACAAATGCATGGAATGAAGTTGCAGCATCAAAATCATAGTTTTGTTTCTAAACATGATGAATACAACATATTGTTGTTTGCGAATTCGGCGTAAGATCAGCGAGCCTTACAAAAATGAGGTGGGAGGGGTGAAAAAACATATGTATTTCCTGTTAATAATAGACCCTCCACCATTAGAAAGTTAAGGTTCGAAGTTCATTTTGGAAAAAACGCTCTTGCAGCGTCGCAATTAAAGCCACATAAACGTACTATAAACCGTTTCAAAGTTCTTGAATAGAAGAAAGTATATATTTAATGCCTTTTGAACAAACGTTAAACCCGTAGATATTGTATATTTTTCAACGCGAAATGACTCCGTCCGCCAGAAGGGTTTCTTAATTATCGCTTTCGAATCCGAACTGAATTGTCTGAAAAAATATGTAAACAAGTGCAAGGACTACAGAAAAACCGATCGAACAAACGTATATATTGAGGATTCTACGATATTTTCGCTGGCCAAACCAGCCGAAATATCGTCCAATCCTCAATATATACATTGTTCGATCAGCTTTTCTTTAGTACTTGGACTTGTTTACTTCTTCTCAGAGGGAGAAAATCGAGAATTCAAAAACCACCCTAAATCAAGGTTAAACGGCCCAGGAATCGCCATCGCCAGAAATAAGTGACATTCAGCAATGGCCAGCGGCTGCACTTTTGAATCCTGCGACCGGAGTTCGACTCCTATACTGGACATAAAAAAAATTTTTACTTCTTTTTCTCCTTTCTCAGTTTCATTTATACTTTTCCTCTATGTTTACGCTATTAGAGCCGCCTTCAATACTAAAAATATTGTTGTTTACTGGCTCCGACACGGTCGTGAATGGAGATACCGCTGACCACAATTGGTATCGCAGACTCTTCTCTATAGGTCCGGTTAGGGCCTATTTTAGAAAAGGAACAATTCATTTGAATAACTGCTGGTCAGTTACAAATACATTGCAGTTTCACAAGGAGATAACAAGCTGTCCATAGGTATGTTTTCATGGCGTTTTAGACGCTCGTGGCCAGAGATATTATGGTCTCAAGACAGTCAATTTTACGGGATTTAGCGTACAAAGATGGAGGATTCTGATGGCTCACTTCTAGATCCTTTATTCAACTGCAAAATATTAATATGAAAGAACTTTGCAGCCACTTTGGAGGATGCTTAATGCGAAGATCGAGTCTTCGTTCGAGAGGTGAGGAGTAGACATTTTGCCAAACAGCGTAAATTCCCACTCAATATCCAAACTATAAACTTGTAGTATGGTGTTTTTTCGCTTATTCGCACTGTTGCTTCTGTAAATTAATTGAAACTTCAATGCTTGTACTTCGTTCGTAAAATATTAATACGAATTTCACGAGCAGATTGCTAACTATTAGGCAGCTGTGTGTGCTATAGATTGTAGAATCATACCCTGCATAGACATTTTGAATTTTGTATGTAGGGAAGTGAGAAATTGTAATTTAGCGATTTCACCCCTTAGTTCGCTTGTAATGTTATCAACTCCATTCAGTCACGTCTGAGTCGGAACTTGGTTATTGCGCAACCGCTCGTGTCACTTATTTCTGGCGATGGCCATGGACATGAAAGGTACAGTAATGACTACAAGGGAAAACGAAGGTTTTTGAAACATCTTATTAGAGGTAAGAGCATAACATCGATAGTTAGTGAAATTGCCATACATTCTTTGTAATCGCTCATACAAATCGTAAGCTTGGGCTACCTGTGAACCCACTGAAGTCCATAGATAACTGAAAAACATCAATTTTAAGTCCACTGTTCCTTGACTGCCATTAATTATCCAGTTTGGCTTAAATATCCGGCAAAAACGGAAATGTTGTTTTTGTTCTCTTTCAATTTCAACTTCAAAATAAACCAGCAAAGTCCAGTTGCAAATCTGTCACTCCGCCATTTAGATTTTCAATTTTTATAGACACAATGGAAATCCGGATGAAATGACGTCATGTTCCAAGTAACGCGCGCTCTGATTGGTTCATAAACACATGGTTTTTGACCAATCAGAGAGCGCGTTAGTAACTACTACTACTACTACTGACGAGTTTACTAAAGTCTATTGATTACTAAATGACTAAAATCCAAACTAACTTACGCAAAAATCTTCTAATCTCTATGTTCTATTGGGAAAAAAGGCTCTATTAGCTAAACAACTCTGTAACAGATTGATACGTTGTTTGCACGCATTGTCCTGAAACGTCCTAATAATTACAATGTCAATATATATTTAAAAAAAGGATAAAACAATTTAGAGTAGCTCTAATTACAAGTTTACTAAAAACCTACTAATTACTAAAATTACAAAGGTCATACTAATTCCTAAATCCCTAACTGCCTAACTGTCTAATACGATATACGTACTTTCAAAAGTCTTTATATTACTTTGATTACCTTACCTATACTTGGTACATCTCCTCCACCCAAACGGTACACAATTTGTTACGTATATGCTCTTCCAGGAATATTGATAAGACTGTTGATAGGACGTCCTGTATCTAACGAATTACAGAACAGAAGTTATGCACGTAGTTTTAGAGCAGTAACTCTGCTGGGTATTAGAACCTGAACCACGGTGATAGCAACCATACGGGTGTAAATTTGGCCAGTTAATTTCCCCATGTTTTAGGCTTTTATTATCAATTATAAAATAATTTAGATAGTACGCGCATTATGGTTGGCTGATAGCCATGTTTTCATTAGCCTGTGCAAAAATGGAAATGACGTCACACCGTAAGACAAGCACCGTAAATAATTAATAAGTATTATTATTTTATAAAAGAAATGAAACAGATTTTTCGTGTTTGCACAGGCTCATGCAAACCTCGGTAATTGCGGTCGAGTGTTTGTACCGGCTCTCGAATTCTCCCAAACTTACCGAGGTTTGCATGAGCCTGTGCAAACACGGAAGATCTGTTTCATTTCTTAAAAGTGTGCCACAAATACGGGACATTCGATACTATAGAGTACATTTACGTCAGAATCTCAAAAACATTCAGGTTTTGATAGACTTACTGATGTGCAATGCTTACACTGATGTTATGGACTGTACTATTACCTGCTAATGGGCTCCTAAACAGACTAGATATTTTTTCATGGATGTTTTTAATTCAGAAAGCCAAGGTCTTCTTTCCTATTTCTTAAATGGAATATAAATTATTGAAGTTAGGTTGAACAAATTGTAATACTTTCTTTTTGAAATCATATATACCTGTATTTTGATTAAGAATATCAAAGATTCGAGTGGATTAAAAATACCGCTTCTTTAGAGGAATATCAAGAGCCAGATATATATCAACCTAAAAGAAAATATTGCGCAGTGAAACTCTTTCAAAATCGAAAGTTTGACATCTCAAGGACGACACGGAAAAATAGGAATTAAGCTTAAGCACCGTTGAAAGAATATCGGTATCTGTGAATGCATTATAATTAAAATGTATTAATAGTTATCGTTTGTTACTTTTCCATTTTGTGCTATTGAAATAATTTATGATATTAAAAGTTAACCTCACTTCATTGAACAACAACAACTGTACAAAGAACAAACAAGCAAACTTACAATAACAAATAGTGTTCGCGCTGTAGTTTGCCGGAAATTGAGAAGAGAACGATTGCTTAAAGAGTTATTATGACTGCACTGTTTCGCTTTTAAACAGCTCAATCGAAATTATAGTCACACATGAATAAAAACCGGTTGTATTGTTGCTTGGATAGGTATGACGGACACCCGCCCATTATACACATTATTGAACTGAAATGTCGTTCTGGTCCTTTTTGCCTGACGGGGCCCAAATTTATCTTGAAATTAGTTGAATTACGGAACCAGGTCAGAAAAGAAAACGTGTAAAGAAAGTACCGGTAGAAAAATAATATATTTACACGAACTCAAAGCCACCGATTTGATTCTTATAAGTTATCTAGGTGTTTTTTTTTTCTGATCCCTTCCAGGTGATTTCAGTTGGAAAGTGAAATACAGCAAACAGTTCTCAACGTCTAACGAATACACTTACCTTACCCTACGAGAACACACATTTGCTCCTGAAGGTCTCAAACTACCCGAAACGTTACCAATAAGAAAAAGGTACCCACACAGGCAAAGTAACATAGTGATTCCGAGACCCTCATGAAACATTCTGTTTAAGATATCGGCAATAAAATTCCCCGTGAAGAATTTAGTAAAATGAAGCCACAGCTACTGCTGAACTGGACTGTGCCGAGAAAGACTCGAAACTGCAATTTATAGTCGAAATTAATGATGACGTCATTTACTTACTAGAAGCAACATTTTCTCTCGTTCATTATCTCATGGTGCTGACGATGGAACTACAGATAATGGAGAGGGGGTGGGGGAGAGATGTCCTCTAAGACCGGTAGTACATACCAACTAACCACAGTTAAATCAACATGTTTCCTGTATGCGTTACAATCTGGTGAACAATCAATCAATCAATCAATCAATCAATCAATCACAAGTAACTGAAAAACTAGTCACGTTTTACCAGTGTTCTGGCTAAATAATCCTAATCGATCATGAGTTAAGGAAAACTGATTCAGCTTGAAAAGCCCCCGGTAGGTTTACAAACAACTAATATTGTTAAGCCGTTGGCCTTTTCTCCTTCTACTCTCAAGCATATTAAGGCCTGACTCGCCTGTTAATTTGACATATTTATATTTAAAGGGAGGCTTCCATCCAATATTTGTGAAACTCTGTAGGCTGTTTGTTATCGGTATTTGTAACAATATGAACTACTTGTATCTTTCAAAGTGGTGTCACGTGACTTGAAAACGGCCGTTAACGGTTGAAACCTTGGGTCAAAACCGGGGTACGGAAAGTGAACTTAAATAAAAAAAATTGTCTTCATTCTTCTATGACTCATAATAAGGGCTTGAACGATGCGCCTTTTAATCATGTCCAGATCATAACGGAAGTCCTTTATTAAAGGAAACAGGTCACGTGACATAGTAAATAGTAAAATAGCTTATAATATAAGTGACCGATACCACCTTAAAAGGCGCAAATGCAATGCAATTGTCATTTTAAGCAGTGTGATAGCAAAACAAATCCAAATTTTCCTGTGTAAACTTCCCCCATTTCAAAGAACTCGTTTTACGACGTCATCAACTGGGGAATGTCACGTGACACTAAAGGAGACTTTCATCTGATTAAGAAAGTCAAATATTAGGTATTTTCATATTTTGGACAACTTACATATAAATATATCGACAGAGAATTGAAGATCTTTAACATCTCTGCTGGGGTCTGTTAAGGCCGAAAATCCAGGCCTTAAGTTACTTGAGCTTCTAATCAGTATTTGAAGGGGGCGTAAAAGTACCTGCTGTGCTTTCCTTAAAGAGCAGGGGATTGTCACCCGGTACAGCAGCCTGGCCATTGTACTAACCACATACTGAACTATTCTAAACTGCGTGCAAGCTATCATTGCCGTATAAGGAGTCTGTAAGTAATATATACAGAATGATTAGCCGTGCTTTATCGGATTTACAAACTAAAGCAAGGACACGAATTCTGTTTATGGCTTCTCAAACGTCTACCGATGTGTAGAGTCCTGTTTTACAGTAATTTTAGCGATACGACCTATTTCGGCCGAAAAATTCGAGGCAAATGTTTATGCAAATCAGGACGAAATCTGTATAGATCACTTATCGGACTCATTTCCTTCATGAATTATTAATGAGTTTGATAACTACACTGACAGGGAGTCAGTAATTTGTAAAGCGCAATGACACTGTGGTAATATGGCGCTATATAAATATGTATCTATGTATGTATAAAGTTTAGAGTCTAAAAAGATGGCGAGATAATCTCGTGGTTATTTACATGATTTAATGAACTCGTTTACATGAAAGTCATATACGTGTAGGAACTTTTACAGTAACAATAAAGCTTGTAATACTATTTTTTAATGTTTTTATTATTTAATAATGTTTTTCATCGTACGGGAGCAGGAGCCTATAACCATTATATTTACACGAACTCTAAGCCACCGGTTTGATGCTTATAAGTTATCTAGGTGTTTGTTTCTGATCCCTTCCAGATGATTTCTGTTGGAAAGTGAAATACAGCAAACAGTTCTCAACGTCTAACGAATACACTTATCTTACCCTACGAGAACACACATTTGCCCCTGAAGGTCTCAAACTACCCGAAACGTTACCAATAAGAAAAAGGTACCCACACAGGCAAAGTAACATAGTGATTCCGAGACCCTCATGAAACATGCTGTTTAAGATATCGGCAATAAAATTCCCCGTGAAGAATTTAGTAAATGAAGCCACAGCTACTGCTGAACTGGAATGTGCCGAGAAAGACTCGAAACTCAGTGCAATTTATAGTCGAAATTAATGATGACGTCATTTACTTACTAGAGCAACATTTCCCCATTGATTTACTAATTTTCTCTCGTTCATTATCTGTGCTGACGATGGAACTACAGATAATGGGGAAGGGGGTTGGGGGTGGGGGAGAGATGTCTTCTAAGACCGGTAGTACATACCAAGTAACCACAGTTAAAACAACATGTTTCCTGTATGCGTTATAATCTGGTTAACAATCAATCAATCACAAGTAACATGTTCAAGTAACTGCAAAACTAGTCACGTTTTGCTAGTGTTCTGGCTAAATGATCCTAATCAATCATGAATTAAAGAAAAACTGATTCAGCTTGAAAAGATCCCGGCAGGTTTACCAACAACTAATATATAAAGCCGTTGGCCTTGTCTCCTTCTACTTCTAATCAGTATTTGAAGGGGTCGTGAAAGAACCTGCTGTACTTCCTGAAAAGAGCAGGGGATTGTCACCCGGTACAATAGCCTGGCCATTGTACTAACCACACACTCAACTATTGTAAACTGCGTGGCAGCTATCAGCGCCGTATAAGGAGTTTTTAAGTGATATATACAGAATGATTAGCCGTGCTTTATCGGATTTACAAACTAAAGCACGGACACGAATTCTGTTTATGGCTTATCAGACGTCTACATGTGTAGAGTCTTGTTTTACAGTAATTTTAGTGATATGACCTATTTCGGCCGAGAATATCGAGGCGTATGTTTATGCAAATCTGGACGAAATCTGTATAGATCACTTATTGCACATTGATTTCCTTCATAAATTATTAATGAGTTTGATAACTTCACTGACAGGGAGTCAGTAATTTGTAAAGCGGAATGACACTAGTAATATGGCGCTATATAAATATGTATCTATGTATGTCGCATAGCCAAAGCTGAATCGCACGGTGCATTTGCGAAATCAGACGCTGATTGGCTGAGACGGAGTGGTGATTCAGAGTGGAATCACCACTGTAGAGTACGCGCGCTATTTATAACTTAGCAAAATATCAACAAAAGTACTAAATCTTCAAGTAATTCATCGGACTATGCGATTCAAGGACGAGGCGACGAGGGCGATATCGGTTTTTCGAGTGCAATTTAACGTGGAATTACCGAGTTAGGCATGTGATTTTCCTATAGAGTCTAAAAAGATGGCGAGATAATCTCGTGTTTATTTACATGATTTAATGAACTCGTTTACATGAAAGTCATATACGTGTAGGAGCTTTTACAGTAAAAATAAAGCTTGTAATACATTTTTTTTTTATTAATAATGTTTTGTTATAGTACGGGAGCAGGAGCCCATAACCAGGGGCGTCCATATGGAGATAGTTGGGCTATTTGTAGATTATGTTCTCCGCCAATTGGTGGGTTGCATCGTGGCGGAACAAAAGAAGCCTCATTGCTACGCTTTTGTTATTTTATTCCCTTGGGAATGATTGTAACCCAAGAATAGCGGGAAACCATTCTAAAAATAACCTAATTGTAAAAGACGCTGTGACATAGGCCTAGTATGCGGGATGGACATGCGCTCCTGACGTGAGAAATATACAGATATATACACATATTGCTTAATTGGTGATGACCTAGCCCTGGACCCCATTACCCGGAGCGTCCATCTCCCATACTCTATCTTTAAGTTGGCGTATTTACACATTGGGCTACTTAGTTATAGAACCAGGTTTCATTGTTTTATAGACAATGTACCTTCATTTGCTAGAGTTCTAACACTGAACGCATAAACGAATGGTTCAGGCTATTAATCTCAGCCGGTATCGTTTTTCTTTCGAACAAAGAAAAACATTTATTCGTGGACAAAAACATTTAGGAAACACATTTTATTCGTGGGGAAAAAATCTAAAATTAGTCCAAGGTGTAAATACGCAACTCACATAATATAGTATATATGGGCTCCTGGCTAGCCTTGTTGTTTCAGCCTGGTTTTGACAAGCGACATAATCATAAGCAGCATACGTAGTGCTGTATTACATTAGAGGTACTTGTTCTACTCACATTTGTGACATAACCACAAGCAGCATACGCAGTGCTGTATTACATTAGCGGTACTTGTTCTACTAACATGTGTTACATAACCACAAGCAGCAGACGCAGTGCTGTATTTATCATTATAGCGGTAATTTTCTACTCACATGTATGCCATAAGCACAAGCAGCATACGCAGTGCTGTATTTATCATTTCCAATACTTGTTCTACTCATACGTGTTAGATAAGAACAAACGCGTCTGACGATTAATGTATTAGTGAGTCTGCGTATGTGGCTTGTGCTTAGGCTTAACGCGGATTTAAGCTATTAGCCGATCAGAACGTTTATATTAGAAACGGGTTTAAACGAGTTTAACCTGCCTGTATCGCGTATTTACTCGATTATAAGCGTTCGAGGTGCGCATTTTAAATTCCCTGTTGAAGAGGGTCTCCTTACTATAAACAAAATTTGGGCTCGGAATTCGTTTTTTGTACGATATAACTTTTAATTTTGAAGTGACAAATTCAAAGAATTGATGGTCAACAATACTTTGTACTGAGTAATGACAGAACCTGATATGTTCTGTGGGAGGTGTAGGCGCGTAATCGAGGGAGGACGCGTATTTCACATTTCATTTTCAAGGGGGAGCTTAATCGAGGAAATACGGTATACGGCATTGTGCTTGTAATTGGCCATACCGATTTTAATGCGAAAGAGCAAAGAAAGTATCTTATGTACCCCATGGGAGAAGGTTTTGCTGACTGAACCAGCAAACGAGCTCTCAAACTGGCTAAATATATTGCGTGAATCCGGCGTGATCTAGGAATTCAATTAGAACAGTTTTCGATTGAGCATCGTAAAATCAAAACCAGAACCAATCACGGGAACAAGTAAAATTGCAATCAACCAATCAGGAACTGACGTAATTTCGAAATGGTTTTACTTCAACCAATCACGAGGAAAAGTAAACGCAATCATAGATAACCAACCAATCAAATTCAAAGTAATCACGTAATTACTTTTGGACACTCAATAGAAAACCGCTCTATACCAACGTCAAATGGTCGGTGTTAGGCCGTGATAATTCAATCACATTGTCACTAGAGGATTTACATCGGCAATATAAGGCATACCGGACTGGTAATATGGAGAGGAGAAGAAATAGGGGGTCTCGATGTTTTTGCTGTATTGTCAGGTGAGTTTCCAAAAAAAAACTGAAATGGGGGATGTTGATTTTTTTCAAATCTTCAATAGGGGTCGCCTTAAAAAGCGGGGTGGTGTGCAAACTTTTCTGACAATAATTTATCCTACTGCCCCTCCCCCATCTTCGTATTTAATGACCGGTTCCTAAGTCACTGTGTCTAACATTCAGCGGAGTAAAAAGACTGCGGTATTGACGTTTTAATCTAAACGGTTCACACTGTTCATCGGAACTGTTCATTGTAAAGCGGAATGACACTAGTAATATGGCGCTATATAAATATGTATCTATGTATGTCGCATAGCCAAAGCTGAATCGCACGGTGCATTTGCGAAATCAGACGCCGATTGGCTGATACGGAGTGGTGATTCAGAGTGGAATCACCACTGTAGACTACGCGCTCTATTTATAACTTAGCAAAATATCAACAAAAGTACTAAATCTTCAAGTAATTCAAGGATTCAAGGAAAAAGCGACGAGGGCGATATAGGTTTTTCGAGTGCAATTTAACGTGGAATTACCGAGTCAGGCATGTGATTTTCCTATAGTCTAAAAAGATGGCGAGATAATCTCGTGTTTATTTACATGATTTAATGAACTCGTTTACATGAAAGTCATATACGTGTAGGAGCTTTTACAGTAACAATAAAGCTTGTAATACAATGTTTTTAAATTAATAATGTGTTTATTAATTAATAATGTTTTGTTATCGTACGGGAGCAGGAGTCCATAACCAGGGGTGTCCATATGGAGATAGTTGGGCTATTTTTAGATTATATTCTCCGCCAATTGGTGGGTTGCATCGTGGCGGAACAAAAGAAGCCTCATTAGCTACTTTTTTTATGCCAACAAAATGGCTGCTACGCTTTTGTTATTTTATTCCCTTGGGAATGATTGTAACCCAAGAATAGCGGGAAACCGTTCTAAAAATAACCTAATTGTAAAAGACGCTGTGACATAGGCCTAGTATGAGGGATGGACATGCGCTCCTGGTTATGGGCTCCTGACGTGAGAAATATACAGATACGATATATACACATATTGCTTAATTGGTAATGACCTAGCCAAGGAGCCCATTACCCGGTGCGTCCATGTCCCATACTCTATCTTTAAGTTGGCGTATTTACCACTTGGGCTATTTATAGAACCAGGTTTCATTGTTTTATAGACAATGTACCTTCATTTGCTAGAGTTCTAACACTGAACGCATAAACGAATGGTCCAGGCTATTAATCTCAGCCGGTATCGTTTTTCTTTCGAACAAAGAAAAACATTTATTCGTGAACGAAAAAATCGAAAATTAGCCCAAGGTGTAAATACGCACCTCACATATTATAGTATATATGGGCTCCTGGCTAGCCTTGTTGTTTCTACCTGGTTTTGACTAGCGACATAATCATAAGCAGCATACGCAGTGCTGTATTACATTAGTGGTACTTGTTCTACTCACGTGTGTGACATAAGCACAAGCAGCATACACAGGGCTGTATGACATTAGCGGTACTTGTTCTACTCACATTTGTGACATAAGCACAAGCAGCATACGCAGTGCTGTATTTATTATTATAGTGGTACTTGTTCTACTCACATGTGTGACATCAGCACAAGCAGCAGCAGTGCTATATTTATCATTATAGTGGTACTTGTTCTACTCACATGTGTGACATCAGCACAAGCAGCATACCGCAGTGCTGTATTTATCATTATAGCGCTACTTGCTCTACTCACATGTGTGACATAAGCACAAGCAGCATACGCAGTGCTGTATTTATCATTGCCAATACTTGTTCTACTCATACGTGTTAGATAAGAACACACGCGGCTGACGATTAATGTATTAGTGAGACTGAGTATGTGGCTTGTGCTTAGGCTTAACGCGGATTTAAGCTATTAGCCAATCAGAACGTGTATATTAGAAACGGGTTTAAACGAGTTTAACCTGCCTGTATCGCGTATTTACTCGATTATAAGCGTTCGAGGTGCGCATTTCAAATTCCCTGTTGAAGAGGAGCTCCTTAGTATAAAAAAAAATTGGGCTCGGAATTCGGTTTTTGTACGATATAACTTTTAATTTTGAAGTGACAAATTCAAAGAATCGATGGTCAACAATAAAATGAGTTGGAAGAAAAACTTTTTTTATAGACTTTGTACTGAGTAATGACAGAACCTGATATTTTCTGTGGGAGGTGTAGGCGCGTAATCGAGGGAGGACGCGTATTTCACATTTCATGTTCAAGGGGGAGCTTAATCGAGGAAATACGGTATACGGCATTGTGCTTGTAATTGGCCATACTGATTTTAATGCGAAAGAGCAAAGAAAGTATCTTATGTACCCCATGGGAGAAGGTTTTGCTGACTGAACCAGCAAACGAGCTCTCAAACTGGCTAAATATATTGTGTGAATCCGGCGTGATCTAGGAATGCCATTAGAGCAGTTTTCGATTGAGCAACGTAAAATCAAAACCAGAACCAATCACGGTAACAAGTAAAATTGCAATGAACCAATTAGGAACTGAAGTAATTTCGAATTGGTTTTACTTCAACCAATCACGAGGAAAAGTAAACGCAATCATAGATAACCAACCAATCAAATTCAAAGTAATCACATAACTACTATTCGACACTCAATAGAAAACCGCTCTATACAAACGGCAAATGGCCGGTGTTAGGCCGTGATAATTTAAACGCAATGTCAGTAGAGGCTTTACATTGGCAATGTAAGGGATACCGGCCTGGTAATATGAAGAGGAGGAGAAATAGGGGGTCTCGATTTTTTTGCTGTAGTGTGGTGAGTTTCCAAAAAAAATAACTGAAATGGGGGATGTTG
Source organism: Actinernus sp. WN-2022 (assembly GCA_030867875.1). Classification (NCBI taxonomy): domain Eukaryota; kingdom Metazoa; phylum Cnidaria; class Anthozoa; order Actiniaria; family Actinernidae; genus Actinernus; species Actinernus sp. WN-2022. Next base: position 45,382,510 of record JAOWCC010001501.1, read on the forward strand.
AATTTTTTCAAAGCTTCAATAGGGGTCGCCTTTAAAATATTTGTTATTAAAGTGGGGTGGTGTGGAAACTTTTCTGACAATAATTTATCCTCCTGTCCCTTCCCCCACTTCGTATTTATTGACCGGTTCCTAAGTGGTGTCTCACATTCGGCGGAGTAAAAAGACTGCGGTATTGACGTTTTAAACTAAAGGGTTCACACTGTTCATCGGTTACTTCCGTTCCCTCATGACCTGGACCTTACCAGTTGGCTTAACTTTCACTGCAGAAGGGTTACTGTATAACGATTGATATAACCCCACATCATCTTGGCCTTTATTGTAACTGCTAAGCTCCATATAAATTCCAGATGAGTTGTCAGATTGTTGTGCACAAACTGGTTGACACTCTATTCTACATATTTTTCTTCCATAACGATTCGACGCTCCCTCCTTCCTACTTTCGAGAACGGACGATTTCTGTAGCGACTGATACATTCCATCTCCTCTGTCCTTTGTACGAGCCCCAAGTTCGGCATAGGTCGACTCCTTCTGTGTTGCGAAATCCAGGTTAACATACTCGCTGGCTTCATGCTTAATCTGGATACCACCACTTCTCAAACTCTGTGGCAATACCATCTGATAAACTGAGATGTTATTATCCTCAGAATCAACAAAATTATCTTTTGGAAGACGAAATACTGAATCCAAATCCATTTCTTTTCCAACTTGCGGTGTTCTGCGTGGATCTCTTTTAGGACGTTTCTTCTTGGTAGATGCAAGTTTCTTGACAGGTTTTATTTCTGCTATCTTCACTTCATCATTGCTGTAGATAACATCAGTGCAATCTGCGTTTTTTGAGTCCTGGGGATGTTTCCTCTTTACTAACTCTTGCTGCGTTGTATGTTTCGTCCGTTCGCCATTTCTGTCTCGAGTAGTAATTTCAATGCATGTTTTACCTCGATTTCTATTCTCACATCTCGTATACGTTAGATCTCCTGCAGTTGTCGTTGACTCCACACAGGTAGGTGCCTCAATTTCCTGATTACGTTCATTAGAGTTGTCTCGTTTTGATTTGTTCGCTTGTTTCTTTCGGCGATACAAAAGATAACCAACAGGAACAAGGAGGAGAACGAGGAAAAGGGCACTAAGCTCGATAGCGAGAGCAGGACCACTTGTAACATCCTCAACTGGCTTACGGTTTAAGTCACTTTCAAATCCCACGAGGCTCTCTGAAAGATACCAAGATTAAACAAAAACACTTAATGTATATTGTAAACGTATTTTTTCGATATAGATTAACGTTATATTGACCAATTAGTGATGTAGCCTGTAGAACTCCTAATTAAACCTTCAGTAACTTGCAATTGTATGGTGTAAGTCATGCACTTTTTTTCCTGTCAGGAATTTTCAAGAGCTCAAATAGTCCCATGAGTGTCACTGCTCTAAGCTGCAGACAAAACTGCATCGAACAAGCACTAGTCTTACTGCAAAATGATCACTGGTTCATTGAAGAAAATAATTGTAGGAAATGATACAAAAATAACTTGTTCATGTTTTTATTCAAGTTACCTGTAATGTTGGTCGTTGGCGTTGGCTTGGTGGTTGTTCCAACTGCGAATTAAGAAATATTATATTATTTGTTTTATAAACTTGGGGAGCATTCTACGAACGTGCGTTTTCATTGGCTGAAAATGTTAGGCTCATCGTGTTACACGCTCTCTGATTGGTCGAAAGCCATGAGAGTGTATAGATCACACGAAATTCATCATAGCTCACTGACGTCTCCGACAAAAGAAAACATAAAGTTGTTGTTGTAAGATGACATAAATACAATAACGTATTTGTGGTGTCGAAATATGCCCTAATATTTCGTCCGCGAACATTATCTGATCCGAGAAGAGAACAGTTCCCGAGGGCGAAGCTCGAGGGAAACTGTGAGCTTCGAGGATCAGATAATGTCCAAGGACAAATATCAGGGCATATTTCGACGCCACATTAGGTTATTGTCATTATCATACTTTCAAATATTTTATTTGACGCGCGCTAACACGCTCAGAGGGGTGTATTCGCTGATATTTCCAGCTCGCGGAGAGAAAATATCGGGTCACGTGACGCACACCACCAATCACGCGCGAGACAAAATATTTGATGGTTATAAGGCAGGACACCGGTACTTTGGTAGTGGTCAGTGGCGGCCATAGTTCTGTTCCCCTGCAGCTTAAGTGTCACACTTATCAAGGTAACTGATGACAGGATTTTGACAGAAGTCAATTTGAGACATATTTCGCAAGTGCGACTTGGCAGGCCTTTTTCAGGAGAGAGTTACGTGCTGATATATCACTTCAATAACCAATGATTTGCGCTCGTGATCCCAGGGAAAATACTGGATGGCAAAAATTATTGGAAGTGCTGTTTAAGAAACATCGACAATCGATTGCTGGTGAAAAATAGCATTTATAAACAGTTTTGCTAATAACGCTAAACTATTTTTGCCACTAGAACTTCGGGATTGTATCCTGCAAAAGGCAAATTAGCACCATATACAGATGTACTCGCTATTTCTATCGCTTCTAGTAAAGCATAAACCCTTTTATTTTCTGGCGGAATTAGATCTCTTAACTGTTCAAGCCAAGCAACTTCAGGACGTAAACACCAATCGAGCATGAATTATTTCTAACAAGAGGCCCTGAGTGGCCTTAACTCGGGCCACCTAGAAATATATAGGTTAATTAATACATGGAGTTCTAGCATATCTTTGTGTCATACACTGTACATGGTTTGTGCTAGGGGAGCAGGATAATTGGTTTACTACTCCGAGTAGCATGGAACCTCTCGAGACCTGTATTCTGATTGCACCCATAATACGATACTTCTATGGTTTTTGTACTGCACTTTCTAATGGTTAGGGTGTTTTCTATTGTTGCGTAGGCCAAAACTATCGCTCGTTTCGAGAAGTTCCACCCAACCCCTTTCCTGCCGCCGAGAGAAACCTCTGCCCACGAAACGATTACATGCGCCACGGTATCTCGATTTCCATTGGCAGAGAAAAACGAGACGGTAACATTGTAGCTTCATTGTAGATTTCAGATTGTCCATTTCCTATTGTTAACGGCAAGAGAAGGCGAAGTAGAGAAAATTAAATATAATACATTTCCATCTTCGAGGGTATAAATCAAAGCTTTCTTTAGGATAAATTAAGGTAGATTTATTGAACGGTAATTTCAAGGTCTTCTGTGCAGTTCAGCAAAATAATACAACAAAGCCAGAGTTTGAAGCCCGTCGGCAATCGTCGGCAAACAAAAAGAAACTGCGTGGCGACATAAATATAAACGGCTGCGAAGGATACTGTGGGCAGAGCCATAATTTACACTCTCCAGTTCTAGTTTCATGACAGTTCGGTTTATAGTTACGGCTTTCCACGACAAATCCTGCTATTTTTTTCACCGATCCAATTCGATTTTAATACGGTAGTCATAATCCAGTTCTGTTTATGGGTATAATTCGTGGTCAATTCTATCTTCTGCCGTTCTGCTATTCTTTTGACGATGTAACTTTTTCTTCTTGGTCTGTATAAAGGCACATACAGTTCAATTTACGGACGATTTTATTTCCAGTTCGAATTACAATCAAGGGACAAGTAAGATTTGTGTGCGTATATAAACACAAATATTTCAACCTCACGAGTTCTGATTTCCGTTCGCGTTCAAAGACAAGGGTCAATCACTGTTCACTTCCAGGTTGTTTCAGGTCTCGTCAGAAATTTGAGTTAAAGTCTTAGTAAAGCTCGGCATTGGTTCACTGGTTTAGTCAAGACTTCCCAGTTGTGTAATCTCAAATCACACCGCAACACTGCAATCCTATGGCATTTAGATGCAGCAGTTCAGGCATTTTCTTTCCGTTTCCGTGGATTATTGGACCAAAACCATCGAAACCAAACCATCACTCCTCCTCCGGCCGGCCAGACTAGCTGACTGTACGATTGGATCGCCACATCCCTTTCGTAAATGTGAGAATTTTCCATCGAAAGCCCCCTAAAAGTCATGTCAGCCCTAGAACAACTGAACATCTTGGTATTTCATTCGAAGAAACCTTTGGTTTCAGCAAAATAATGGTTAAGAATGGCCCCGAATCTTCGCTCCGTTGCTGGCTTGGCACACTATAAGTATAAGCCACTGAGACAGACCTGACAACCAAGATCCGGCGGGTGTCGAATCTGATTGGTTGGATCCTGTCACGTGTTGGGAATCGAACAATGGGCTCCTGTGTAATCTGATTGGTTACTAGCACCAAACAGCGACACAAAATATATAAAAATAATAAACATTTGCGATTTCTGACTCGTGCCTCGACGGAAGGCCTGACCCGAGTAATAATCTTAGACGCTTTACGAGAACCGGTTGGCATTTCCGTTGTGTCGCCAGGATTATTTTATCTCAAGTAGGAACTAGTCTGCATGAAATACGTGTATTCGAAAACTCGATAATCTTTGCGAGGTCACCACCATATATCTATAATACTTGGTGTAGAACAGGACAGTCAGACGAGAAGAGAAGGAGACAAAAAAGAGAAAATCATTGGCACGAAGTTTCTCGTGGTAGGTATGAGAAGAAGGGACATTCTATCATCTTTACTTGTGCGGGGTTTGGAAATCGGGCGATATGATATGATTTTCTCGGTGAAAACCGCTTCGGAGTTGAAGTTGTTCGAAATTCGTCTAAATGGGCCTTTGTAGGAATGCAATCACGTGGCTGTACTATTAGTATTATTAACCCTATTTCCACCTTCAATCGATTGTTGATCTTTCTAAAACAGCGTTCTTAAAGATAGCTTTCCCTCCAGCATCCAGGCAACGCCGTTCTCATGCATGGGGATCACGAGCTCAATTCATTCGTTAACGAAGTATTATATTAGCACGGTGACTAAGGTACATAGTACAGACCTGGCCTCTCTTTCGGCAGCTCCGAAGACTGGAAGTCCAGTAGATATTGCATGCGCATGTCAGAAACGTAACCAGGCCACACCATAAAAATGTGGTGTGGCCTGGCTACATAGCTCATAATCATGGCGGCGAACCCGGAGTGTGAGTGGAATTCACTGGATTGTTTCAACATTTGTTATGCCTTGAAAGTGTGCAATTATAAATTTGCACCAAAGTTAGAACAGCTAGAAGCATTATTTAATCTATGCAAAGGGAAGATGTCTTCGTCAACTTCACAGGAATGAATTTGGCAAGTCACTCGTTTGTACTTTAATTCCTTTCGTATGTGATTCTTTAATATCTTCACCACAACACCACAATCCTTTCGTCGATTATAATTTCGATTTCTCAACTCGTATCTCTGATGGATGATCAAATGTCTAAAGTAAAGGAGCACGGGTTCTCCCTTCATGTAGGCAGACATGAATTACAACCAAATTGTATTGTGTATTTCGTTCTATTGTTTTGTATTGCGTTAATTATATTGTATTTTGATAGCAATTCATGTGTTGCCTACATGAAGGGACCATCGGAGCACGGGGTAACAGCAGTGAAGCTGACTGATCTCAGTGAAAACTAAATACATGGACTTGAACCTTCGACCTATTGTGTAGATACAAATTGTTAATGCTCTCACCTGAAGGATTTAGTCCTGGTGGTCCATACGAGCAGCAATAAAGACTCTAAAGTGTTCGTGTTACTCTAGTGTTCGTGTTACGGGAGGACATAGTTGCGAGAAATTCTGCACTGATTTGATAAACCCCACGAATATTCCCGCGATTTTGACCTGATTTCTGATTGGACAGTTTTTAGGATGCGCATACAATATCTACTGGACTCTCTTCCCCGCGACCTTCCAGTCTACGGAGCGATCGAAAGAGAGGCCAGGTTAGGATTAGTACGTACAGTGAATAGCGAACGCAAAACCTTCCAAAATCGCTAAGGTTGCCGTTGTAAGCCACAAGGACGACAATATACATCCGTGAGGCAAATTTATGTTTATTTCGTCTTTCTTCGCGATACTTCAAAATCTATTAAATAAAGCAATTACAACACGGTTTGCTGTGTTCTCTACTCTAACTCTGAAGCTGTAGAACAGTAAAAAAAAGGGTACGGGAATCACGGGCCTTTCAATAGTTCCAACTTAATAAATAAGTTCTTGAAAGATAACCAAGCCTTAGCCTCGCATGGAGGCTGGAGGATACAAACCCTCTTTTTATGAATATGGATAGCTTTTGATTATCATGATAACTAGGTACAAACCTCTAACTAAGCTGTATATCAACAGCTGTATCAACGGCTTGGTTACCTTTCAAAATGGCGGTCAAGAACTAGGAATCAAATTGGACTATTGTAGCGAGTGATTTTAGCGAGTGATTGTAGCTTTTGACATCTTCTACAGCTACAGGATTCTTTTTCTCAGAGTACAGAACCACAGAAAATCATGTTCTATTTGTTAAATAAACACTTCGTGTGTGCACACAGTATTACGTAAACACGAACGAGTTGTGTAAATATTATATCAGTCCCGTAGCGAGAGTTTTCAAAACTTATATCTTTAGTGATTATATAAAGTAACGCAAGCACGGACATTTTTCTTATCCAAGTTACCTGTAGAGTTGGTCGTCGGCTTGTTTGTTGTTACAACTGCGAATTAAGAAACACAAAACAGTTTAGGTGTTCACATAGCGTTATGTCAACTTGTTGTGAGTGATTACGTGAAATAATACAAATTTATTTCATATTTAAGATACCTGTAGAGTTGGTCATTGCCTGTTGGGTTGTTGTAACGACTGCAATTAATAAGAATAGATGCTAGTTTCTGTTACTGTATAGCGCTAGAAATGAGTAAAGTGTAAGAAATTCCCAACTTTCCTTTTTTTTTAATCATGCCCTTTACATCATAGAAATACGGGTAAGAACCAATAAGAGTGCACGTAACATGATATACATTTTATTGTTACATAAGTTTTCCATATACAACGCACGCTCTTATTGCCTTATTCACTATCGCATGGCAGGCAACTGTTAACTGTTGCCTGCTAGTGCACGTGATCAGAGCGTGACAGAATGTGGCATGAGATCATGCGTTTTTGTCACGCCAGGGCCATCCCTTCATGTAGGACGACACGAATTGCTACCAAATTGTATTGTATTGTATTGTGTTGCGTTCTATTGTTGTATTGAATTGTATTGTGTTGTATTCTATTGTATTTTTGGTAAAAATTCGTGTCGTCCTACATAAAGGGATTGCCCACGCCAGTGTTTCAAAACGTTTGGTGTGCCTTCTTTTCGACAATATGGAATATATTTTGACGTTGTATAGCAAATCACTTAATGACTGTACCCTCGCAGGAGCCCGTAACTAGGAGCGTCCATCCCGCATACTAGGCGCCTACGTCACAGCGTTTTCACAAGTTTGGCCGGTTATTTTTAGAACGGTTTCCCGCTATTCTTGGGTTGCAATCATTCCCAAGAAAATAAAATCACAAAACCGTAGCTGCCATGTTGTTGGTATAACAAAAGTAGCTAATGAGGCATCTTTTGTTCCGCCACTGGTGCAATCGACTAATTGGCATGAACATTAATCTAAAAATAGTTCAACTATATAGATATGGACGCTACTGAGTATGGGCTCCTGACCCTCGCGGGAAATCGACTTTGACTTTTTCGATTCATGGGGAACAAAAGTCACTGTTTCTCGAAGGACCAGTAATTGAGTATTTAATAAATCCTCACATAGTCAGGAGCCTATTACCCGGGCGCCCATCTCCCATACTACGTCTGTGATGCAGCGTTTTTACAGACAGGGTTATTTTTAGAATGTGTTTCTCGCGAGTTTTGGTTCCGGCTAGCCAATCACAAGCGTTTGGGTAATTTTAATCCAAACGATTAATGATGTCGCAGCCATGTTGGTTGACCAAACAAGAGAAGCTAACGAGGCATCTTTTGTTAACAACATTTCGCGATGGAAGCGAACTTCGAGATGTGAAATCTGAAAATAACTCGCTCTGTCAAAATGCTGCATGACGTACGAGTATATGAAAGATGGGTGCTCCGGTTAATGGGCTTCTGACAAGTTAAATCTCCGAACGTTTTCCTTTCCAGTATACGTAGAATTGGAAAAAAGACAAAATTAATAATACTTTACGAATATTGTTCTCGGTGATTACCTCCCTTGTACGGGATATATTACGTTGATTAAACTACAAATAGTAGATATGATAGAACGAACTGAATATAATGGCACATGCAAGCTTCAAAACAAATGATCATGCTGGAAACACAACGGTGACAATTTTAAGAAAACCTTTATATGACTTTTTAAACTCAATCATATCATGGTTTACCTATACGGTTTTCATGATTCGTAGAAATAGCAAAACGTTATTTAGAGTAACACGAATGTCACACTTTCTTTCTGTCACACATCCTACTTTATCACACCATATCCATTCACATATATTTCAACTTTTGGCTATTGCCTACCTTCATCACAGTATTTTCCAGTGAAGCCCGCTGTACAATTGCACTCGCCATTAACAGGCTCACAAGTGGCGTTGTTTTGACATGCGCAGTTCTTTCTACATCCTTCGCCATAAACGTTAACAGAACACACTAAGAAAAACAAAGAATATTAAAAAAGCACCACCACAACAACAACGCAGAAGTTGAGTTTTCCAACCCAAATAAAACTATATTAGCCCTCAGTTATTACTCGGGCCTGGCCTTTGGCTGCCCGAGTCAAGTTTCGCAAGTGTCCTGCATTTTTTCTTTCGAGTTGCGAGTTGGCTCATGCAACACGTGACAGGGTTAACCAATCAGATTCGATACCGCTCGGGACACACGCAGGTCAAATACATTTGGTGACGCGAGTCAGGTTTGGTTTCTAGTCAGGAGCCGAAAGAGTCAGCATTTGGGGTCAGATTTAGATCATTTTGCGCGACGTTTGTTCGTTATTATCCCAGGTGTACTCCCTGTATTGCGATATATCAGCCAACTGCGCTTTTTCGCTGATTTCCTTCACAATTGTTTGAATCGGTGAATTCCGGCATTCGAGAAGTTCGGGAGATCAGGTTAGTTACTTATTGGTTTGCTTCGAAAATCATTTCATTCAAATGTCGGGTTTTGAAGGAAGAACATGCCACAAACATATTTGACATTTAACGTTTTACGAAGATCTATATTATCAGTAGTGTTCGTTTCTGCAGATTGAATTATTCTCGTTACAGAGACAGAGGACAATGTCTTGTGCGATATATTTTGATCATGTATTCAATACTCGACTGCCGGTACCATCGGCATAGAATACTGACTCATTGAAAGTGATTCCTGTCTTGAAATGTTGAGTGGAAATACTTACTTTATCTCGTAAATAAGAGTCCATGAGCAGCTCACAAACAAAATAGTGAATCTTGGTGAATGTGAATAGTTCTTTGTCAAATTGATTCACTAACTGGTGCAATACAAATTTATAAATTCATCAGAAGTAGCTTTAGTCAGTGTCTCTGAACAAGCCACGGAAACGGAATGATTGCCGCATGTTAGTGCTGCTTGCAAAAATCAGTGAACAGTGAACTCTGAGATCAAACGATTACACCTGGCGATCGCTCAAAACGTTCGAGTGACAAGTTTCGTTAACGCGCCTTGGAAAATTAGGGTCGGTCAGTCGGAACACGAATCGATTGGATCACAAATTATTGCTCATTCCACAATTGATTTTTCTCCTCGATGACCTATTTTAATAGAACCTTTGGTACAGTTTAGAAACTTTTGTAGTACAGAGTACTCAGTTGGTTATATGCAGTCAAATATTGTTATTGTTATCATATTTAATGACATCTGTACGTCTTATGTATACTCTGGTACCCTTATAATTCATACTTGTCCAATACTCTGACAAATTTATGCATAGCATTGATTTGTATTTTATTGTATTGCATCGTTCTACTATCGTATTGTATTGTTAAACTATTGTTATGTTGATATAATACAATACAATGCTATGCATAAATTTGTCAGAGTATTGGACAACCCTCATTGTTTCTCACTTACTTTCACTGCAACCTTTTCCCGTGTACCCTGGCTTACAGAAGCACGTGCCTCCCACGTGATCACACTTGCTAAGCATTCTGGGATGCTCACAGACACACTTCTTTTTACAAAGATCTCCATAATAGAGCTCAGGGCATTCTATAATGAAATGGTAAAGAAAATGTATTGAAAATGAAGTGGTGTTAACTTTTACTCAACTTACCCTAGTACCATAAAGAACAAACGTCATCTAACAACATTCCAAAACAATAAAATTATGCCATTTCACATGCACTATACATCTCCCATATTAGGTCTGTCCAACAACAGAACAGATGATGTAGCTATACGTTTAGCTTTTTGTTTCCCGCGAGAAGAAACAAAGGCCGTCACTTTTAACCAATCAGGATGCACTGAAAAATTGTAATTAACACGCTTCAAACTGCTAAAAATACTAAAGCGCAAGAGAACAAACGACAACGTAATCGCATACCAGAACTTCGCGACTATAAATAGCCACATCGTCTACTGTGCTGTGGGCGCTACCCATCATATAGGTACGCTCCTGGTAATGGCTACTGACATAACGTACAATTACTAAGGTTTTAATCTCGTCAGTAAACACCTATAGATCGTTTTCACTGACGTCACAAAAATATTTCCCTCAAGAAAAGACTCATGTGTTAAATATTTTTAATGTTGTGTATAGAGCAGGTAAAAATATGTAAATGACCGAAATTTTGGAGCATCAGAGAACCTCGTAACAGAGCTGTCGTACAAATAATATTCAAACAATTTAGTGTAATTTGTATGCGGCGGCCATATTGGTGTACCACTCTACAAATATGATTAGCATTCACTTCAAAACACTTTAGATATCACTTTTAACGTTACATCAAGCCTAATATTTTAAATTGGCAGGAATATATGGGTTTCCATGCATGACATTTAGGAAACACGCTGAGCTACGCTGTCACAAAATTCAAAATACTGTAACTCGATAACGATTCATCGTATCGACTTAACATTTTCAAAGAATACTTAGTATAGCGATACCTAAATCACATTCAAAGAACAGGGTAATAGATCCTTTGGTTTAGATTTTAAATTTTGAAGACGTCACGTCTATATATTTAAAAAAATTCTGGTGCATGTTGTATTGTGTATTCAGACCGCATCCAGCAAATGCAAAATAAGTGCTGAGAAATAGTGAATTCTCATATTGTTATAGAACTGAATACCTATAATACACACACGGCCTTGAGATTCTGTTTTGGAAAGGACAATGCAATATACACAATGGCACTAGACATCCATTTTTGAAATAGTTTTAATTAACGAAATCAGTGCAAAGACATTGAATACATTTTGTGCCATACTTTTGAAACCATTGATAGCAGCAATGTCTGTTCCCACATGTTCCGCAAAACATTACTTTATTGTATATTTTTCTCACTATCTCAATTCTGATTGGCTGAGAACACCCAGCTAATTCTCGATAGCTGTCTATAGCATTGACTGCGCATGCGTACTATATTATCTGTAGTTTGTTACGTCACACTGTTGTTATCTGTAGGTATTATCTGTAAGTAGCACTCGATGATAAGCAAGTACGACCATTTTATGCTAGAAAGCAGAAAATTATTTGGCTTTTTGAGTCATTTTTCTACTTTAAGCTCTCAACTATGTTTCCGGTCTTTCTTTTCCCCTAAACTTGTAAATAAAAGCAATTTGTAGTTCTTTAAAATCTATCGATATCTGCCTAACTTGTAATAACGCTCGGAGCCTTACACACAGCATTACCTGATTTTTTTAGCTTTTATTTCTATATTGTATCAGTTTCATTATCTAGTATCTTTAATCTTTTTTAAGTTCTATGGGCCCGCAGTAATGGACTGTTGCGGCAACCCGGCCATAAGTTTGTGTTTGTTTGTTTAGGAACAGTGTTTGCTTTTGTTTGTTTTCTAATACCTATTATACGTTATATTTAGTCCAACTAATTTATGCAAGCTAAAATTAAATCGGCGCAGACTATTATTTGGAGAGAGAGCCCAATACGGTTCTCTTAGGTGATGGTCTCTTGGTGTCAGTAATTCGCTTTTTCCCAATCGAGCGGGACACTGGGGTTCGAGTCGCGACCGCAAAAGATGCATGGATTGTTTGAATGGACAAACTAAAACTGAACTGGCATATTTAGTGACTGAATCCATCTTCGACGAAGGTGGCAAACGAAAAGTTCATTCTCTATCGTGGATCTGTTGAGCAATGTAGTGTTGTTCAGTTTTTCAACACTTTCTGTTATTTTTTTAAAGGTGGATTGCGCCAGAAATTGCTTACTCAAGAATCAAACATGGACTCCCGCTGCCTCAACGGTTAACAATCAAAATAAAGAACCGTCAAAATATTTAACCGTCAAACCTGTAATTTAACCGCCAAACCTGTAATTTAATTTTCTAGGTGTTTTGTTTCAAATACCGTCAAACGTAAAGCCTCTAAAAAAATTACCGTCAAAGCTAGCCCAACCCCCCCCCCCCTTCGGACCCTCTAATCTTCGTACAATCATTTTTTGAAATTGTAACTTTTTCAACTTTCTTCTTCTAAGAACAAAAACAAAAATGGGGCTCTCCCAGTAACTTTAAATAAATTAATTGTAGCTAATTATATTCCGATCTATAATAGGCAAGGAAGTTTATTTTGTTTTGTGTTTATTGTTTGTATTATTGTTTTTTTTTTGTCAAAATTGTAATGTTATAAAATAGATTTTATAAAAAAAATTAAATAGGAAAACAAACTCAAAATCATATGTACACGATTGCAATGTACTGTTGGTTGGTAATTCCACCCCTTGTCATCGTGGTTTATAGTAATTTGACTTTTTTCAAAGTTAGTGTTTATGAAAACTGAAATAGGTTGCACTGTTTAGTCTCGTACACAGACTAAAATAATATAGACACGCTCGTGACTCGTGTACGTGTTCGCCCGCCATTTTGCCTTCTTCCCTTCAAATGCAAATTACGCGCGACGTCATCTTTATTGTGTTATTAAACACCAATCAGGGCACTAACTTTTGGAGTTTCCCAGAGCCTTACGATTTCGTCGAGCATGCGCAGTAAGAAATAAGAAAAGGATCTGGGGTCGAGAATGAAATCATCTCAGATCGATAATTATTCATAAGAACACATTTCAAATAGATTGTGTTTATATTTTATTGAATATACAACATATACTTCCAGTTGTGGTCATTTCAGTTTATGCTTCTTACATAAATGTAGTGAAACTAGATTTTCCAGTAAATAGGAACTGACTTGTAAATAACTGTTTGATTTTTTTTTTTAATACACAGTAAAATATTCCATGCACCAGTGATGGGAAACAAATATTTCCATCAATGGTTTCTGTCCAAGGGCGTAAAGCTGCCAATTATCCACAGTGGGTATTCAGAAATTACATTTATGTATTTTTTCCTATGTAAGGTATTTTCCCTAAGACCAATTTAAAGGATCCCTCTAGCCAGTGTGCATTGCGCGCCGAAATCCCAGTGTCCGCCATTTTGTAGGGCCCCGATATTCAAATCTTGCGAAAATCTCCTAAAAAAAGCCAGAAGGGATGACACTCATCAGGGTTTCGTTATTGTTGTATATGCCGGTGACTTTTGAAACTGAAACGAATGGCACAATGCTTCAGACATAGGCTTGGATAAATTCTGCCGGCAGAATTTCTAGCATAATACACCAGTTGCGGCAGTGAGCATTCTGTCGGCAGAATACTTGATTTTCGAGAAGAATTTGAGCAGAATACAGGGAAAATCTGTAATAAAAATAAGTTATATAACAATCAAATAATGATAATAAAAACAATTTAAAACAAGACAAAAATACTAAGCAATGTGATTCGCACTAAAATACTAACTAAAAATTACTAAAATTGCCCACAGATCACTACTCTGCAGTCAGCGGCACTACTCTGTGGCGACTGGCGAGGCAGCAGTACAGTCAGCGGCATTACCTAAAAATACATATTTCAACATGGCGGACCAATGCAAATACTAAATATTAAATACTCTACGAGAGGAATACGAAAAGAATACCTACGTCCGAGCAGAATAAGTGATTTGTATGAGCATTGCGGCAGGCATAATACGCCAATTTACGAGCAGAATTTATCCAAGCCTATTCAGAGGCTTTGTTATTTACATGTGTTATTTGGCGGCTGCCCCAATTTAAATACTCATCTATGAATATTCCTAGATATTTAATATAGTGTTTACGGTTAATATTGGGTATAGTTTTTTCCACTTTTTTTTTACTTTCAGCTGTATAGTTATAATCATGTTTTTTTTAAAGTTGATCGAGAGTTTATTAAAGCACAGTATTTAAACACAAGTTTCAATTATTCAACCATTACTTTTTCAAGTTCGGTGGAGTTAAGTAGAAGATAAGAAAATGTTAGTATCGCGTCAGCGAAAATCGTAAAATATATTTTTTTAGAGGAGTTAGGTAGGTCATTTATATATATTAGGAATAGGAGAGGACCTAGTGTTGATCTATGAGGGATTCCACACTTGATCTTCATGGTGCTTGACTGTATATTGCCAATTTGGACATATTGAGTCCGTTTCTAGAGTTAGCTGCTGAATCAAGTTAGAACTGATCCTCGGATAACATCTTTTTCTTAATAAAATATCATGGTTCACTGTATAGAATGCTTTTGAAAAATCTAGGAATATGTCACAGGTAATTTGTTTGTTATCTATTGCTGATTTGAGGCTGTCCTAAATCCAAACTGGTCCATTCTCAAAGTCAATCTCGTTCCCAGAGCACGCGGTATTTTGGCCAGCGCCAAGATCGCAGGCCCTGGGAATGAGATTGTCTCACAGTACAAGAGTCAAGGTGGCTTCTGATTCTGTCCATCCAAACAATTCATGCATCCTTTGCGGTCGCAACTCGAACCTAGTTTCTTGCTCGATTTGAAAAAAGCGAATAGGCTAGCAACAGTCCGTAATAGTTTGATTCCGTGTTAACGTATTGTCGGGAAGTAGAGAGTTGAATGTACTTTGGTACAGATACATTCAGCTTCTATTGTTTCTCACTTACTTTCACTGCAAACATTTCCCATGTACCCTGGCTTACAGAAGCACGTGCCTCTCACGTGATGACACTTGCTAAGCATGTTGGGATGTTCACAAACACACTTCTTCTTACAATGATCTCCATAATAGGGCTCAGGACATTCTATAATGAAATGGTAAAAAAAATTATCATTTCGACATTGGTTACACCGTCTCTGTTTTGCTCTAAAATTATCATGGCGATGTTATAAAAGGAAGCGTTAAACACTTCAGTTCTACGTCTATTAAGCCACGGAAACTTAGCGGAAGTTTGCACAACCACTCAAGAAGCACTAGAGTCGCTATAGCCTTTGCCTTGCGCGTGTTTTAGGTTCTGTCGTGGTTAGCAAGCTCGATAACTGGATGGATGCGCGCTGCATGTTCGTCATTTCTTTATCTAACACGAATAACTTCACTCTAACCATCTGGACAGCTGTCGCCTCTTTGAGTCCACCCGGTACAGCACCGATACTCCACACGATATGCTTGCCTGTTTGCTGTCCTGTACTTCGTCCCATACCTTGTCCTAATTTGGAATATATTACATACATTTAGTTCATCAGTCTAAATTATAATTCAACTGTCCTTGATTTGCATAATCCATGTTCGCGGTGCACACTGTCAACCGATTCTTTTATATTTCCTTTAGGCCATCCCAATAAAATGTTTCGTTTATCATCGCCCCCTCGGTCAGGAAAAAAAAACCTTAAGGGGTCTGGAACCAAGTAAAGCCTGGTTACTAAGTCGGCTTGAAGACTCACGTAAACTACTTTTTCCTCTACTAGTTGTGGATTGACAATTCGCATGAGAAATGAAGAAGCTAAAACGTAGAGAGCTCCTCAGGTATATTAAAGCATGGGTCAACGACTATCACACTCCTAATACGTATAGGGGTGATCTTCTTTAGTTTGAGTTTACTCGAAAACCTTGATTTCATGATATATAAAGTAAACCCACCCTTCAATCATTTTTGTATAGATGGTTGCCATGGCGATTGAAGCCTTTGAACTTTGAACTAGTTTTTTTAGAAAAGTACAATTAAAAGCTTCGGGACGAATGTAACGCGCACAAAATTCAGAAGTAAAGGCGATGGAACTAATGCAGCTTACCATGTAGTTTATGCGTCCAATTAGATATTGTTGAAATGTTTGTTAATTCAGTACAAACTTGAGGGTATCATATTTCATACCAGCCTTAATTAGCCTTCCCCTTAAAATTACCAACATTCCTAATTGGAGCTACAAAGTGTGAACTAACCTTGATTCACTTGCATAAAAATATATACTAAATTAGAACCTTCTACGGTACGCCAGGAGGATTTTCTAAAATTTACTTTAAAAAAAGGTCAAGGTCACACTCTCTTTCCATGGAAACTGTCATGAAAATGTGTTAAGGTTGTGACTTTATCGAATCTGTCAAAGTGTCAAGAAGATGTCTTACAATCACGAAGAGATAGACCACCCTCTATTGATTTGTGGCGTCCATATTGAGACCCATGCCTTAAAGTGCATATAAGCCCTGGATTATTTTTTTTGACAGCTTAGACCTTAAAAGGTAGGGAAAATTTTCCATTTTTTTAAAATAAAAATGTTTTAAATATTTTTTTAGCGACTGAACTTCAAATGTAGAATAATTTCCGCGCACGTTCGGGGACTGGGACGAGAATAAGATGTGACGTCATCGACAGGTCTCGTCTCTTAGCGGGCATAAAGCGTTGGCTTATTTGCAAAATAATTGAATAGATAACCGAGAAAGATGATAATATCGCGTTAAACGTTTCGGAGAGCATTATTCGGCAATCCTTTAATGCAATGGCACATCGAGCGTGTTCTGTTGATGACGTCATAACTAGACCCAGTGCCAATTTTGTAAAGCGCTCTCGTGCGCTTGATTTTCGTCCGCAGGCAACCCAAGAGACGTTTTTGGGCAAATACAACAAATCAATCAAATCAACTTCTTATTCCGGAATCCTTTGTCTATGGCCTCTAGTCTCTTCGTAATAAATATAATTAGTCAGGGCTTATACGCCCCTGAGTCGGGAAAGAGGTGTACTATTATGAAATTATTTTCTAAACCTTTTTTTTTTACTTTTCCATGCTTTTCCCCAAAAAAATATTATTTGGATGGCCTTATATTCAGAAGAAAATCTCAGTTACTGAATGGATTTTCCATGACGATGTTCTCTTTAAATGTAGTTCAAATAGCTAATCGTCTTATATTACAAGACTACACACGCACTTCGCACACTTTCTCTATTTCTTACAAACAGGAACAAAAACAGGAACAGATTTGTTCCCTCCAGGGCCAGGCGGTGTGCGTCATGAGATTTCACGAGTTTTGGCCAATCAGCGAGCTCTACTAGAACAATATTCTTGGTGTCGAGAATGCAACATTTTTCGCAACATTTGTCAACTAAGTTTACTAATTTCTCCATATTTAAGGTGTTCCTTTGCCTTTTTGGAAAAAATACACTGTAAGAGCAAGTGTTTAGTACTTTCGAGCTATTTCCGTTGCCAAGGACATCTCAAAATAAGGTCCCTGCCATGTTCTCATATGAAGTCGCCATGATGTCGTGTTTTGAAATTTCACACAAAATCAACTTGTATATACTTATCGTCTTTGATGATTCTGTACGGATATGTAATTAATTGAATCCTTTTTAAATATTGGGTATACCCGGGTCTACTCCAAACGGTTTTCGTGGTAAAATCCGATGAAAAGATCGTCCTAGAGCTAACTGAAGCTCTAGGACACTTGCGCGCGCTCTTTGTTCGAAAATGGCATGAGAATTGCGTCAACAGCGCGCGCGAACAGAAATTGAATAGACTATCACTAACTGGTCACAGGACAATTTCTGTAGTTTTCCCCTTTCTCTGTGGCTTTCCTTGTCAAATATGTGCAAGAAGTACGGGTATTATATTCAATACTAAGGTACATTTACGTCCAAATTTCAACAAAAACTTTGGTTTCGAGATACTATATTTTGGCAGCTGACATGTTCACTCGATCGTATCATGCCAACAATGATCTCATCCACAAATTTACCCATGATACTGTACCAGCTCGTGACACACACCGCCTGCTCCAGTGCATAGCATTTGCTAATCGGGGTAACAGAAACGAATAATACCCCTGTAAACCCGATACAAAGTTGTAATTAGCTCTATTAGTATTCTCTATATCATTTGATGTAGAATTGTAATAGGGCTTAAGAGTATTCTGTATCAAACTATTTTGTACCGGTCAGACTCGCCGTCTCACTCCAGTGAGACACATGAAGCCTTGTTGCAAGTATATCTTTAAAACAACTGAGTCATTTGTTTCCTATTGCAGCTTAAATAAGGCATGGAAATAGTGTTTTCTTGCAGTTTCAATTGAGAATTTTAGTTTGGAAAAACCGGGAAATAGTTTGGAAGAGGTTAAAACTAGCTAAGCTAACTAGAATCCTGTATCAAATGCTACAGAATACTAACTACGCTAGCGTTCGAAGCCCCGCAAATAGGGCTAATCAGCTGGCATTAAGCATAAACCAATACTGTTTTGAATTATCATGGTAAAAGTATCACAGGTATCACTAATCATTTCTCCTCAAGCAATAGGTTTTTAACCATAAATCAGCGATTACCCTTAAAGTGCCACTACGACGAAAATCTACCATTTCGATTTGCCACTTTTCCAGTGTCAATAGGTCAATCAGCATTAGAAATATCCAAATTAGAAAACAAATGTCCCAAATGAGCAAATTAAACCACAAAATTTTAGGAGAGTTTACCGGTAAAATCATGTCCGCCATTACTGGAAGCTGTTTTCGTTGTGCAACGGAAATGATGACATACGTTCAACACGAACCACGTCGCGCGAAATAGTGTCCATAAAAAAAGTAGCTAAAATAACTATAACGTTCTTCTTGTGTACGTGAAGACGTTTTTAGTAGAAATATGCTTTCAAGGTGTTGTTTTGTGCAGGCGAGCGTTGAGCGTATGATATCACATCCGCTGAATAATCCTTTGTTTAAAGCTGAACAAAGGGAACGGCCTCCAGTAATGGCAGCCGTTTAGATTCAATACTCGCTATTGAAAAATTAGACTTCCTCTCGTCGTATCGAAAAACGGATATGCAAAAACATATCAAAATGTCAAATGTCCTATGTCAAAATTTGAGGGTAGTGGCACTTGAACAGTCATCGGACTACATGGGCCCAGGAGAATATATAGATTGTAATACAGGAACCTTGGCTTTTACATATGAAGATAAGTTTCAAGATTTCAGATTAAGTTCTGGCTATAGACCGGGAGACTTAAAGCATAATTTGTGTAACTTTCATTGCCTTACCTATAAGCTGTACATCTCCCCCACCCCCACAGTCCACATTTTGTTACGTATCTGCTCTTCCAGGAATATTGATAAGACTGTTGATAGGACGTCATATATCTAGGATAGATTACGTAACTGAGGTTAAATTTATATAATACATGAGTATACATCCATTCTAAAGCTTTGCTGTTTGAAAAGCGCATTTCCGCATAGCTAATAAGTGGGAAGAAGAATAAAACGACACATCATCAATGCCGGTTGGGATTTGCGCGAACAAGTCCACTTTCTTTTATTAAAGCTGTGAAAATAAATATTACTCAAAATGTTGGGTACTTTAAAAAAACGATTAATCCGCAGAAGCGGAGTGTCATAGATATAGATAATACCAGAAAATAACCCGTGACATTGTACCAACATTTTGCCTATTTGTTAAATTGACATTGATCTTCAGTCTGCACTTTTGTAGGATGTGATTTACAGGAAGACGTATGAGACTGGGGGACTATAGCCCTTCGTATAAGCGGAAGAGAAAATCATAATGGTACAGTATTTTGCCTTATAAGGCCAAATGGAAATCTTGCAATATTTTAGGTGTTGTGGGATACCCAAAAGACAAAACCACAGACTTTCGTCTGTTAGACGTGATCTATTAATAATTATTACATCATCCTTCAGTTATGAGAAGAAGAACATACTTCAGATGTGATAAACATTTTAAAAATGAAGACAGTATGTTAGTCTATCCGCTGTTATCACGCGGAGTCGTAAAAACAGCCAATACGAATAATGCTGGTTTAAGTGACGGGAGGCAATCCGCCAGGAAAAGTCAAATCACGGGTTGTGTAAATATGGAAAGTGCTATAAAAAGAGAAAATATGAATTTTATAATATAAGTTGGCGATGGCTTATTAACTTTCCTCCTTAGCTCTCATCACGTGGAACCATGTTGAATCCCCGGGCCAGGTTGTTCCAAGCTAGGGTAACTTTATCCCTAGAAGATCTCTAAATCTGTAATTGTAATCTGTACAGTTTAACCTCGGGTTAGCGATTTAACCCCGGGATAGCGCTAACCCTCGCTTCGAATAACTGGGCCCTGGAGAATTGAAAAAACCTTTGTTTCCCCCGCCTAACCTCATTCCGAAACTGCTAGTGCGAAGCTGCACATTCAAGTGCCGAAAATTTTCATTTTATATTCTTGTCTCGAGCTTCATTTTATCCATTGAGAGTTGAGAACTGGATCACGTAACTATGAAAGAATATGAAAGGTCATTGTAAGGAAAAAGGAAACACATAAAATCATATTTGAAAGATATGAAAGGTCATTGTAAGGAAAAAGGAGACACATAAAATCATATTTGAAAGATATGAAAGGTCATTGTAAGGAAAAAGGAAACACATAAAATCATATTTGAAAGATATGCAAGTGGCGGCGCTCTGATTAAAGGGTAGGTTCTGGTGACTTAATCTGTTTCGTTTTATCATCTGAAAGGAACAGATTTTGTTGAATTGTTATAAATCTACCAACCACAGATTAATAAAGGCAGCACTTTTGGCTCAGCGCTCGATCAAAAAGGGTATCGCAATTTCGCTTTCATGTAAGACTCAGACAGTTTTTAAATTCCGGAAATAAACAAAATATTAGAAAAAGTGCGAAGAAAGTGTTGTAGTAAAGCTAATCCATTTATAGGAAGTATATTGCTAGCGACAACATTTTGTGAAATTGCTGCTGAATTGTCAGAAACCAAAACATTAGTAGAAAGTCTGATACGTCTAACGATGGATACAGTATAGAGTATAGTAATAGTTGCTTTTCTGTTCATAACATACAAGAACATAAGCATATCTTAATTTACAAAGTACTACGTTATTAACTCTGAGTTAGACAAAAACATCAGGAGAAAACCTCAAGGGAAAACAATCGTGCAACGTGTTCTCCAACCCATACAGCTACAATATATTTTTTGCAGACAACAATCACTGAATTTTAAAGGATTCTGATATTTAGTTTGATTACTATTAGGACGTATTATTCAACCCCGAGGAATAAATGTCTAATAATCTGAATAATAATAGGATACATTTGAATGATTCTATATCAATATTAATAGAGTAATTAATTAAGTGAGTGAGAGAGTGATAGAGTTCAAATAAACTGGCCACAAATTTAACCTAGGGAACTTTCAAGTTGTTTGATTGTGATGAAGGGTTTGTTTATACAGAACGTGAGATAGACTGTAGGCAAGAATACAACAAGAGCAGTAATGAGTGACCAGCAGAAACACAGTTTCAGTGTTAAGATGAAGTAAAAGCATAATCTTTCACACGAAAAAATAATCCAAAGTTGAGGCACTGCCTCTTAGTATACTAATAATGGCCTCGCAGAGTAGGTAACTGAATAAGGAAATTCAGATCCCCCGGAATGTTGTGGTTATTTGAGAGTATTTGAGTAGGATAGTAGAGTATTGTTTTTCTATTCTAATCCGCGATTGCAGATTAAAAGATGTAGCACAACAAACAGTTCTACGTCTAATAAACACACTTACCTTACACTTCGAGAACATACATTTCCTCCTGAAGGTCTCAAACTGCCAAATACTTTATCAATAAAAAACATGTACCACAGGACAAGTAACATAGTAATTACGTGATCCTTACGAAACATTGCATGGAACATTCATGGGCCAGTAAAGCCAATAAAATAGTAGAAAACTCCCGAAAATTATGTAAACCACAGCAAAACATATAATTTAAGGTTTAAACGGATGTGGGATGGACTGAGATGCTACCCGTTTCACTCTGTGTTTATTTTCTAGTTTTTATAAGCTGAACTGATTAAGCTGAATCAGACGTTTCTGGCTGAATGTATACAATGGCCAGTCTATGAGTTGACCTTTTACGAGCTGAGCTTTCATTTTCCGGCTAAACTTTTCTTCTTTAAATAGCTCAGTACAAGGCACACAGAAACATAACAATTGTGGGTACGGTACTACGTCAGTAACACTAACAAAACATACAGCAAAACGGTTAGCGGACTACCGTATGATCATAGATGACAACTGAAGGCCAAATAAGGCGTGGTACGGACGGACATGTAGTCACAAGCAAGGCGCCTGCCCTCTTGGCAAAAGTTAACATAGTGCAGACCCAAGGCTTGGGAGCTCCACGGATTATTCATGTTACCTTTTGAAAATGTAACCTCTATTTCCATAACCTTTTTTAAAACATCCCTGATACGTGGGCAGGACTATATGAGTTGACCTCAGGTGGAACTGTACAAAAATATGTCACAACTACGTTAAGGGACCAGCACATTTGCATGAAAACAAGAGCCCTTCTGGGCTTTCACTCGGGCCAAATGAGATTGAAGATGAAATACATTTTCATTTGAAATCCTCTTAGTAATAACCGAAGGGAAGAATTATTAGCTGAATTTAGCAGTCTTTAGGAGTGGCCGGTAGCGCGGTGACATTCAGTATATATATGTAATTTAATATTTTTGTTTTTCTCGTGTATGTAAATTAAAGAAGTTGACCTCTACTTATTCATGTAACGCACGCTTACAATTTAGTCTGCTGTTCTGTAGGTTCATAGTACTATAAAGAGACAAGCATGTCGCGCGTGACCTCTGTTTCTTCATCCCAACGACTACGAAGTATCTTTAAGATTCATTAAGTTCTCTACTTTCATCTGTAATCTGGAAAACTCAATCTTTGCCCATGCCTCGCATGCATTGCCTTGGCACATAACTACTCCTGTTGTTTAAGTAGGCGTGGATGGTTATAAGTAACATGATGAGCCCATTACGAGTCCATATATTAGAAATGCCTGTTGATTATTTCTAATTAAAAGCGTTACCCTCGCTCATTCACAAAACTTCATTCTGCTCATTATATTACAGAACTATAACGGGAACTGTTGGAGGGCCTTTCTCGAACCAAAACCTCGCCCGTGAGAGGATTCTAGTTTAACAACTCGAACGAAAGTACCAATAATCTGATAGGGAATTGTGCTGTCACCGAAGCCGTACGATCAAAGTAAACATCTTGTGTTAATTATATCCGCAGTCTGTGCGGCTTCCGGTTGACCTTTCACGATTAGCATCATCGACATTACATTATACGGCGCCAGGCGGCTCTGTGTTCCAAGTATGTGCACTTGAAACAGTGTGAGCTGATTGGTTAACGGGACCGGAAGTCGACAATTTTGCTGCACTGAACAAAAAAAAAGAGATCTACAGTCCTCTTTATGCTGATTGACCACTTTGTGTTCATATACATTTATGTTTACCATTTCTTCAGCCTCCGATCTGGCATGTTTTCTCCTTTTACATTTCTCAGTACAACTAGTACTAACAATGAATTTCGCGTAGCGAGATCTAGTCTTCTTTAAGCTGATTATCCACTTTGTGTTCATATAAATTTATGAAAACAATGAATTTCGCGTAGCGAGATCTACAGTCTTCTTTAAGCTGATTATCCACTTTGTGTTCATATAAATTTATTTCCATTTCTTCAGCCTCCGATCTGGATGTTTTGTTGGCATATAAGATATATACAAGTTGCATTTTCCATAATCGCTGTTAAAAAACACAACGTACAAAATACTAGAATATATTTGATCATGTACATCCTGTACAGATTACTCACATTACAATCATACACAATAATCCACAATAAAAAAACAAAGTAGATCTTTAATTTAAATTTAAGTTTACCTTGGGAGTTGAATAGTGCTTGTCTCATCATAATTCTGTGCGGAATGTGTATATTTCTGGCTTCGTGTTGGCAAGTAACAGTGTTACCGTTGCTCTCACAGTTCAGGAGTTCAGATGTTCAGATGTTTTCAGACTTCGATAGAGTAGAGTAAGCTATAACTGCTCAACCACAGTATATATATTTGCTAGTAAATCGCTATATTTCGCTATAAATCAGCTATTCAGTATACTTGTATAGTATAACGTACACAAGTCTTGATACGAGATTGGTAAACCGGCCAAAAATACGGTCAAAATTATTTTAGTGTTGGCCTACCGATCACGGTGTTTGCGCTGGTATGTACTATGACCGAGAGTAAAACGACATGTGGCATAAAACCTACCAAACGTACCTCAAACTAGCCTGTGTAGAGCCGTCCGTCACAAGATGGCGACTGGACTGAAGCTATAAGCGTCACGAGGTACGCGCACACAATTAATGCATAATTAATAAATTAACCTGGAGAGTGTCACGTGACCAGCACAGTGCAATCTGATTGGTGGTAAACTTGAAATTTAATACATGGGAACAAAGAAAAAAATACCGCATGGGTAAAAAGTGCAAATTTTGCAGTGCATGAAACAAAACAAAAAAGCTTGCATTTTAAGACCCGGTGATGCCACAGGCAGCCCGAGTAAAAATCCCCGACTTTTCCTTGACCAAGAAGCTTTTTTCGCTGACCTCCAGTGCACGCTCATATGTTTTTCAAATATTCAATCGCTATTTTGTGACATAAATATTGAACAGAACATCTCAAAGAAATAAGTATGTGAAGTCTGAAATTAATAATTCCCTGACTTTTCACTGACTTTGCATTCAAATTTGAGATTTCCCTGACCAAATCCTAAATTCCATGAAATCGAAATGTTGTAGTTTTTTCCTAACGTTTCCCCACCTAATTGCTGTATGACAACAGTACGTTTTCCAGATCGATATAACGTGCCCCCTCCTTGGTTGATCATGATTTATGGTCACATGACAAGTAACAAAACATTTCTTTAAACTATGACGTCAGAGGTAACAATGCATCAAGTGTTACCCGCTGCTGTCGCGTGCGCCACTGACTAGGAAAAGGCGGGAAATATTTGTTTATCAAATAGTCTTCTCGATCTTCATCGAAAGCGTTTAAGATGGAACCAGATCCAAAGAAACGATTTACATCTTTATGAAGCGCGAGAGAGAGAAATTGGTAGCTAAAAAGATGCAAGAAAGACGCAAAACGTCAATAAAAATGCCGTAGCGATGCTGTAAGCATTTTCTATCGAAAACCAGCTTCCCGACGAGTAGACGACAAGCCCATATAACAAATCACATAATGACTGGTCCCTCGGGAAACCAGTATTTTTTTTGTTTCCCTTGACTCTCGATGTTTCTCTCGGCTGCATGGCGTCTCGGGAAACATCGAGATTTTTGGGAAACAAACTCACTGTTTCCCTCGCAGCCAGTCATTAAGTGTCTCGGGCCACCTAGAAATAGGTGAATACATGTAGCTCATGAAGTTCTAGCATATTTTTATGTCATACATGGATTGTGCTGGGGAGTCAGCTTGCATGTTTGTTGCCCCATTTCAGACCACGTGATAGTTCTCCAGAGGATTCAGTGCTTTGTTTTACAATTATATAAATTGGTACATTTCCTCTTGGGATACAGAAAAAGAAAAAGGCATTACTCAAGGGAAAAGTCAGGTGGTCTGAAATGGGACAACAAATAGGCAAGCTGACTAGCTAGGTCTATTGATTCACTACTCAGATGCTCGTTATCATTTGTATATAATAGAATGGGCCTTTGACAGGAATGCAATCACGTCGTTGTACTAGATGGTAAACAAATCTTAATTCATATATTTATAGGCACTTGTACGAGATCGGTAGTGTTATTAGCAAAACCTGTTTGTAAATGCTATTTTCCACCTCCAATCGATTGTCAATCTTTCTAAAACAGCGTTTTTAAAGATAGCTTGCCATCCAGCATCCATGGCAACGTCTTTCCCATGGGAACCACAAGCTCAATTCATTTGTTAACAAAGTATTATACCAGCACATGACTGTTTCATTCAAAAGGCCTATTACAACTGCTCCCAGTAAAATACATACTTTGGACAAACTGGAAGTATGGAAATATTATGGGGAAATCATAGGAAAATGCTGTGAATTGGAGTTTCCAAGATTATTGTATTGGAAATTGTTTGATTTCTACAGTGAATAAGTGTCAGCAATAGTAGCTATTGATATCAAGGAGAAATTACTACCATTAACAAGCATTTCCATTTACCAGGACACTAAACCAGACATGTATTAGCAGCATCATTGTTTGTCTAGCCTGAGAAAACAGCCCTCTATCATCGAGGTTCAATTCATGATCAATCCACCGAGAGAGCTGTCATCTCTCTCACTCATCTCTCTCGACTTGATTTTAACCGCGATGAGAGACGGCTGTTTCCTCAGGCTATTGTTTGTCATGTTCAATAACAGCAACTGGTAAAACACCTATTGTACTACAATGACTACAGTTTCATTATATCAAGAAAAACTCTGAAGGGGTTTGATCATTGTCTTCTTGATTTTCAGCTTGCAAAGATAAAGCCTGATACTTTGAAAAAGTTATCATGATCACTACAAGGTATGATTTGTCGTGATTTTCAAAGTTTACCACCTTCTTGGCTTTCATTATCTCAAATACCCTATTGCTGGCTTTCACTCAATCCCCAGAGATTCCAATGACAAAGGGCATGGCGGCCATGTTGGTGTACCTAACAAAAGAAGCTAACGAGGAATCTATTGTTAAAGGTACACCAACATGGCGGCCATGACGTCACGTGAAAGCCAGCAATAGGTCACGAAAATATCAATGCCGGCATTAATTTCAAAACTAAAATCTAAGGGCCTACCCTACATTACCTTGAAAATCGACCAACGTTTTAACGTCGGTCATCGCACGTTTATTAATGAAACACCGGAAGTTACATAGAACATGTGAACACAAATGATAACTTCATGTCTGGATATCAAAACAGCAATAACTCGAATTAACCAAAATAAGAAAATAATTCAATTTTACACCAAAAAACCAGGGCGGGGGGAGGGTAATAGGCCGGGCATGTACAGTTGGATAGGGGTTTGCGGTCAGGATTTCAAATACTCTGACCTTAATTATTTCAGACCAAAATGTGTAATTTACATGTTTTGTCTGACGAAGGAATTCCACATTTCAAGCGGGAAAAAAACAATATCGCATGAAACGCATAGCATTTATCAATGAAAAAAATATATGATCGATTTGAAAAAGGAAGACAAAAATTGATTAGGAAGCCTCAAAGAAGAGTTGAAATATATGTGGCGTTAATATACTGGGACAAAGCGGGATGCTTGCAGAATATAAAAAATTGCTGGTGAATTTCGGTTGAGTTGCTCTGACATTTTATAAGTAAGTAAAAGACACATCTCAAGTGTTTACTTGCTGAAAGTCTACTTCAGAAAGCCGCGCTTTTCGAGTTCGATTTGTGACGATTTGTGCCGAATTTGCGAAGAAATCCAAGATGGCTGCTGATGTGACCACCCCAAGTCATACAGTAGTATCCTGTTAGCTAGATATCAAGCGTTTTTCGGTTGGATGATCATGAATTGATTCTTTTCTGAGGACAACTTAGTAAAAACATCACATTTAACAATCGTTTTTTCTTTATCACTTAATCCTCCGCGGTTTCAAAACGAACGTTGGAAAACTTTCTCAAAACCTAAATCCATCTTCTGTAACGGCGTTCCTTAATTTCATACAGCACTACCACAGCAATAACAGGCTTTATAGATTATGTAGTGAAACTTCCAGTTGCAGCACTCTCTTTCTTTTGCCAGTGACTACAAATGGACGCGAAATAAATAAATTCATTATCAGCTTTCCCCAGATCCGAAATGCCATAAAGGCCATTGGTCCATAACGTTTATAATATCAACTAGATAATATCATGTCGAATTTTCGCTTAACTAACTCAAGATTGCTCAAGTTATACCAATTTTCAAAGCTGACGGCCCAGAACTCTTCAGCAATTATAGGCCACTATATATGTTCTAGCAAGGGTTAACAAGAATATAGAACCCATATATACATGTAGTAAATATTTATTCATTTAGATATCAATATATTGTTTCTTTCCTCTAAGCATCGCCAAAGAGATATCTGACAGTTCCGGCGAGGGAGCTGCATATGGAAACTTGGGAAACGCAGTATCAGTCATTAGGTAACTACCACGATGCCATTCAGTATCAAGAAAAGGTCCTAAACATCGCCAAAGAAATGGCAACCATCTATACAAAAATGATTAAAGGGTGGGTTTACATTATATATCATGAAATCAAAGTTTTCGAGTAAACCCGTGCAAACTAAATAGACCACCCCTAGCTATTAGGAGTGTGATAGTCCTTGACCCATGCCTTAATATATATCTGGGAGTTAAAGGACAATAGACCCATTCGAAAAATGGCGTCTAATTTAACTAACTATTGTTTAGGACTGACTAGCCTCGCTTACACGTTCAAAAGCTTTTGTGTGGACTGACTAGTCTCGTGTTCACATTACCAGGACAATAGCATTTTAAATTGGACGCCATTTTTCGAATGGGTCTATGAAGGCAGGCTTTTCAGCAATAACAGTAAAGCTTCCTCACCAGCAAACACTATATAAAGTCTAGGGCCTAGCCTTCCTTGAAAACTGGCCAACGTTATTTTTAGGCAGGACATTTAGATTTACTCTTAAGATGAATAACAAAACGATACTATTTCAGACCAGAAGAAGGACATTCTTGCCTATTTCAGACTAAGCAGCTCGAAAACCATACCTGTTTGGTACCGGTTTGGTTATGTAGAAGAATATATATCCCCAACCCCCGGACATTCTTTGCCTGAAGAAGGAATTCCACGATGAATTTCAAGCGAAAACGAAAAACGAATTGCATGAAATGCATAGCATTTATGAAATAAAAATATAATAGATTTGTCAGATGAATAGACAACTGACGTTAATTAGGTAGAAAATCTCAGAATTGAAAGATATGTGGCGCTACTATACTGGGACAAAGCGGGTTGCCTGCAGAATATAACAATTTCCTGTGAATTGGGTTTAGTTGCTCTGATACTTTACAAGCAAGGAAAAGGGATATCTCAAGTTTTTATTTCCTTAAAAAAGCTTTGTGTGGAAATCCGAGATGGCTGTCGATGTGATCACTGCCCCAATTCATAGAGTAATCAACTGTAAAGGCTGGTTCACACTTGTGACATAAGCATAAGTATAAACATAAGTATAAACATAAGAATGTTCACACTTGTGACATAATCATAAGAATAACAACATACGCAGCCGCACGACGTGCTAAATTAATCATCACAGCTGTCTGGGGATGCTTATGCTTGTGTTTACGTCACCCGGTTCACACACAAGATCTTCCTTATGCTTATGTCACGCCGGTTCACACTTCATTTTCTTATGCTTATGCTTATGTCGCAAGTGTGAACCAGCCTTAATCTTGATAGTCAGCTGAAGTTATTGGTTTCTGAAGACACTTTTGTAAACTGGTCACATTTAACAATCGTTTAATTTTTAATTTGTGAAAAATACCTCTGAAAACTTGCCATCGTTTAATTAAATCAACTATGTTTATGACAGTTTGTTTCTATTCAACTTTTCACAATTCACTGCCACATCCAACGACCTTTAATGATCGATATCAAGACCAATGTATTTCCT
The DNA here is from genome assembly GCA_030867875.1 of Actinernus sp. WN-2022. NCBI lineage: Eukaryota > Metazoa > Cnidaria > Anthozoa > Actiniaria > Actinernidae > Actinernus > Actinernus sp. WN-2022. The sequence goes on from JAOWCC010001501.1 coordinate 45,412,412, forward strand.
AAAGACACACCGTACTTTTCGTTCTCGAACACTTCTGGCCTTCGAAGATCGATGCTGCAGAAAATTCCGCCCTCACTTTGATTCACCTCGAAAATTCTCAAACTATTAGTAATATTAAAAGTTTTGAAACGAAGCATACTCTACTCAAACTAAAGTATACACGGCATTGTTTCCATTCAAAGTTGTTCGCATCATAAAAGCCCGCAAACCGCCTACAACTAGAATATACTTCGGAGCTGGTAACGAATAACGCAAAAAAATAACTGATCAAAATTTCGAAATATCAGTCCAATTATCGAACTCTATTATCGAAGGATCACTGCCGTCTTATTTAATCTATATTTTGACAGAAAAAAACGATTTGAAAAACACTTTATCTCAGCTTGATGAAAAGGATGTTAATATTAATGATCGAAGTAGCCATTTTTTTAAAGATTAGAACTGTTTGATATTTAAAAAAATCAAAGGTAAATTTTAATTTAAAACCTTAATCATAGAAGCTGACAAATGTTTAAGGTATATATTAAATCCAATAGCACTGAATTAACGTTATTACCAGTATATTTTCACTGCTAAAGACTCACGCAGAGCGACACGAGAAGTGATATTAATAGATACTTTAATTCCTACCATTAACAGAACAACAACAACATTACGATGGCAAACTCAATCGGTATCTTGGGAAGCGCCAACACAGGAAAAAAATAAAGGAAAATAAATGGCCTATGTTCCTCCGGTAAACGAGTATGATTCAAAATCTGAGGCCACTCAGTATCACGACGAAAAACTAAACATCGCTAAAGAGATAGCTGACAGTTCCGGCGAGGGACGTGCATATGGAAACTTGGGAATCGCCTTTCGTCATTAGGAAAATACCACAAGGCCATTCAGTACCATGAAAAGCGCCTAAACATCGCCAAAGAGGTAGATGACAGGTCCGGCGAAGAATGTGCATATGAAAACTTGGGAAACGCCTATCAGTCATTAGGCAAATATAGCGAGGCCATTCAGTACTGTGAAAAGCACCTAAACATCGCCAAAGAGATATCTGACAGGTACGGCGAAGGAGGTGCATATGGAAACTTGGGGGTCGCATATCAGTCATTAGACAAATATCACGAGGCCATTCAGATTCATGAAAAGCACCTCAACATCACCAAAGAGATATCTGACAGGTCCGGCGAAGGACGTGCATATGGAAACTTGGGAATCGCCTTTAAGTCATAAGGGAAATACCACAAGGTCATTCAGTACCATGAAAAGCACCTAAACATCTCCAAAGAGATATCTAACAGGTCCGTCGAGGGCCGAGCATATGGAAACTTGTTTGTTGTTAAGTCGACACTGCAACAAGACAAATAAAAGAAAAAGCTACCACGATACCATATTAACATCGGAGAAGTTTTTGAAAGCGAGTTTGCGATGTTGGGAGTGGTTGTTTGATAACTTACAGGAGCAAGACCAATTTAAGATCTCCATTTTTGACACCTTTATTGCTGTGTTCAAATATTTGACACATGTACTGATTGAGACCCACCAAATAGAAGAAGCTCTTCTTGTGTGTGAGCGTGGACGAGCCCGTGCCTTGGGCGATATTTTGATGTCAAAATATAATATTACTCCGGCAAATGCCTCAAGCGGTGATCCACTGAAGTATTCCGATGTTGAGATGATATTGTCGAATGGTTATTTTTACACGATCCTCTTTTTTACATTTATGGGCATAGATGTGGCTTTTGGAATTTAACACATCAAACCCCATTGATTTTTAAGGCGATGATCACATGATCTGAATCTACCATAGATAAACTCGTAGCTGCAGCCTATGGTAAATTGAATGTCAGAAGCTAAGAGTGGAATGCGAGGACAGATCACTTGAAGTACCTGAAAGTTCGCATGCTAATAATGATGGCATAGATATTGGAGAGCAATCGTCGTTGTCTTCAGGTGAAAGAAGCGAGACCATGAAAGAAGAACAGAGTAAAAACATAACTCTGAAACTCGCATAAGATGTATATTCAGAAAAGAGCAGCATACATATCCACTCAATAAATTATTTGATCGATTAGTGGCTCCTGTACAACACAGCTTTACGAAGGACGAGGTTGTCATAATTCCAGATGGATCTCTGTACACGGTGCCATTTGCAGCCCTACAAGATCCCAAGACAGGATTATTTCTCTCGGAAACTAAGCGCATTAGGCTTGTTCCCTCACTAACACCATTAAGGGCTTTGCAAGAATGCCAAGTAGATTATCACAGCATGGCAGGCGCACTGGTTGTTGGAAATCCTAAAGTTGGAAAAGTAATGTTTAGAGGCGACAGAAGAAAGTTTCCATCTCTGCCATCACGCCGGGCACAAATGATCGTAAAAACGGCGGGTTTTATATATATTTAAAAGTTTTCGACATAGAAGAATGAATTTTGGTAGGTGTATAAAGGAGTGTAAACAAAACATAGTCTGATAAGTTAAGCTAATATAGCCATCATTATGACGTCACAATGACGTCATATATCCTTTTCTAATAGGTTTCTTATAATTTTTTATTACCTGTATAAACGTTTTATTATATATTTTTTAAATCTCTTGTTCATGAGAATGAAATAATCGAAAACCCGGTATCGATCGGTTGAAGTAAGCGAAAGTTATTAAAGTTTGAATTTTGGTAAATTGGCGGGAAATGAATATATATAGTTAAGGTTAGAAAACCACAGCAAAAACCGTGTACAATCAATCCTGCCAGACGTTGGATCAAAAAACAGATCTTGATCAGCAAGAAGAAGAAAATATAATGATAAAGTGTCCGAAGACTACTGCAATGCTGATCAAATACAACGCTTGTCGAGGTTTATCAGTACGATATTTCGGCTGGCCAGTACCAGCCTTCTTCAGGTTTATTTTACAGTGGAGGTCACAAATGGATACAAGGCTTATATAAATTGCTAATTACGTAACTATGAGCGGAAATTACAAAATCGATGACATATGTTTTATACTGTATTACTATACATAAAATGAATAGCATAACACCATTTATGAAAATGTCGCTTGTTTTAACTTTTACAGTTCGAAATACTGGTGCATCATATTTTGCACAATAATAGAGCTCTTTAGTAGTAACAATGTGTTCTTTTTAGAATTTAGATTTTTTGAGTATAACAGCTTAGAATTGAAGCCCCATTTTTCGTATACGTCATTATGACGTCATAAAGATATTTGTGTACCCTCAGTAAATAGCCAGTTCAATGTTTTTGGAATTTTATCAATGAAATGCATTTGGCTAACACTCACAAGTTATAGTATTCTCTTTAATAATATTTTTATAGTGGGCAATTTAAATTTTAGGTTGAAGTATGACGTCACTAATAATGACGTCATAAAAACAGTAAATCGTCCATAACTTTGAATATGTTTATCGTAGAAAGTTCACATTTTCGGCTAATTAATATATTTCATAAAAGCTTTCTGATGATGTAATATTTTTGAAACATGTTTTAAAGGTTAATTTTCACCAAAAAAGGAGGCATCCCTTATGACGTCACAACAACGTCACAATACAGAAATAAATGTCCTAAAAAATGTAGTCTTACTTTGTTACCAACCTGCCAATATTTCGTCAAATTTAGAGTAGAAGTAAGGAAATGACGTTACTTTTACGTTTTATGTTACACTCAACCCCGCCGTTTTTATGGTTATTCGTGCCCGGCGTGTGCATGCGCAGAAGAGGAGGCCAAGAGGATTAGCGAGCTACTGGGCGTGCCACCATTGTTAGGACCCCAAGCAACAAAACAGGCGATCAAGAAAAGACTACAGAAGGCCGTGGCTGTCATACACATTGCAGCACACGGAAATACAGAAGGAGAGATTGCACTGGCCCCATGTGCTTCAACATCAACAAGAAGTATTCCGGAAGAAGAGGACTACATATTAACAATGAGGGAGGTACAAGCAATTGGTATTCAAGCGCAGCTGGTTGTCCTGAGCTGCTGTCACAGCGGTCGTTGTGAGATTAAGGCAGAATGAGTAGCTGGGATGAACCGAGCATTTCTTGCCGCAGGAGCCCGCGCTGTTCACGGTGGGCACAAACGACCATAAAAACGGCATCAGTTCTATATTTTAAAAAGTTTTCAATGCAGACGATTGAATTTTGGTAGAAGGATGTAGAATCGCAAAAGGAATATAACCTGATTTTTTAAGCAATGTTACTACCATCGTGACGTCACAATGACGTCATTTATCCATTTGTAATACGTTTCTTGCAACTGTTCATTATCTCTAAAAAGAAATGTCGTATATTGTTAAAATCTACTCGTGATGAGAATGAAGGAATCGAAAACCCGATGTCGATTGGTTAAGGAAATCAAAAGTTATGAAAGTTTGAATTTTGTCCTTTTTCCCGCCAAAATTTGGCGGGAAATAAACACCACAAAAGCATTTATAAAAACATCGCTTCATTCAATTTTTAGAGTTGTAAATATTGTTGCATGACATTTTGTCCAATCATAAAACACGTTGGTGGCTAAAATCGTATGTTTTTTGAATTTTGATTTTTTTTGTCCATAACCGGCTTAAAATTGAAGTCATATTTTCAGCAACGTCATTATGACGTCATACTTTTTTATACATGCCCTTAGAAAAAAATCCTTTGAGTGATTTTCGAGTTTTAGTGATGAAATGCGCTAGTCTGGCACTCAAAACCCACATTCTTTTCTTTTCTTGATTTTTTAACAATAGGCAGCCTTATTTAGGTATGACACCTGACGTCACTAAATATGACGTCATAGCAACAGTCATTCCTCTATAACTTTTGCTATAATAGTCGTAGAACGTTCAAATTTGCGCCAAAGGAATGTGTGTCATGAAGGCCCTTTGATGGTGTAGTCTGTTTGTAACATCTATTAAAGGGGAAACTGATAAGCAAATACCGTGGACAAAAATCCTGTTAAAATACGTTGGATCCGAAGTGAGGACCTATGCAGCCAAAAATATAAACAATAACGAATGAAAAGTCCGAAGACTACAGCAAAACTGATATACAACGTAAAAATTTAACACAAAGCACTACGGTTAGCTAGGCCTAACACGAAAAGCGCTCGGACCAGATTGCAGCCATAGACAGCTGTTTCGTTCTTATTAGAACTCGTCAGTATGGCATAGCAAACAGCACGCAGGCTTCGGTACCACTGCATCATCGACCCGGACTGAGCTAAAAAGCATATAGTTTCGAGCAACGGAAATGCTTGGTTATCGGCTCACACGTCATTACGTGTGGCGAAAAGCCAAAAACCAAGGAAATCTGAACTAAACGTGTCAGTGCCTTGCGAAAGATATAGTTATGCTGGCCAGACCAGCTTTATAAATGATGACAACAGGAATGATCGGATCTATATAAGACCTACGGTACAAAAATCCATAATTTTTACGTTGTATATCAGCTTTGCTGTAGTCTTCGGACTTTTCATTCGTTATTGTTTATATTTTTGGCTGCATAGGTCCTCACTTCGGATCCAACGTATTTTAACAGGATTTTTGTCCACGGTATTTGCTTATCAGTTTTCTATTATGGATTTTTGTACCGTAGGTCTTATATAGATCCGATCATTCCTGTTGTCATCATTTATAAAGCTGGTCTGGCCAGCATAACTATATCTTTCGCAAGGCACTGACACGTTTAGTTCAGATTTCCTTGGTTTTTGGCTTTTCGCCACACGTAATGACGTGTGAGCCGATAACTAAGCATTTCCGTTGCTCGAAACTAGATGCTTTTTAGCTCAGTCCGGGTCGATGGTGCAGTGGTACCGAAGCCTGCGTGCTGCTTGCTATGCCATACTGACGAGTTCTAATAAGAACGAAACAGCTGTCTATGGCTGCAATCTGGTCCGAGCGCTTTTCGTGTCAGGCCTAGCTAACCGTAGTGCTTTGTGTTAGATTTTTACGTTGTATATCAGCTTTGCTGTAGTCTTCGGACTTTTCATTCGTTATTAAAGGGGGAATTTTACCAAAAAAGGAGGCATCACTTATGACGTCACAACAACGTCATCATACTAACATAAAACACCGAAAATATGTAGTTTCATTTTGTTAACAAGTCACCAACATTTCTACAAATTGAGACTATAAGTAAAGAAATGGTTTTAATTTTAATTATTTGTCCACGCTCACTGATGCCGATTTTGACGTACTTTATGCCCGACGTGGTTGTAGCATCATTGTGGGCTTTTGAGGACTGTGCTACCATGGACTTCATGTTGAGCTTTTACTCGCATTTGAAGAGTGGAAAGAGTGCTAGTACAAGCCTGCAGCAAGCCATGAAGGAAATGAGAGAAATACAGCAAACCAAGGGACTGGGCCGATTTCTTTCTTATCGGCGATGACGTAATAATCAGTGTATAAGAACTATCGGCAAATGGTGACTAATATCGAGTGTCTAAAAATCAAGAGGTAATTATAGTACGTACAGAGGTGAATATATCAACTGTTATCAGTATTATTTTGATCTGTAGTTGTAAGAACTTAGTTTGCATAGTATGTTAATAAATGCACCTATCAATGTTAAGCCTAAGGAGGGGGGGGGGGGGGGGGGGGGGGGCGGGATGGGGATGGGAATTTGACATTTTCACCCACCCAAACAAAATTCAAATTCCGCACCCTTGGTACAACACGTTTGATCAAAAAGATCAAATATCTGCCCTATCTTCCTTGTTTCCTATAAATAACCCCACCCTGGGCAGGCAGCATTTTTCTCTCCAAATTTGAAAGAAATTTCCTCCGCCACGGACTTTTAATCTCTCTCCCGGGTCTCCGCCATCTTGTTTTATGTAAATACTTTAAGTGACCCGGACTGTCCCGCAGTGTCCCGAGCGATATCGAATATGATTGGATGACCCTATCACGTGTTGAGCCAACTCGAAACACAAAGAAAAGCACACTTGCAAAACTTTACTTGGGCGGCCAAAGGCCTAACCCGAGTAATAAACAGTGTTTCTTACACATCACTAGATATTCATGACACATCGACCAATGAGGAGTCTCGTTTGAGGTCAGGTGTTGATACATGAAACTAGGGATAGTACGACAAAGTTAATTATTCTAGTGGCCAGGGCTTCGAAGCTGAGGGAAATTGAGGGGTAAAACAATAACTAATTTACATAATTGCTGTACTTTGAAATCGTTTCCAAATACAGAAAATATTCAAATTAGTTAAAACAATAGCAAATTTGCATATTTGCAAATTTGCAAATTTGCATGTACTTTGAAATCGTTTCCAAGTACAGACAATATGCAAATTAGTTCTAGATTACAGTTCTAAAAACATGAGACATGAAATTAGGCAATTAGATGTAACGTGATAACTATCTCCAAGTTTCTACATACAATAACGGGACAGAAGTTATCAAAATAAGAGATATACATATTTCAATATTTAAGCAATATTTTAGTTCCTATTGTAGTAACGATAAAGATAAACGTAAATTCATGGAAACCAGAACTTATTTCTGATGAAATGAAATATTAACCGTACAATTACTAAAGTTGTTGTTTGACAATAGCAGCTGCTCTGCCACATTGTCTCTTCTGTGAGATTCTACTTCTGCATACTTATCCAACTCTGACCAGTCAAACTCCCTAACGATTTCGTCAAATTCTTCGTCTGAAAAAGACAGCTTCTCTTCCTCTTTTGAGTGAATAGGAGGCACAATTGGCAACACACTTAGAAACTGCCACTCACTGTGCTTTGTCTTCTTTCTCGTATAAAAACAGAGCTGATGAAACATGCCCCGTTCGCTCGCGTATTAGTTTTTCACGGTGGGCACAAACGACCATAAAAACGGCATCAGTTCTATATTTTAAAACGTTTTCAATGCAGACGATTGAATTTTGGTAGAAGGATGTAGAATCGCAAAAGGAATATAACTTGATTTTTTAAGCTATGTTACTACCATCGTGACGTCACAATGACGTCATTTATCCATTTGTAATACGTTTCTTGCAACTGTTCATTATCTCTAAAAACGAAATGTCGTATATTGTTAAAATCTACTCGTGATGAGAATGAAGGAATCGAAAACCCGATGTCGATTGGTTAAGGAAATCAAAAGTTATGAAAGTTTGAATTTTGTCCTTTTTCCCGTTAAAATTTAGCGGGAAATAAACACCACAAAAGCATTTATAAAAACATCGCTTCATTCAATTTTTAGAGTTGTAAATATTGTTGCATGACATTTTGTCCAATCATAAACACGTTGGTGGCTAAAATCGTATGTTTTTTGAATTTTGATTTTTTGTCCATAACCGGCTTAAAATTGAAGTCATATTTTCAGCAACGTCATTATGACGTCATACTTTTTTATACATGCCCTTAGAAAAAAATCCTTTGAGTGATTTTCGAGTTTTAGTGATGAAATGCGCTAGTCTGGCACTCAAAACCCACATTCTTTTCTTTTCTTGATTTTTAACAATAGGCAGCCTTATTTAGGTATGACACCTGACGTCACTAAATATGACGTCATAGCAACAGTCATTCCTCTATAACTTTTGCTATAATAGTCGTAGAACGTTCACATTTGCGCCAAAGGAATGTGTGTCATGAAGGCCCTTTGATGTTGTAGTCTGTTTGTAACATCTATTAAAGGGGGAATTTTACCAAAAAAGGAGGCATCACTTATGACGTCACAACAACGTCATCATACTAACATAAAACACCTAAATATGTAGTTTCATTTTGTTAACAAGTCACCAAGATTTCTTCAAATTGAGACTATAAGTAAAGAAATGGTTTTAATTTTAATTATTTGTCCACGCTCACTGATGCCGATTTGACGTACTTTATGCCCGACGTGATATTTCTTCATGCTTTTGTTGAAATAAATTGGAAGCTGTTGTTACACGAAGCAGTGAGCTGTCTTCTTCTTAAGACCAGCTTTTTCCATCAACGACGGAAGGATTGAATCTAACTTGTGAATACCTACAGGCGCATTTTAGAATGTAAACAAGAGCCCATCTGGGCTTTCACTCGGGCCACATGAGATTGAAGATGAAATACACTTTCATTTGAAATCCTCTTAGTATCAAGTCGTGCTTTAATTCGCCAGTGAGAACGTCAAAAAAACAGACTGGTCTATTAATCGCTTTTATGGCATGACTATGATAACGCAGGATTCGAACAACAGAATACTGGCAAATTCAAGTGTATAAATGCAATACAATGACATATTCAGACTTTGAATTTGATTGAAAATAGATCAAAACTCGGGAAATGTCCGGCTAAAACTGTATGAATAAATGTGAAATGAAACATAAATTTCATAGCAAGAAAAACAATTGTAATTCCTATAAATGAGAAAGCTCTTCTATTAAGCCGCTTCTCATATACACAGACTGTTTCACAAAAAACATTTGCGCTTATCGACACAAGAATTCAGTTGACCTTTCAAATAATTTATTCTGAGGTACGCATACTCTAAATCAGATGTTAAATAAAGCGATAATTAGAAGGAAAAGTACATTAACAGACAAACTGAGAGGAAATTTATTCAAATCAAAAAGAGTTTACTTACAGTACTTACGTAACTGACACCTTCGTGCACATATGCACTGAATCGGAATGAAAGTCGAAGCCTACCTCGAACTTAACTTTCAGCTAACCTGTTTCCTTTCATTCCACAATGAATAATAATCTCATAAAGTAAGCCCGTAGCTTTCAATAAATTTGCCAGTGTCTGAATGAAACAGCTAGATCTTTTCCAATTTCTCTCACGAGTCACGGCAGAAGACAGTCTCAAGCTACAAAACTTGAATTTTGATCCTCTTCACAGTAATGTAATTTAACGTCTCCGATCAATTCCTCTCTCTTTGCTGGCAGTTCATGCTTCTTGTACGTGTAGTTGCCCCACTGAGCCGTAACCACAAAACGAGCACAGCATTTCAGTTGGCATACACTGCGTACATCTGCTTAACAAATTAGATTTGTAAAAATCTTAGCGGATCATGTAAATATTCCGCTTGGCTCAAATATGAGGGTTTCTGCCGTCAAAGTTCATTTTTTGTTTCAGTTTTCCCCATACTAGCAGACTTGTATAATGTCTCGAGCACTCCGAATCCAGTAGAAAGACTCTGGTTATTCTGTCGTAAAACATGGACCTGACCCACATTTAGGTTGTATTGCATCATTGCCCACGATGGAATAGATTTCTGACAATGACTATTTGAAATTGATATCTCCTTGTCTCGCCTAGTCTGAGCTTGGAATTTTCTTATCTGAGCGCGCCTGAGGAAATCTAACCTTTGTTTGCGTGACCAGCATAGTGCAATCTGATTGGTTCGAATTTGACCTTTAACGCATGCGCAGAAGCCGTCTGACACTGATTAAAAAAAAAAAAAAAAAAAAAAATTGCATTTTAAGACTCGGCGCTGCCACAGGCAGCCCGAGTAATTATCTTCAGTACTCGCTCGAAAATAAAACGGTTCATCGCATTTTTCCAACTTCCTCACTAAAGAAACATATTGCTTGAACATATCCACAAGACAGAACTCGTGTTGTTCAACGCTTTCTGGATGGCATTCGTGATTCACGACGCTAGCTTTCTTTTTTAAAACTTTTAAACCTCCGTGATAAGTTTTGGAAATATTTTCTTTGTAAGTAATATAATTGTCTCCTATGAACAAAATATTCAGCCGTAACTGCCTATGTTCACATGGCCTCAAGCCAAAAACCTTCCCAACATAAAAGTAAATAGCATTTAACAAAGTTTCTGCATTCTTATCTACAAGTAATTCCATTGTCCACAGCAGTGTCTCTTCCTCTTGGGTGACTGTTTTCTTCTCCTCACGAGAATGTTTCTCCGACAAGTGGTCGCCAGCTCTGTGTGACTTCTTCATTTCAGCATCCAAAACTTTTCAAAATATCTGAAAACTAAACATAAGACAAAATTAATAACCAGGTTTTTCACGGGTATAAAAAAAATGCTCGTTAAAATAAAACCTCTGTATACTTACGAGAAGTTCTTAACATCGAGCGGGTTAGCTTTGCACCAAGCTAACATCTAAACCAAACGGGTTAGCCGCCTCTGCTTCGGGAAATTTGTTCTGTCTCACTGCTTTCCATGATTCAAATATACTTAGTCTCCAGCGAGTTTTGTATCCCGTACTTTTTGGAACAGCACGCTTCACACTCAGAAGGCTTTCCTCTTCTGTCTCTGGGTCCCGGAATGTTTTGAATTTAGTTGGCTTTGTGACCATCTCATTTTTCCCTCCATCGCAAGTTCTTTCAAAATGCGAATTACGGTAAAGAAAGTGTTCTTTCCAGTAGTCTTTCCACACTACGTATTTCATGGAATGTTCACCTTTCAAACCACATCGTTACTCTTTTATATTCAGAACGTGCAATAACCAGTAATGTTTGTTCAACATTGTCATCTGTGTCATGAATATCTAATGATGTGTGAGAAGCCATTTCAAAGCCGCGTGATTGATTTAGACGTGATTCTAGATCCTCGTGCCTTGAACAATGTCTCGGGCTCTCGGATCTAGAAACCACGTCTAAAACAATCACGCGGCTTAGAAATATTACGACACGTACTGACTGGTCAATGGCTGTGTGGTATTCAATAAAGATGCATACGAATTTTGTATCTTACGTTTTTTCGATAATTATTGAATTAAACAACTATATGTAATTTTACCGTGGGTATGCACAGATGACGTCATAACGTGACAAGAACAACGAAGTAAAGCACGAGATGTCGTTGAGTAGCGTCACTGTTGTTTTCAACGCATTTTGAGGTCATCTGTGCCTATGCATGTGGGTGGCGGGCGTTGTGTCTAGTTTAGCTAGCCTTTCTAGACTAGATACTTTCTAGGCTAGAATAGGTTAGACTAGAAAATGATAGCTAGACTAGACTACCTAGGTCAATAATGAACTTTCCTCTTCTCGGTAAAAACACAACTGCCTGTAGCATTTGTCAACAAGAAAAAAAAACATTCAATCAAATAAAAAGCAGTGTTAAATCTTGTAACACGGCACAGCATATCAACCCAAGAACTGAGAAATAAGAAACTTATCAACTCCTCGACGATAAGGAAAACGAACTGTAAATAGGTGATTTGAGATTTAATAAACTTTATTTAATATATGTCGTGGATTTGTTTTTATTCGTATGTTAATTTTAGTTGAGTTTGAGAGAAGAATTTTCATCTCAAGAGTTTTCCTCAAAATAATATTTAGGGCTATTGTTTCTGAGATACTGTAGTGATTGCTATTCAGTTATCGCTAATCCCTAAGGACAATAGCAAAGTTGCTCTAATGAGTCATCAGTAGTGGATTTACTGTAAAGGTTTATAAATATTCGGAACTCAGAATTACGTTACGAGTGATAGTGGAGGTAATAGCTGTAAGGAAAATAATAAAGACATTTTAGGGTTCTGTAGGGGATCTGCTGTTCAGCTGAAATTGAAATCCTCCGGCGTTTATGCCGTCTGAGATTCCACAGCACTTCATTCATGCGTTAAAACAATAGATAATGAAATCGTCCGCATTTAATAAAAACCACCACACTTAATTCATGAGCCCCAGCCAATAAATAATTTATTCACCCCTTAATTTATGTATCCTCGCCACTAATTTATGCCACATCACTTTTGTTCGTGCGCAAAGATAATATATGAACCCACAGCACTTTAATGAGATACCACAGCACTTTAATGAGATTCCACAGCAAAAAAAAGATTAATTCGGTCCCTCTCGTTCTACTGTTACCCTTGCTTCGAACAACGGGATTCTGGAAAATAGAACGCATTAAAATAAGTCTGATAATAACACATTTTGTTATACACGTAACTGTAAATACCCAATATACCCTTTGCACTTTACGTCATAGCCGCCATGTTGGTGTACATTTAACAATAGATTCTTCGTTAGCTTCTTTTGTTCTGTTCTGTGTCTTCATTAGGAATTTTGCAGATTAAACACCCGAAATCACAGCCAAGTTATACTACCTCGGGAGATGGTATAACTTGTCCTGCCGCATGCCGCGACCAATCACTGCACATGAACTGACAGACGCCTGTCAGATTATTTATTCAGCTGTCAAAGCAAGCATTTAGCAGACCTTTTGCATTGCACGTGTCGCTTCTTAGAATCGCCAGAGAGCAACAGCTACCCGCTTCTCTACGGTAATCGCTTCACGCAGGATTGTATTTTGCTTCATAAGTTGTGGGCCAACGAGGCCACAAATCAAATCAAATGTTTCCCTGCTTACTCGGAAATGCTCACGCCACAGATGGTCTTGATAATTATCGACCAAAAGGTGCTCAAACCAGAACTATGGTCTTGGATATACCCAGACTGATTTCCTTCTTCTGCGATTACCTCCGTTCTGTTTCTGTATTGCGAGAAATGCTGCTATTCTTCTTCTTCGGATCATTTCAAGAGACATCAATCGCAATTTTTTTTTAAATCGCCTTGGTTTTCGCATAAATACAGCAATAAATAAAAGCAGAGCGGTAAACACAAATGCTTGCTCTACCGCCATTTTTTCGAATGCTGCGGTTGGTAATTAGAACTACTTATCATACCAACACCTCAAATTTCACAGTAAAAACAGTCAGGCACGGTCTGTAAACAAACACCTCAAGGAATGTTATACCAGAAAAATGCCCTAGTGAAAACACACCCAAAGAGATAAAACGTGAATTCGCATTTAATCCCGTCGACTCTCGGCACTTAATACCTCGTCTTTAATAGCTGTGATAGCACGGGAGCCTACAATGCTATAATAATTGTAGTATTCTATTGGCGGTTACAACTTTTAGAAATGCCCAAGGCGGGAACTGTAAACAAAATAAATCTAAAGAACAATTTTACTTTCGAAACGTCACACACACATGAAACGTACATACGATGCAGCCTCCTTAAGGGCCATTGACATATTCCGTTGCTACGCAACACCGTTGCTTTGCTCGCAGCAGCAGATGCGATTTTGACTTCCGGATTTTGTTAGGCTGAGAAAACAGCCGACTCGGGCGATATGAGTCGGCTGTTTTCGCAGGATAGTTTTATGCGTATCCACCGGCCACCCAATAGTTTTAATACTTACACATGTTTGTAAGTTTTATTCGTGGTTTACCTGAAACGTTTTCATGAATGAATGAAGTAAAGTGTTCAAAAGTCGGAGCAAGGCGTCGCGGGTGCTAGCGCTTTTGTCCGCTGGAAAATGAAAAGCTTGCTTGACAAGAAACTTAATCCAATTTGTTGATAGATTGAAAGAACATCGAGAAAATAGTATTTATAGTTGTCAAAGATATAGAAAATAGAATGCAAGCAACCGTGGACGACGATCCTGCTGGTGTACGTTGGATCAGTGATTGATCTAATCGGCTGAACACATAAAACTAAAAATAGCAAAGCCGACACAACGTAAATTTTAGAGGTTTATAACGATATTTCGGCTGGCCAAACCAGCCTTCTTCAGGTAATATGAAGAAATGTTATTACATTGGCGAACGTGACTAACTAGAAATATGGGTTACGAAATACAGGAAATAGATGACAAATGATTGACACTATAAATATAGAAATAACAAGATAATGAGGTTATATATATACCAGCTAGTATGACTCGTCACGGATGTTGAGACCATAAGGTACGAGTGTTCTAGCTTGTGTAATGAGAGTAGCTTCTCTGGCCTTACGAATTGAGTCTCTATTAGAGATAACTATGAAGAAGCAAAGACCGATACAACGTAGAATTTTGAATTTAGTGGTACAATATTTCGGCTGGCCACACCAGCCTTCTTCAGGTACAATGAAGAAAATTTACATTGGCGTGTATTTTTGAACTTGATACTGAGCTGTCATAAAACAGATTACAATATGATAGATCGTGAAAAAATGTTAAGAAGGTGAAAACAGATATCTAGTATGACTCTTCCCGGATGTTAAGGCCATGAGGTTCGAGTGTTTTCGCCTGTGCGATTAAAAACGCTTCTCTGGCCTTACGTATAGAGTCTCTCTTAGAAAATATTTTTTCGATAGGAATAAGTTGCATGTCGTTGGCAGTGTGATAAGGAGAATTAAGAAAATGTTCGGCAACTGTTGTGGGTTTAGACTTGTTGTTAGAGTTATCTATCGTCCGTCGGTGTTCGTTAAATCTGTCTTTTAAGCGTCGTTTAGTCTCACCTATATATTGTAGATTGCAGCGGTTACATTGAATCATGTAGATTAGATTTTTGGTGTTACAGGTCAGGTTAAATTTGATAGAGCGCGTTTCACCGGTAGCAAAGAAAGTATAGTTAGTAAGTCCGTCAGAAATGTAAGGGCAAGTGGCGCAGTTCTTCCTGCAACGGAACGAGCCAGGTGGGAGTTGGAGCTGGGAATTAGTCGAGTTAGAAGGGAGTGTAGCTTTAACGAGTAGGTCACGCAGGTTGGTGGTACGTCTAAAGGCTACCATGGGCAAGTGTTGAAAGGTTTTCTTACAGCGGTTAGAAGAGATCAGCAGGCTGTAATGTTTCCTAATGATGTTAGAGATATGTGGAAGGGATGGATTAAAAGTAATAACAAAAGGGATACGGTTAGAACTGTGTGCGTCTTTCGTTTGTAAAGTGAGAGTGCGAGGAATATCGGCAGCGCGTTGTATTTGTCTAGTAAGGAAGGTGCGGTTATAGCCTCGTTTAAGGAGGTATGTAGTTAATTCAGCAGTACGGGTCTTAAAAGATTCGTCGGTAGAACAGATACGTCGTAAACGGAGGGCTAAGCTAAAAGGAATAGCTTTTTTGGTATGTTGGGGATGGCAAGACGAATAGAGTAAATGTTGGTGTTTATCAGTAGGTTTAGTGTAAAGGTCAGTCTCAATATTACCATTGTTTAAAGAAACATTAACGTCGAGGAAAGGTACGTTAGTGGAAGAGTGTGAGCTGGTGAATTTAATGGTAGGTTCTATTAGAGAACATTTTTTCGATGGGGATTAGTTGCATGTCATTAGCAGTGTGATTAGGTGTCGAGAGAAAATGTTCAGCAGCTGTAGTAGGTTTAGATATGTTATTAGACTTGTCTACGGTCCGTCGATGTTCGTTAAATCTGTCTTTCAGACGTCGTTTTGTCTCACCTATGTATTGTAAATTGCAGCGGTTGCATTGAATCATGTAGATTAGATTTTTTGTGTTACACGTCAAATTAGTTCTGATAGAGCGTCTTTCACCGGTAGAGAAGAAAGTATAAGTGGTTTGTCCGTCACAGATGTAGGGGCAAGTAGAACAGTTCTTTCCACAGCGGAAAGAGCCAGGTGGGAGCTGAGGATCAGTCGAGTTAGAAGGGAGTTTAGCTTTAACTAGTAAATCACGGAGGTTAGAGGTGCGTCTGAAGGCTACAAGTGGCAAGTGTTGAAAGACTTTCTTGCAGCGGACAGAGGAGTGTAGCAGGCTGTAGTTCTTCTTAATTATTTCAGAAATATGAGGGAGTGATGGGTTATAAGTAATAACAAAAGGTATACGGTTAGAATTGTGTGTGTCTTTGGTTTGTAGAGCAAAAGCGTGAGGGATGTCGGCAGCGCGTTGTATTTGTCTAGCAAGAAAGGAACGGTTATAGCCGCGTTTAATGAGGTATGTGATAAGCTCAGCAGTGCGGTGCTTAAAAGCTTCGTCAGTAGAACAGATACGTCGTAAACGGAGGGCTAAGCTAAAAGGGATGGCTTTTTTGGTATGTTGTGGATGGCAAGATGAATAAAGTAGATGCTGGTGCTTATCTGTGGGTTTAGAATAGAGATCAGTCTCGATATTACCATTGTTTAAATAAACATTAACATCAAGGAAAGGTACGTTAGTAGAAGAGTGTGAGCTGGTGAATTTGATGGTAGGGTGAATGTCATTAAGATAATCGATGAATATTTTTAGGTTGTCTGGACCTTCGGTCCAGATCATAAAAATATCATCGATATATCGAAGCCAAGTATGTGGTTGAGATGGAGCGTTTACCAGGGCGTTGGCTTCGAAAAAACCAAGAAACAGATTGGCAAAAGTAGGGGCCATTCTGGTGCCCATGGCTGTGCCGTGAATCTGAAGGTAGTGGTTATCGTTAAAAGAAAAGTTATTCATGGTTAGAATCATGCGAATAAGGTCACAGAGTGTGCCAGTAGGAATGGTTATATGGGGGCGAGTACGTAAAAAGTGATCACATGCATTAATCCCTTCATTATGTGGAATGTTAGTGTAGAGTGATGAGACATCAAGGGTAACTAGTAGTGTGTTAGCGGGTAAATTATCGATGGCAAGGAGTTTGTTGAGAAAGTCATTAGTGTCTTTGACAAAAGAGGGTAGTTTATAGCAACTAAAGGTTTAAGGTGGTAGTCAACAAAATGGGATATGCGTTCAGTAGGGTGGCTGTTAGATGATACAATGGGGCGTCCTGGATTGCCTGGTTTGTGTATTTTAGGTAAAATGTAAAAGCGTCCTGGGGTAACGTCAGTTTGTATAAGGTATTGTTTGGTTTTGTCGTTGATTAAATTGTCACTGTGCATTCTGTTAACATATACAGTGATACGTTGTTGTATGTTAGCCGTTATGTCTTCGTTTAATTGTCGGTAAAATTTGGTGTCATTAAGTTGTCTGTAACATTCGTTGATGTACCAAGTTTTGTCCATAACTACTGTACCGGAACCTTTGTCCGCGGGTTTAATAATTATGTCGTGGCGTTGCTTAAGTTGGTCTATAGCTTGTCGTTCAGTAGCAGTAAGGTTGTCACGAATCTTGTTAGGTGTGGCAGTTGTTATGTCAAGTTTAACAGCGTCTAAAAAAGTGTTAAGAGCCGGTTCTCGGTCGACTGGAGGAGTCCAAGTACTTTTGTTACGGAAAGGATTGTCGTGTTGTGTGGCATTGGGGTTATTTGTGTTATCGTTATTAGTGTTATTGTCAAAATAATATTCGGTTAGTCGCATACGTCGTGAAAAGTCGTAAATGTCGGCTGTCAGTTCCGGCCAATTAATATGTCGCGGTGTGGGGCAGAACGTGAGTCCACGAGAAAGAACAGATATCTCGTTGGCAGATAGAGGAGAATTAGAAAGATTGATTACTGAAGTGGTGTCAAGTTGAATTTGAGCTGGTTTAGTTTTACGTCGAGTACGTCTACGTTTATTGCCGGTGGGCGGAACAGTGGCTGACGTGGTAGTGGGAGCGTTAGATGAAACTGATACGGCAGACACGTGCGCGTTTATAGCATTATTGTTGACCTGTGGGTCGCGATTATTAGCAGCAAAATTAGTATTGTTAATGTGTTGGCGGAAAAAAGCAGTCTTTTTAGAAGCTGAAATAGAAGCTGATATAGAAGCTGAAATGGCTGCTTCCAGCGAGAACATGGCTTCTAAAAACACGAAGAAAAGTATGGCCACTCAAGAAGTCAAGTGATTTTCGACCGGCAGGTTTTCAACTCAAATCTTCCACAAACATGCACACTTTTGTCTCCAGATAATGCTTTCAGGTTCCTGGTAAAGTTGTGATCGAACCTCGGTGCAAGTAATTAAAATACAGGTCAGTTTTCATCCTTAAAAAAGTATTTTTGATGTCGGAAAACAAACTGTTGTGAGCGCCAGGAGATTCAACTTCAAGTGAAAGTTTTCGAATCTCGGTCTAATTTTAGCTTGATTTCTATTGGCTCTTCGGTTTGCCGCGAAATGGGTTCCTGATGTGCTCCACGCATACACAGTCTAGTCCGAAGATTATTGCAGACAATCAAGCTAGCTCATTGCAGACTGGAGTATTCAGCCAAGTCCCAAAACTGGCCATTGTCGGAGGAAATAGGAGAAAATACATATGCTGTTCGACCAATTATTGTAGACTTTATTGCAACAACAGTTCTGCGACTATTTCACGACCACAAAACAGGCACGTTTGCGCATGCGTTAATTTCTTTACTTCCGTTTTCTAAAAATCCTAAACATTTTGCGCGCTTTCACTAAACACCAAACTTTTCCCCGTAAAAATGTTGTTGACCACGTTCTCCACAAGTTCGAGCATGGATTTTGGAAACCGACAATAAATGCCAAAGTTATCGCTTTACATTCGCCAAAAAAGCTTAAAATTGGACTGAAAAGTGTAGTAAAATCTTCATTTTTTGTCGTAATGGCACTGAAGCGCATGCTCGGTTTTATGCGCCCTAATTCGTAGGTTCGGAAAATATTCATAATTTACTAGTAGATCAAAAATCCTTGGAGACTTTAGAAATTTTCTGATTTTGATGACGTCATCATGACGTCACTTGATGACGTCATCAGACTACAAGACTTTACCCTAAGAGTCACCTTCACAATAATTATTGCCCACTCTTTAATTTTCTGGGTTTTACGAGGCTTCAAACTTTCCCTAGCAACGGCCGATTTAAATATGTCAATGGGCCCTTAACTTCTTATAAAAGAACAAAAAAGATGTGAAACCGAGTTTCGTTTTTGGAGTCGTTTTATGTCCGAAATTTTTCATGACGGTCATGCTGTGTCATTTTCAAATCTGATACGAAACGAAAGCAAGCACATTGTTAATCAATAACCAACTTCATTCCTGGATGTTTTTGTTGAACTGGCTAAGGTTTCGCTCACGCGCTCAACATTACACTTCATTTCCTTGTCCGTCTCTTCGAGAAAGACAATGTTTCTAACTAAAATCCTGGCTGGATTTTCTATTGTGGGGTTTCTTCTACAACTTTTCGCCGATGAAGCTTCAGGAACTTTGAGTCCAAATGGTGCCAATGTGTGCTCGAGGTCTGAAAGGTAAGCACTGGACGACTGGCATTATTTTCATCAGCATTGTGCAATAACCTTGCTTTGTGCATTCATTGGAAACATTGCGGTGAAGGCTAAGCGTCAGATCCCTTCAGCTGACGTTGACCGAAGCTATTTTGAGCAAACAGGTTCTTGGCTGTTTTGATATATGGTTACATTAGCCTGAAAAGCTAATGGCAGCGGCTGGTTTTCACGGTTACGGTTAGCGATTTGCATTTGATGACCTTTTGAAATAATTTAGATTATTCTCAAGCGAGCTGTATTGTCAGGCTCGAAAACTTCTACTTCAAATAAGAAGATGAATATTCTACTATATACATGTATATTCGTATATTTACCACTGACTGCAGTTGTAGTTTTACTGTTGAAGTTAATTTTAACAAGAGCCCATCTGGGCTTTCACTCGGGCCACATGAGATTGAAGATGAACTACACTTTCATTTGAAATCCTCTTAGTAATAACCAAAGGGAAGAATTATTAGCTGAATATTAGCAGTCTTTAGGAGTGGCCGGTAGCGCGGTGACTTTCATTCTCTGCTCCCCTCTGCTTCTCTTGTTTTTTCTCGTATGTGAATTAAAGTAGTTGACCTTTTACTGTAAACACTACTTATTCATGTAACACACGTTTGCAATTTAGTCTGCTGTTCTGTTATACTGCAGGTTCCGAGTACTAATAGATGATTGTCTCAAATGTATGTTTATATTTGTCCCAAATTATAAGTTGTATCCTGTCCATCCTGTGATGGAGCTATCACTATATTTCTCTACTGTTCTTTCTACCCTGTGGCTCTTTATCAAGTTCGCTGATCGCCGCCTCGCGGCTCTTTCTCCGCGGCGTATTTTCTCTCTATAAAACCTCTGGAAGTCATGTTAATTGTATTATTCGTGGTCAATTTGTGGGCTTCTTTGTAACTTTAGCTGCTGTGCTTGACGAGTCCATTACGCCGTCCATATGACAGCATCTTGATTTCAGTCTTGTATATATTATCTTGCTGCACTAATTTGTCTTCCAAATGACTGAGTTTCGTTTCTTGATTCGTGTTTTGACGTGACGAGAGTAAGAAATCATTACAGATATCAGTTAGGTCAGCCTCCATCGGTTAAAAATCAAGGTCTTTAAATCAGCGAGAGAGTTCTTATTGCGGGCTAACAACCCTCGTCAAGAATCTAAAGAATTCCGTCTCTTCCGGTTTGAATTTGACTCATGTGTATGTGTATGAGTTGCTTTTGGAGTTTCAAGGATATGTTGATCCAAAACTACAGGCTTTTGGGGTTTTTCATTGACTTGTGAACTTGCAGACTCTGTAACTTATTTGTCTTAGTATAACATAAAGTGTTGAAGATGTTCTCAAGCATGTCGCGCGTGACCTCTGTTTCTTCATCCAACGACTTCGAAGTATCTTTAAGATTCATTAAGTTCTCTACTTTCATCTGTAATCTGGGAAACTCAATCTTTACCCATGCCTCGTATGCAGTGCCTTGGCACATAACTACTCCTGTTGTTAAGTAGACGTGGATGGTTATAAGTAACATGATGAGGCCATTACGAGTCCATATATTTGAAATGCCTGTTGATTATCTCTAATTAAAAGCGTTACCCTCATTCACAAAACTTCAGTCTGCTAATTATATTACAGAACTATAACGGGAACTGTTGGAGGGCCTTTCTCGAACCAAAACCTCGCCCGTGAGAGGATTCTAGTTTAACAACTCGAACGAAAGTACCAACAAGAGCCCATCTGGGCTTTCACTCGGGCCACATGAGATTGAAGATGAAATTACACTTTCATTTGAAATCCTGTAGTAATAACCGAAGGGAAGAATTATTAGCTGAATTTAGCAGTCTTTAGGAGTGGCTGGTAGCGCGGTGACATTCATTCTCTGCTCCCCTAGTATATATATATATGTAATTTAATATTTTTGTTTTTCTCGTGTATGTAAATTAAAGAAGTTGACCTCTACTTTAATATTCATGTTCATGTTACGCACGCTTATAGCAGAGCGCGGTAATTACGTCACAAGTCTAGACCCCCCGCCAAGACAGACAAACAAACCGCTTTTCTTGTATCAACTTACAAGAATTGACTAGCACTTCAGTTCGTCCTCTGTCTATTCTACCAGAAATGACTGCTTTCCTGGACCATATTTTGAAAGGGAACCTGATGATTATACTGTCGAACAGCTTAAACTTTGGCTGAAATACAGAGGATTGAAACAAAGCGACAAACGTTGATCTTGTCAAGCGAGTTTTGCATCTTCGCTGGCCAACCAACGAGACATGCTTACTATTTAGACTGTCAAGTCCTATTTAAACTGTATCCCAAACTCATCTTTTCCCATGCAATATCGTTGTAAGACTTCACCTAAACATTGAAAAGTTACAAAGGTCAGGTTTTCCTGTATTAAGGCAAAAACAAAAGAATGTAGCCGCATGCCGAGTGCAATCATCTTCTTCAATAAAACTCATCGGAGACCAAAGCTGTTATGGCTGGAAGAGCATATACATTAAAACTATGAACTGATAGCATCCTAAAATTCGGCAATCTTGCTTATGTTGGTGTGCTCTTTCAAACCATTATGTTATTGTTTGCATTTATCGAGTTTTCAAATTTAATACCTGCAGCTCCGAAAGAAATTATCATTTGTGCTCAGAAAATAAATCAAAGCATTGTAGATGTAGGCTTTGCTTCCAAAATTTATTTAGAATCCACTGATAAATTCAAGTAAACTTAATGGTTGAACAGTAGTTCCTTCTCATTGTTTACTGGTGGATACATAGTCAGGGTTTCAGTAATTTATAGCCACTTACGTCTAGTCTCGTTGTTCTGTGCTTTTAAGGTCTCTTGTACAAACATTTATCCAATGCTGACATTTCTCACTGAATTTGCTGTAAAGGTTTTGGAACAGAAAAGCTCCTCCTGTGAGTGATCAAAAAGGCCGAGAAAAGATGAGAAACCTGATCTACCAGCGGTGTACCGATCGATTATGCTTCATTCTCCGAGACATATCTCTTTGAGCGCCGGATTCACTCTTACATCTCCCCCAGCAACAATGCTTGGTATAGTCAACATTACTGATATGACTAGGAATCTTACTGAAGCAGCTGAAGGCATTGATTCTTTTTTTTTATCGAAAAAAATACGAATTCGGTCCTAATTTAGTCTGCTGTTCTGCAGGTTCAGAGTACTAATAGATGAGTGTCTCAACTTTATGTTTATATTTGTCCCATATTATAAGTTGTATCCTGTCCACCTATGATGGAGCTATCACTGTATTTCTCTACTGTTCTTTCTACCCTGCGGCTCTTTGATCGCGTCCATATCGGTATTTGGTGGACTAAAGATTATTAACTGAAATGCCCGTTTTGTTTATCTCTATTTAAAAGCTTTTACCCTCCTTCCCAAAACTGCAGTCTGCTCATTATATTACAGAACTATAAAGGGAACTGTTGGAAGCCTTTAATTTCTCGAACCAAAATCTCGGGCGTGAGAGGAGTCTTGTCAATGTCTTGTTTACCGTGAGAGTTGAATAACTGCTTCGGTCATCATATTCTGTGCCGAGTGAGTGTTTATTACCTACGAAACGTACCTCCAACAAGAGCGCCAGTTTGAAATATCCTGAGCCTGTTGGGAGTGTTGGAAGGCTTTCGCACGAGTGAACTTAAATAAAACATTAAACTGGCTTACATTTGAGAGATGGGACTCCAAATTTGAGAGAAAATTCCTCGCGCCGTCGTCCACCATCTTGCATTACTGTATTTAATTATGTAAATACATTAACCTGGCGATTGTTGCGTGACCAGCACAGTGCAATCTGATTGGTGTGAATTTGACCTTTAACGCATGCGCAGAAATTTTGCTACATGAAACAAAAAAAAAAAAAAACGACTTGCATTTTTAGACTCGGCGCTGCCACAGGCAGCCCGAGTAATAATCTGATAGGGAATTGTGCTGTCACCGAAGCCCTAGCTCCGTACGTACGATTAAAGTAAACATCTTGTGTTAATTATATCCGCAGTCTGTGCGGCTTCCGGTTGACCTTTCACGATTAGCAACATCGACATTACATTATGCGGCGCCAGGCGGCTCCGTGTTCAAGTATGTGCACTTGAACAGTGTGAGCTGATTGGTTAACGGGACCGGAAGTCGACAATTTTGATGCACTGAACAAAAAAAACAAGTACAACCTCAACAACAAGTCTTTAAAACAAGAGCGCCAGTTGAAATATCCTGAGCCTGTTGGAAGGCTTTCGTACGGTGAAGTTAAATAAAACATTAAACTGCTTACATTTGAGAGATGGGACTCCAAATTTGAGAGACATTTCCTCGCGGGTCGACCATCTTGATTTACTGTATTAAATTATGTAAATAAATTAACCTGGAGATGTTACGTGACCAGCACAGTGCAATCTGATTGGTAGTGAACTTGAAATTTAATACATGGGAACAAAAAATTAATAACCGCATGGGTCAAAAGTCAAAATTTTGTTTCATGTAACAAAACAAAAAAGAGCCCATCTGGGCTTTCACTCGGGCCACATGAGATTGAAGATGAAATACACTTTCATTTGAAATCCTTTTAGTAATAACCAAAGGGAAGAATTATTAGCTGAATTTAGTAGTCTTTAGGAGTGGCCGGTAGCGCGGTGAGATTCATTCTCTGCTCCCCTAGTATATATATGTAATTTAATATTTTTGTTTTTCTCTTGTATGTAAATTAAAGAAGTTGACCTCTACTTATTCATGTAACGCACGCTTACAATGTAGTCTGCTGTTCTCCAGGTTCAGAGTACTAATAGATGAGTGTCTCAACTTTATGTTTATATTTGTCCCATATTATAAGTTGTATCCTGTCCACCTATGATGGAGCTATCACTGTATTTCTCTACTGTTCTTTCTACCCTGCGGCTCTTTGATCGCGTCCATATCGGTATTTGGTGGACTAAAGATTATTAACTGAAATGCCCGTTTTGTTTATCTCTATTTAAAAGCTTTTACCCGCCTTCCCAAAACTGCAGTCTGCTCATTATATTACAGAACTATAAAGGGAACTGTTGGAAGCCTTTAATTTCTCGAACCAAAATCTCGGGCGTGAGAGGAGTCTTGTCAATGTCTTGTTTACCGTGAGAGTTGAATAACTGCTTCGGTCATCATATTCTGTGCCGAGTGAGTGTTTATTACCTACGAAACGTACCTCCAACAAGAGCGCCAGTTGAAATATCCTGAGCCTGTTGGGAGTGTTGGAAGGCTTTCGTACGGTGAAGTTAAATAAAACATTAAACTGCTTACATTTGAGAGATGGGACTCCAAATTTGAGAGAAATTTCCTCGCGGGTCGACCATCTTGATTTACTGTATTAAATTATGTAAATAAATTAACCTGGAGATGTTACGTGACCAGCACAGTGCAATCTGATTGGTGGTGAACTTGAAATTTAATACATGGGAACAAAAAATAAATAACCGCATTGGTCAAAAGTCAAAATTTTGTTTCATGAAACAAAACAAAAAAGAGCCCATCTGGGCTTTCACTCGGGCCACATGAGATTGAAGATGAAATACACTTTCATTTGAAATCCTTTTAGTAATAACCAAAGGGAAGAATTATTAGCTGAAATTAGTAGTCTTAAGGAGTGGCCGGTAGCGCGGTGAGATTCATTCTCTGCTCCCCTAGTATATATATGTAATTTAATATTTTTGTTTTTCTCTTGTATGTAAATTAAAGAAGTTGACCTCTACTTATTCATGTAACGCACGCTTACAATTTAGTCTGCTGTTCTCCAGGTTCAGAGTACGAATAGATGAGTGTCTCAAATGTATGTTTATATTTGTCCCATATTATAAGTTGTATCCTGTCCATCCTGTGATGGAGCTATCACTGTATTTCTCTACTGTTCTTTCTACCCTGCGGCTCTTTGATCGCGTCCATATCGGTATTTGGTGGACTAAAGATTATTAACTGAAATGCCCGTTTTGTTTATCTCTATTTAAAAGCTTTTACCCTCCTTCCCAAAACTGCAGTCTGCTCATTATATTACAGAACTATAAAGGGAACTGTTGGAAGCCTTTAATTTCTCGAACCAAAATCTCGGGCGTGAGAGGAGTCTTGTCAATGTCTTGTTTACCGTGAGAGTTGAATAACTGCTTCGGTCATCATATTCTGTGCCGAGTGAGTGTTTATTACCTACGAAACGTACCTCCAACAAGAGCGCCAGTTGAAATATCCTGAGCCTGTTGGGAGTGTTGGAAGGCTTTCGTACGGTGAAGTTAAATAAAACATTAAACTGCTTACATTTGAGAGATGGGACTCCAAATTTGAGAGAAATTTCCTCGCGGGTCGACCATCTTGATTTACTGTATTAAATTATGTAAATAAATTAACCTGGAGATGCTACGTGACCAGCACAGTGCAATCTGATTGGTGGTGAACTTGAAATTTAATACATGGGAACAAAAAATAAATAACCGCATTGGTCAAAAGTCAAAATTTTGTTTCATGAAACAAAACAAAAAAGAGCCCATCTGGGCTTTCACTCGGGCCACATGAGATTGAAGATGAAATACACTTTCATTTGAAATCCTTTTAGTAATAACCAAAGGGAAGAATTATTAGCTGAAATTAGTAGTCTTAAGGAGTGGCCGGTAGCGCGGTGAGATTCATTCTCTGCTCCCCTAGTATATATATGTAATTTAATATTTTTGTTTTTCTCTTGTATGTAAATTAAAGAAGTTGACCTCTACTTATTCATGTAACGCACGCTTACAATTTAGTCTGCTGTTCTCCAGGTTCAGAGTACGAATAGATGAGTGTCTCAAATGTATGTTTATATTTGTCCCATATTATAAGTTGTATCCTCCTGCGGCTCTTTATCGCAGCTCGCGTCCATATTGGTATTTATTAACTGAAATGCCTGTTGATTATCTATATTTAAAAGCTTTTACCCTCCTTCCCTAAACTGCAGTCTGCTCATTATATTACAGAACTATAAAGGGAACTGTTGGAAGCCTTTAATTTCTCGAACCAAAACCTCGGCCGTGAGAGGATTCTTGTTTAAGTTGACCTTGAGAGTTGAATATTGCTTCGCTCATCATAAATTATTCTGTGCTGAGTGTTTATTTCTCCGGGGTATTTCTGGCTTAGCCAAAAACACGCTCAAAATTATTTTAGTGTTGACCTACAGATCACGGTGTTTGCGCTGGTATGTATTATGACCGAGAGTAAAATGAAATGTGGCATAAAACCTACGAAACGTACCTCATACAAGAATACCGACCGATGGCAAAATCTATCAGCACTACGAGGTCAATAATGCAGATATAAACACGCAATGATTTCAACCTCACCGTACCTTAATTCATGACCTGACAAGACACTGTTCAGTTTCACTTTCCATCTCAGCTTTGCTCTTGAGTTGAAGTTGAGTTTCGCTTTGTTAAAGACTTCTTATTCAGTTGTATGGTATTGTGCAGTATATTTGAGTATACCAATCCATAGAGATTCAAATAACAAAGCCGTGGCGAAAGAAAAGCTTAAACGAGAAATATTTTGTCCTCCTAGAAAAACACAACATCTTACCATTTCTATCGAAGAAGCCTTGGTTTCAGCAGCAAAGCAACAGGCTAAATTCCAATTCGATATGTGTGGATTAGCTGGCTTTGGGTTTGATCATGCAGCCCTTTCAGGTCCGGCGTCGTGTCGTATATAAAATCACTGGCCATCTGGGTAAAAAAAACAAGTACAACCTCAACGACAAGTCTTTAAAACAAGAGCGCCAGTTCAAATATCCTGAGCCTGTTGGAAGGCTTTCGCACGGTGAAGTTAAATAAAACATTAAACTGCTTACATTTGAGAGATGGGACTCCAAATTTGAGAGACATTTCCTCGCGGGTCGACCATCTTGATTTACTGTATTAAATTATGTAAATAAATTAACCTGGATAGTGTCACGTGACCAGCACAGTGCAATCTGATTGGTGGTGAACTTTAACTTTAACGCATGCGCAGAAATTTTGTAGCACGAAACAAAAAAAACGAAAAAACAAACATAACGGCTTGCAGATTAAGACTCGGTGCTGCCACAGCCCGAGTAATTAAGTGTCATTTTAAATACTGTACCGATATAACGTGTAAATTAATAGAAATTTGGGAAATTTGCAAGTCCTATCTGGAGATTCAATTTTTAATCCAAATCCCAAGAAATCTGAATAATCGAGTCGAATTAACATTTTGGATTGATGCTTCTGACAGAAAATGTACAATAATACTCATTTAATTTCCACTGTCGAGTTCATAACTACACGATTGACTGCAGAAATTGACCTAAAACGTGCCAATTAAATGGCTCGCTTTATATTACATGTATCGGGAGCCATCCCAATGAGCGAATGAGTTTGTGTAAAATATACGTTTTGTGCTGCAGACAGTAAATTCTATGCTGTTTAATTACTGTAGATTTAAAAAAAATAGATTGTTATTTTAACCGCTGGAGTGAATTGTTTAAAAACAAAAAAATATCTTCCACATACCCCTCTTGGCCTCTGCACTCTCCTCTGTTACAGTACCATCCTGCAATGAATGCTGGGTCCAGAAAATCCTGGATCCAGAAGGCATTGCGAGGCAAATACAGGCAGAGGACAGAATACAAAAATTACGACACATTATGACGTCTCGTTATTCACTGAACATGAATCCGAAAGTAATAATGAATATATTTTTCATTCCTTTAATTTGTCCTAGTTTTATATCCCAGTGTGCAGTCTACATATTACGCTCACCGGTCGGGAAGAGACTAATAAAAGAGTTTGTACCGTTACATAATAAATTTGACTCGAGTAATACATAGATAATAATACATAGGCGCGCGGAGATATGGAATTTATCTTCGAGTGTTCAATTCGATATTGTATTGTATTCTAGTTCTAGTTAATATATATAGAGAATAATACATGGCGCGCTGAGATATGGAATTTATCTTCGAGTGTTCAATTCGATATGCTCACAGCGCTCACTCGTGAGATATCGAGTTGAACACTCGAAGATAAATTCCATATCTCCAAGCGTCCATGTATTGTTTTATTTATTTTATAAACAATACTTGGACCTGGGCCCGGTTGTTCGAAGCAAATGTAAGCGCGTGACGTGGAAATCGCTGATTGGCTATAAGATGATATCCACACACGTAAAATTATCGTATTTTTACGTGTTTTCAGATACAATTTTTCTCAGTGCTGGAAATCCTTGTAAAACACTGTAGTTTATAGAATAAAACTATATAAACCTAGAAGGCTAGACAACGTAAGCTTACATGTCAACTTGAGAATGCTTGCTAACCCACAGTCGCACTGCTTTGACTTTAGCCACTGTATATATCGTTCTTCGTTTGTTTTGTTTTAGAAATCGATAGCTTAAGAAATATATTGGATATCCACTCGAGAGCACATCGGGTTGATACAAAGTGTATTATAGTGTGTTCTCAAGGGTAAACATGTTCAAAGTTCAACGTTTAAGTCATTGTTGCTGTTGTGATAGCCTGTGTAGCCTGGAAAACCACTTGACATTACCACTAAGTCATTTATGGGGAAATAGTACCATGCATGTCAAAGTTTGAGCCGCCTAACATTATAAGTGAGAGAGATCCGGTTATGTACTTACAATCATGTGACATATGACGTCATAGACCCTTTCAGCTTGCCTATTTGTTGTCCATTTCAGACCACGTGATAGTTCTCTAGAGAATTCAGTGCTTTGTTTTCCAATTATAGAAATTAGTACATTTCCTCTTGGGATACAGAAAAACAAAAACGCATTACTTAAGGGGAAATCACGTGGTCTGAAATGGGCCAACAAACAGGCAAGCTGAAAGGATCTATTCCAACAGCAAATTTATGTTCAACATCAATCTTCAATTATTAATTCAATCAAATATCGATTTCTATTATCAATTTGCATTCCATACATTCCATTCTACTAACATCTTAGTGAGTGAGTGATTTACACGATTTCCTCAACCATCCAGATAAGTCGTTCCTGCGCTTGCGTAAGATACTGTAAGATACCCTTTTCGTAGGGAAAATGCAGCGACCGACTTTAGTTTGTGAAATAGTCTAATTCTATTATATTTTTTCTGCGCTCAGCCGAATAGAAAATATTTTATTGGGACTTTTGAGCATACGAACATTGGTGATTCTGTAGAATTTGAGTGTTGTAGCATGAAAGGCTGTAAAGTTACAGCGATTTGAAATTAGAGAGATTTGTATGAGAAAAATCGTGTAGGCCTTTATACAGCCTCGCTTTCATGTATTTTCTACATGTAAAATGCCAATAACCCGACAGCAATTTGAAACATTGCTTTCAAACTGTGGTCAATTACTAATTTAGGTACGATCTTTCAAGTGGTAGCAATAGTTTCTCTGTACACATTAATCTTCCAATTTATGCACATTAGATGGCGACCATTATGAGTGAGGTATATATATACGTAAACAGGTGTGAAAGCCAAACATACCAACGTTACCTGTGACCCATGAGAAATACATTTATTGCCCATATTGCACAACGCAGAATTATGCACAAAGCTGGGTTCTAATTACTCGGGCCAGCGGTATACAGCTGGAACCGAGTCATAAAATATTTGTGGTTGCGCGCAAGCGCAGAAATGGATTATTTGGATGGTTGGGGAAATCGTGTGACTCACAAACCTGTTACAGAATGGAATGTCTGGAATGCATATTGATAATAGTAACCGATATTTGATTTAGTTAAAAAATGAACATCGATGTGCTCATATCATTAATTGCTGTTTGAATTGACGTTTCTGAAGTTTATCACCGGTTGCTGTCCATGTTACTGTCTGTTTAGTTACTTTTGGCGTAGTTATACTTAGTAAAAACCCGCATAAAAGAAACTGAGGATTAAGAACCTCTAGGCTAAAATTTCACCAATAAAGCACTCAATATATAAGAACCACTTCAGCCTGACAAATGAAGCAGGTTCTTATTTTAAAAAATGGTACTGGTTCAAAAAAATGGTACTGGTTCAACAATTTTGTACTGGTTCAAAATTTTAGAACCAAAGATCAAATTGAACCACAACATATACATAATCAGAAAATGTGGACTCTTGTTTTTGTTAACCAGACACTCCATCAAAGCAACATGCATACATGCATGGTCCTATACATGTATCTTGTTCTTGTACCTGTTTAAGAACCTATTCAGCCTGATCTGTCACTAGACATCCAATATATAAGAACCATTTCAACCTGCCTCAGAAAATCAAGGGTTCTTTTATGCGGGTTTTTCCTGTATCTGAAATAGCAGCCGTTTAATCCATGTGGGAGATGCGTGTGCTTAGTCACCGCTTACCTGAGTATCAGGTTAAGTCACCGCTGATAGTGACGTAAAACCCTTGTTACGCACGATGGTGCAGTTAAGTTACTGTAGCCTCAACCGTAATCTGATCGCTCATCATAGCATACATTATTCGAATTCCGCTGTATAAACTATGTGGCAGTTGTTCGGTGTTACCGCCAATACTGACGTAAAAGCTAGACGATGTAACGTGGTTCAATGACACTTTCTGTATATGTGGTTTGTTTCGTTACCTGTGGTCTTTACACAGGTGTTTTCGATCTAATTATTAAGAGCGTAATAATGCGAGCAGTCGACGCGACGTTACGGATCTCAACTCTATAAGTATATATCGGTCACAGCCGCTGCTAACGAATGTTATTTGTAAGTAGTGATTATTGAAGGCACCAGCGAAGTTTCGGAAATGCAAGGTAAGTGCTCCTGGATAGTATTAAGAAGAGGGTTATTGCGAACCTGTTTTATTCCCTTGCATCGAAGTCATCTTTACTAGTTGTGACTTTTCTAGTTGTGATCTTTTTAATTTGAATATTCTCCCTGAAAATCGACTGAAGAAGTTAGTTGCTGACAAACCTCCACTATAACTGATTTATGAGCTTTTAAGCTCGAATACAATCGACCGTTCCAAACATGCCTACCATTAGTGATTAGAGACCTGGCTAGCGGATAGACTTAAGCTTCCCTCCGCCACAACATAAGGTAAGTACCTTAAGTATAATTTCAGTGATCATGCATGTTGGCAGAGCCATTCTTTATACACAAAATATGAGATATAAGAAGATATTAGGACAAGATATTCATTGAATAAAGTACATTGTTCAAAGCAATAGGGCCGGCGCTTCTCCTTGATTAAAATAACTCTGCTTAAATTGTTGTTTCATGGTCGGTTGACATCTCTAATTCAGTAGCGAATCGCTTAAATCTTGTAGAAATACTGCTATCTTAGTTTTGAACCCTTAACATTTATTGTTACCTACAAATTGAATGATGTACGTATATGTGTTTGTGAAGTTGTCTTTGGAAATTTCAGTTTGATTTAATATAGAGTTTGACGCTAAGATCCGGATACTGCTCATCGGATCGGAATTCTAAGAATAAAATGCTGTGATGAGCGATCAGATAAGAATCCCCGAATATTCAAGGCAAAGGCGACAGATCTACTTGCTACGTCTACCCTGCATGATCCGAAAGGTTTTCTTCGTCGCTCAGAGAAACTGCGAGAGAGAAGAGCCATTAAGCTGGTAGCCCATTTATCCAAAATAAACCTTGACTGAAAAAATACAAATAGAAGAGCCCGTCAAGCTCTTCTATTTTCTTTGCAATTTTCTTTGATCCCAATTGATCCGAATACATGTTTCCTCAGCGGTAATCATGCACTCAACACTATATAAACCGTTTCCCCAACCACAATTCCCTCTTTTGCTCTGACGAAGGGCTAGCACTCGAAAAGTCAGCGGCTACTCGCTTTCCACGGCGGTTAGCATACCTCAATCGACTTTAGTTGATTATATACCAGTGTTTATCTTCCCCGCCGACGCAGACCAATACTAGTTTTTACAGGAACTAGCTACCTATCGTATAAATACCAAAATAACGGTCACATCCGACAGCCATCAGAAACGTATACTAACTGAAATATAATAACAAACTCAATCAACTTGTAGGTCACATCCGAAAACCATCAGAAACGTATATACTAACTGAATTATAATAACAAAGTAACGCAATCAACATGTAGGTCACATCCGACAGCCATCAGAAACGTATACTAACTGCATTATAATAACAAAGTAACGCAATCAACATGTAGGTCACATCCGACAGCCATCAGAAACGTTATACTAACTGAATTATAATAACAAAGCAAAGCAATCAACATGTAGGTCACATCCGACAGCCATCAGAAACGTATACTAACTGAATTATAATAACAAAGTAACGCAATCAACATGTAGGTCACATCCGACAACCATCAGAAACGTAGTGTAGTGCCGTTTGTAGCAATTCGTTTCAGAAAATACTGGATGATATTTAAATCTGACTCACTGGCTCCATACACTACCGCATGTTATCTTAGGTGTAACAATGGATTTAAAGAGGTGATCGACCTCCTTTTGAGAGTACCATTTAGAAGTCTTTATTGGAATCACGGTAAGACTTGAATTTGCCACTTTCCGTAAGGGAATACAATTTCCATATTTATCCTTTGTTAAACACAATTTACTGCTGTGGGCACATCATAACACTTGGAACAATGTAAGAATTGTATGCGAGTGGTTTAAGCAGAATATTTTCCATAACAGAAATAAAAAAATAATTTTATCTTCAAGGTGAAAGGAGCCTGGGGCCAAGATTATTTCCGTGGTAACGTCATCATTTCCATAATGATGTGTGTGTTCCTTAGTACCATACATGTGCAAAGTTTCGATTCTTTTTACCTACTTCAGTATTTGCAGATATATTCTTCATTTTGTAATTTGTCTCCAGGTTGTGTCAATCAAATGACGTGTCACAGTGTCACAGTTCATCTCATTTGCATATTACACAAACATAAATATCTCTGGAACGAGATGAGATATTGACAAACGGAAAACGCCACCCTTCCTCATTTCGAAAGGATGTTTGAATGAAATCAACTTACTTCAATATTCGTAGCGACTTTAAGGATTACGAGCGATAATAAATTCCATATCACATGAATGGACATTGATTAACCCATTTATCTTATGCCGTTTAACCCATAAAGAAATGAAAGTTATACTGCGTAGCTCTTGTTTGTATCAATTGAGAATTATCGTCGAAAGAATATGGAAACCGTTGCCTACGGTGCATTGTTATATTTACACGACCCAAGAGGCTCCTTTTGTTTGTATTTTATAGATTGCTGTGTATGAGTTTTTAGTTTATGCATTTTTATTTTCAGTTGTATTAAATGTACAATCAACTATCCTTTGCCACCTCAGATATCAACAGCCATATCGGCAGTCCTTCCAGTACTCCTGGAAGGTGAGATCCAAAACAAAGTGTGGCTTATTGGGATGGGGACGATGTACTGTTTTCAGGTAAGTGTCTCAAGGTGGATCACGAAATGTTTGGTTCTCTCTTGTAATGCCAAAAAAACAGCCAATCAAATGGCTCGTTTACCGTGACATATTCATCGACACCCCACCTTTCCCCCGTCATACCTTGCATCACACTTTATTGCTCCTTGGAATTATAATAATTGTTCTTCAGCCGAATGTTTGAAAACAGTACAAATTATGTAAAAACCTCTCAACCTCAATCAAGAAACGGACGTCAGTGTTGACTATTTAGATTTAACGAAATTAGCTAAATTTAGTACTAATTTAGTTGACCTCACCTAATTTGACATTTCCCGTGAAGATGGTCCTCAGATCCGGGGGGAACATTAACTCTCAGCGTTTGTATAACTGTAGTACATTCAGCTCCACTGATTTCGCTTTGTCCATTGGTCTTGCGGTTATACTAGGGAACTTAAAGGGAATATCGGCTGAAAAACAATGTTTGCTCTCAAATGATTGTTATGCATGCTTAATTCTGTTTCTGTGTTTGTACAACAACAACAACAACAACTCGACTTTATTACCAAAAACTTAACTTAATTACCTGTACAATATTAATAGACTAAGAAATGATGATAAAAGTTACTCAGAATAGCAGAGCTAAGCTAGCTGAGTAACTTACATGATACAATTATAAATAATAAATGGTCGTGGAAATAATAGATATTAAAACAATCGCAGGAATTTATCAATCATTTGGTAATTAAGTATGTACAAAAGAAAATAGCGAAAAAGGGCAAATCAGATGGGTGGTACCATATTTCATTCAAGAATAATTTTAATATAGGTGTGAACAGAAATGACAAATTATATATTTGATCAGTAGAACTAAGTGTAAGACTGGATGAGATCAGTTTGTCTCCACTAAATTGTATACTATGCACCTAACCCTTTTCCTGTCGATAAAACTCATTTGAATTTCCTGCGTGCCGCCATCTTGGATTTTATGACGTCACAGTGTTGCCCCTATTGTCAGAAAACAATAGCTCTTTTGTTGTGTAACAATAGGCGCAACACTGTGACGTCATGAGATCCAAGATGGCGGCGCACAGGAAATTCAAATGAGTTTTATCGACAGGAATATCGGTGCATAAATGACATATAGTGTACAATTTACTGGAGACAAACACAACAGCAGACTTAGGCATCCATAACAAACACTTGAGAACAAACATTGTTTTTCAGCCGAGGTTCCCTTTGAGCAACCACGACGGCAACGTTTAGGACGACAAGGTATAGGACGACTGCATAAAACAATAGCCTTAATTACAAATTACAATAACTGCACGTGAAAATGCACGCAGTCGCCTACATTTCAACCGTTGTCTGCAAAAATACAACGTGTTACGTTTTAAAGAGAACGCGAACGTAGGAAAGATAATCAATGGTCCCTTTGCACGTGACGTCATAGCCGCCATGTTGGTGTACAGTTAACAATAGATTCTTCGTTAGCTTCTTTTGTTCTGTACACCAACATGGCCGCCATGCCCTTTGTCATTTGAATCTCTGGGGATTGAGTGCAAACCATCTATCCGTTTTTCGTTCTGCGTGAACGGAATTTTATACTCATCACATTTGTTTCGAAACCTTGGTTAATTGTGAGAAACAATTAAAGGTGAACAAAGGAAATAGTAAACACCAAATTTCGGCAGAAAACACTTCTCCGCGTCCAGTCGTCACTGCCGTCGCCGTCCTGGTTGCTTAAAGGCGATGTGTCATGGTTTTGCGCATGTCTGGAATCAATGTACGATTGGTGGCTGTTAATTGACTTCAAACAGTTAAAGTCCCATCTCTTAATATAATGCTTAATTGATTTAAGGATATGCAATATTTTAATTGAAAACTAGATATACGCACAGTCTGTTAGTCATTTTTGCACATTTTCTTTGATTTCATCCATCCCAGACGTGTGTTAGGGTCGTCTGGTTATATGAACATCACTCAAAATAATTTTGTTCCAGCCCGGAACATAAAGGCGTGACACAGCGTCTTTAAGTTCCCGAGTTAATTTAGGTGTTGTCAACTAAATAGTTAAATTTATGTAAATCGTCAACACCGACGCCGGAGCAATTCATGTTGTTTGATTTATTTTTTAAATGTTGTTTGATTCATGACGCCTATCGAAAAATTGTGGGGGGAAATTTTGTCAATTAAAAAATGGAGCCCTGAGAATTTTGAATTGTGTACTACTCATACAAAACTTTTCATATTCCTTGGATTCTTTCAGGACGAAATATGGTACAAGGTACAGAACAGCTTCCCGACAAGCATATCGGGCGGCGTACCTGTGTTGTCCAGGGTGGACTCAGCACGGTGACGGCTGTCCTAATGGTAAAATACGTTGATCGTGTAATTAAAGGGGCTGTGTTATCTACTGCGCTTGCGCAGTATCCCAGACCGGCTCTTCTTGTGAAGTATGATGCGATGGATTAGTACGTACGACACAAGTTAACGCATGAAAGGCAACCATCTATTTTGAAGTTTTATGCTCAGCATTTATTTAAGCAATAGACCACACGTTTCTATGTGTTTACTGGCGAAATAAAGCACTTGGGATGTTGGGAGAACACAAGAAATGCTTGAAAATTACAAGCGGTAAGCGCGTCATTTTCAAGCATTTCAAGTGTTCTCCCAACATCCCAAGTGCTTTATTTCGCCAGTAAACACATAGAAACGTGTGATCTATTGCTTTTATGACATGACTACGATATATAACGTAGGATTTGAACAACAGAATACTGTGCATTTGCGTGTTCAAATGTTGCTTACAACATGACCTTGATAAAACACGCGCTCTGATTGGCTAATAGACATTGACCATTTGCTCATGGGTTGAACGCACACGTCATATTTCTTCGCGCTCGCGCCTAATTTTTCGTCTTTACCTTTTTCCAAAAATGTATCAAGTTTACGTTTTGGAGACATCAAACATCATCAAGAATATGGAAAGCTTTTTTCAGCGACGAGGGCGACGACGTGCCACATTTTGTAGTTAATTTCTTTTATGAGCCACCAATAAAGAAAAGAACAGAAACACGACGATTTGCAAATATATCAGAATGTGATTTGAACAAGATTCTGGATGAGAGACACTCGGGAAAAGACCAAAAAGAGGACTACCACATTTAAAGGTAAATACACATCCATTTTTAAATAGAAAGAAATCAGACAAGTTTTCTGAGCAAATTAAACTGAGTAAACTACAAAAAGCGGTAATTTTGTTTGGCAGCCATACTACGTATAAAGTTTTAAAACTACAATGATTCACCGGTACCAAACCTTTGGTGAAACTACACGTAGATAGAAGCATGCACTAAATGAACAGCAATTATTTTCTACTTTTCAAATCTAGTTGGTCTCAATGCTTCGATATACAAGGGCAACCCTTTGGAACATTGAAAAACTTATACAAGAATTTTATCAGCAGTTATAAAGTAGCCCAACTTAATCACTCAATAAACGTAAGCAATGGTTTGTCGAAAGCTACTACAATGCTTCCGCTTAAAAAAATAACTTAACTCTCACGACTGGCAAAAGTAAACAATATGTTTATCAGGATATACTTTCGGCTGCCAATTTCTTTAATTATCGGTAACTTCCAACAGTACAACAACAAGCCAAGACCTGGAGAGTCGGCTGATAGTTCAGTCCACAGAAGAAACGATTAGCAATTCCTGACCTGTGACTTAGTCGACTTCTCCAATCTTCAGTAACTGCACCATCGCAAATGTGCAGATCGTGTTCAATTCCACTTTTCAACTAATGAACTCTTCCTCCTATGTTAGTTTAACAATCCCGAACAAACTAAGGAACTCTTGAAGAACTTCTTTCTCTTTAAATTTGAGCTTCATAAGTAGACATGATGTCCACTTTCCTTGTGATTTGAATAAACTTTTGATCGAGCAAAACTTCACTGAAAAAAAACAAGTTGTGCACTCGAATATTCGCGCTATCGATGAGTTTGTAAATTATACGGATTATTTTCGCGCGTTTTATGTATCGATAATTCATATTTTCGTCACAAATAAGACACTATTTTGCCCTAAAATTATCGTCATCATGTTATAAAAGAAATAGTAAACGCCACAGCTGTGCGTCCATCGAGTTACGAACGCACTTGGGAAGTTGCCTCTTTCGTGCCTAGCAACCTCCCGCGTGTGTCCATACTCGATGGACGCACGCTGTACGCTTACCACTTCTTCATTCTTCCAGTTGAAATGGAGCGGAATTTTTATAAGCCGTTCGAAAACAAGAAATCTGCTTCCCTGTCTCCAAATGTTTTTCACACTTTATTAACTTCCGGTAGCACGTCAGACATAGATTCCCTACACCCTTGGAACGAAAATGATTTCTACAACACTAACGACGGTGGCCTCAAAATATTCTCATATTCCTCATCGCCAGAATCCTGAGACATCGTATTGCGCAACACGTATTTCATCCCTACTGACTGTGTGACATCGGTCGTAAAAATTTACAGAGAAATGTATGGGATCCGAAACATTTTCTTATTTCTCATAAAATACGGTACAATCAAAAATGTGCGATCGAGGCATTATTTCTAAATATATTATCAATTCAGTTTTGATAATTTCAAAGCGAAGTAGTAAACTTTTATGATTCCTTTCTTTGATTTTAGGGGAAGCATAAACATTCTCATTTATTACAGTGTACTTTAAACGATTTCCAGTAAAAAAAATGCAGATAACAGTTTATAAAATGTATCTGCTGCAAATCTATAACCTTAGCAAAAAATATGCCGTCCAAGAGTTGAAAACATAAACAAGACCTACCGTATTCTTCACTTCTGATGTCACAAAGTCCATTTTCGATGTTTTATTCTCCTTCTTGAAAATTCAGCTTTTCGACAAGAAACCTCCGACTCCATGTTTGCACGCTAAAACCCGTAATATTGCTCGTCTTGGGACTGTGACAGCCATAACTCTGACCAGAAGTGACCAAATCCAACAAACACGGCAGCTTTGGAAATCTTGTTCTATACTCTAGAAACTGCAGTGTGTTTGTTTAAACGGCCAGCAGTTATTCAAGCTAATTTACCCTTTTGGAAAGTAGGTCCTAAACGGACCAAAAGAGAGTCTGCGATCAAATTCTGGTAGGCGGTGTTACTCAATTACGAGTTGGTACTTTACGTATCCTAGGCCTGCATTATAGTGTCCCAATGTACCACATATGCTGTCTACCCTCTATATACTATTAAGACTCAATGTCTCGAATTTCTGGCGATGTGCTCTTTGGCCCAAAGATATTAACGGACGATCTTCCACTGACTTTTATGTGGACCCTACATATTCTGCAAAACTGATAGTATGTGATTCAACTTTACAGGTTTTAGGTGATGTTTCACATTTATTCTATTTCGCTCAAAACTACATGTACATGTTAACAATGCCACGCGCGGAAACAGTAGTCAAAATAATATCATTTGTATTCCCTGCATGCTAAGTATTATTTAGTAGTCAAAAATGATATCCTTTATACTCCCTGGTAAGTATTATTTTACCACTACCACGTTTCCTTTCCTACTACCCCAAGGACAAAAACGATCACGTGGTGTGCTGACTGTGTTGCGATTGGTTGTTTGTTAATTGATCTCGTGATGTTAATTGACACCTATCGCTTTTATGATAGTGAGATTCGTGCGCTACCAGAGGTTTACTCTCTCTTCCCTCCTTGCTGATCGCCTCTCCTCGGCTCTCTCTCTATTAAAGCAACGGAGAAAACCTCTGGGACCAGGGCAGTTTTGTATATGCTAATAAAATATATTCTAGTTCGTTAAGTGATACATAGAGTATGAGCGGCCGTGTTGTATCATGGGATATACAGAGTCGAGTCGCAAATACTGTATATGGCTTAACAAACTGATAGATGTCTAGCGTCATGCATCAGACAAATTTAGAAAATACTGTACTGTATATATAGACATCCAATGAAGCCTACAGCACAACAAAGGGCATAACTATGCACATTTGCATGATTGACTAAAATGCTAAGACAGGGGAGAGGGTGAAACGTTGGCGTTTTATAGAAGAAAAAAACGGTAGGATGAGTTGGAAAATAAGAAAAATGAGGTCAGTAGTATTAACAACGTGAATTTACCGAAGTCGTCAGTTCTTTGCAGTAATTGTTTTGGGGATATTGGCTCTTGCACGAATATTTTTTTGGGAACATGTGTCTTTCTCGTTTTCTTTTTTTGGGGAATTGCCACCCCCCTCCCCGGATTTCTAATGGTCCGCCCCTTAAGTGTTTTGTTATATATACATAAGTTTTACTACCTGATACAAGCGAGGTTTGTCGTCTTCTCTTCCGGAAGTTGCTGCCGGCGTCGCTTCGGACGAAACGTTTAGTAGCGTTTTTTTGTTTCTTGCATCTTATTTTAGCCACGAATTTCCTTCTCTCACGCTTGATAAAGATAGAGCTGGTTCTATTATAAATGGCTACTTTCGACGAAAAATGTAAGCTTTATATGAAAATCTATACGTTTTGGTAAACAAATATTTCCCGCCTTTAGCTAGCTAGCTATCCAGTTATCACGATGTGAACGCGGCGGGCAACAGTCTGTTTTGTTACCTGTCAGGTGACCATAAATCAACCAATGAGGGCGCACGTTATATCTAGAAAACGTATGGCTATATAGCAATAGGGATTGTTTACTTGTCATCGTCGTCTCTTAGGAGAATCTGGCGCCATTTCTTGCGAAGATCTTCAAAATATTGGGTCCGTGGTGACTTAAATCCTGAAATAATAGTTTTTAAATTTGACCAACTTTCTTGCCGTGGTGCACAGAAAGCTCCCATAGTTTTGAATTTTAAGGATTTCTAAAGGTATTTGTTGTGAAGCCTTAGTTCATGAAATGTATGCTAATGCTGCGCTAGAATGAAGTCAACTTCGTCGTTTCTCCTCAAATTATTTTTTGAAGAAACGACAAAGTAGCAGATTCAGCTAAATTTCAGGTATGTTTCCCATTATTCTTAGCTTGTTTTGATTCCGTAAATCTTTTACAGTTAAGGTTTAGTTGTCCTTCGTCTTGCCTTTGATGTGTTTTGGTTGGTGGTGAGATCCAGAAATTCTAGAAAATAAATTATCATTCATTTCTCTGTGTCGCTTACATTACTTTTTGGCACAAGGTTTACGATACTTTTATTATCTTCTGACATGCTATTTTCTG
Organism: Actinernus sp. WN-2022; assembly: GCA_030867875.1. Taxonomy (NCBI): domain Eukaryota; kingdom Metazoa; phylum Cnidaria; class Anthozoa; order Actiniaria; family Actinernidae; genus Actinernus; species Actinernus sp. WN-2022. Next base: position 45,453,804 of record JAOWCC010001501.1, read on the forward strand.
CAAAACGTATATATGTTTCGTTGCATTTTTCGCTTTTAAAGTTTCGTGTGGAAACAATATTAATAAACAACTTTCGCAGCGGTCCAATACCATATCTGACTGTTGAAGAACCAATCAGATTGTTCTATTCGCCGCGGTACCAGAAAGTGGAATATATATTACTTATAAAACATCTGTTGTACACATTGGGAGTATGACTTGCTAGACCCGATGGATACTGCCGAAGTGCAAACATCATAAATTACTAGGTGTGTTCATATGTATTTTTTAAGTGCCCATGAACCTTATTTTTTTATTTTAGATATCAATTCTACATTGGTACAATATATACTGGTTTGAATGCTGTGCTAATGATTTATAGAGGTTTTAATTTTCTAAATGCTAATTACATGACGTCAAGGGAGGCACACTTATTATACAAAAAATGTTGTTACAATTAAACAAATTGTTATAGCCATGGTTGAAATAAAATGATGTTAGAAATTTGTTTTCCTATATCAGCATAAATACCCATTCACAACCACTAAGAAATGATTGCAGATACCTCCCCTGATGTCATGTAATTAGCATTTTGGGTATTAAAACCTCCTTAACTCAGCGGCACAGCATTCAAAGCAAAATATATTTTACCATTCTACTATTCACTTGATTTAGAATTGATATCTAAAATTAAAAAAATGGTTCAAGGGCACTTTAAAGTGCCTAGTATGAAACGAAATTTTCGTCATTAAAATTAAGATTCATTTGCAAGTCTTTCGAAATGAGGAAGAAAAGCGTTTTAATTTTTGTTTGTCAATATCTCATCTCGTTCCATAGACTCCTAGCAAGTCCCTTCTATGCAGCATTTTTTTTAGGATGACTCAGAATATTCAATATGGCTAGCCATATCGCTAGACATGCTTCAACATGATTTGTTTAGAGCTATAAGTAGCTCTAAACCCCGCCATGTTGAACCATGCTCTGTCATGTATAGCCATGTCTAGTCATCGCTAGCCATCTTGAACCATTTTGAACCTTTGGCCATTGTAACAAATTAGCTGAAAAGAAGGGACTTGCTATCTGTCTACTCGTTCCAGAGATATTGAGGTTTTGGAATATGCAAATTAGATGGTATGTGACGTCATAAGGTTGTCACATCCTGGAGACAACTCACAAATTGAAGAATATCTCTGTAAAGTGTTTGTACAATTGAAACTCTGCACATGTATGGTACTAAGAAAATATGATGTTGGCATGGAAACACAAAATAATTTGCTTTAAGCCACTCACATACAATGCCTACATTGTTCCAAATCTTCTGATACGGCCACAGTAGAAATTTGCGTTTGGGAAAGGAGAAATTAGGGAATTTATTTTCCTCATTGAAAGAGCCCACTATTTGCAGATATACTCTTCATTTTGTGTTCGTCTCCAGGCTATCAACCTCATGACGTCACATACCATAGTGTTTCCATGGCAACATCGTGATTTGAATAATGACGCCTGTATTTTCCTTATTACCATACATGTGCAAAGTTTCAATTGTTTTTACCCACTCACCAGGCTGTCAATCTCATGACGTCACAAACCATCTATTTTGCATATTCCAAAAACCTTAATATCTCTGAAACGAGATGAAATATTGACAAACGGAAAACGCCGTTCGTAATTTTAAAAGTAATTGAAAATGACATATTAAATTTAATAACCGAAATTTAGTTTCATTGGCACTTTAAAGGGAGTGCGGTACGAGAAGTAGATAAATCTTTAACAAAGACTAAACAACTACGTCTACACTACACAACAACACATGCATTTCGATACATTTAGTTAAAGAGGAAGTCCATAACCAGAAATGTCCATCTCTACTAGGGTAGCGGCCCATCAGTTTACAGAGTAGTCTATTTTTAGAAATTCTAATATCAATTTCGTTGGGGGGGGGGGGGGGGGGGAATGGCGGACATTGGGTCAGTTGCGGGAGTGAAGTCCGAGATAAATAAACTCCAAAAACAACTTCTTTTCTTAATTGTGCTCATGGTCGGCGCTATCCCTATGTCCCACAATTACAAATAACAACACTTAAGAGAGGATCCATGTGAAAACCATGCAGACGAGTCTACAGTGCACCTCTCCGATTTCCTTTAAATTTGGCACACAGTTATATCTTAACTAGCTAATGTCCCATGTGAAATAGTTTGGCTGAAATGTAAAAGGCCTTTGAGATATGACAATCAAACTGTTTGACCCCCTGAAATGCTCAAAATCAGAGCAAAATATACCTTATGTTGTAACATGTCGCAATCGCAAATGATTTTAAGTAGAAAGATAATATTTTTACTGGCTTTAGTACTAAGTCCCGTCAGCATATTAAAACCAAAATCAACAAATTTTATTTATATTTTGTCGCTTCTGTCGAATTTTTATTTAACGCTACTTTAATAGGTATTTTTAAAACCCGATAAATGCTGTCTGGCAATGGCCGTTTGCAGAGTTGCGGCCTTCTTTTCTTTGAATTTAGAAACATTTCTAGATTGACTTACAATAGATCTTTGCATCTGGTAAAAAAAATCTCTGTAAAGTTAATGCTGGGTTAGAGAGTACGCACTCTCAAAATCCGCAATGTTCAGTTATTAAACAAACGACGATATGGTGACACGGCGATTTTTTCCCCGATTAAAATCGAAAATACGGTGAACTTCACAGATTTTCTGCCAATAATTGCTTTAAGAATTCGAATGCACATTCATTTTCAATATTATTTTAGTTTTGAAGGGTGACCAAGTCCATGACCCGATATGCAGATGTCTAAAGTGACTGAATTATTGTCGAGTTTGACGGAGTCAAAGCTGAAAAATAGGTACTCATAGCTTATGGCAGTATCTTCGTTTAAAATTGTTTGATTGGATCAAAGACAATGAATTTTCTTTGAATATGATATATAGAGGATTTCAAACTACGCTACGCTTTAAATACAGCTTCTAATCCGAGTCACTCTGAATTTTGCGAGCCTCTGTAGCGGGGTGAATGAGTGACAAGTAGAAATGCACGTACAGTCGTATTTAGGTTCTTTAGCCGATTCTCTATTCAAGTTTTTAGTTTTTATTCTGTAAAGAAACGATGTTTTCTTTTCATAATAAAAAAAACCTAATGGTTTCGTTTTCTTGGAAGCCCTTTATTATATGCTCATCGGATAGTTGTCCAAGTTAGAACCGTTTAGATTCAGCAACGGGAAGCCATTCTGATGTCGTTACTACCTTGCCGGTTACGGACTCAATTTGTTTCAATCTTGTGCATAATATTCTGTTCGTTCCGTTGAAATACCAAAATGTGTGTATAATCCATGAAATCAAATGTGGTATCACCGAAATAGATGAAATACCTGCAGTGATATAATGATATCTCAAGAATTGCGTGACAAGAACTGCGTGTAACGTCTGCACGTGTATTTCCCGCCCTATCCACGAGATGGATTTGGACTTGATCAAGTGCTCATTTTGTGTATATTCAACGAGGGAATGTGGCTTATCTTCTCGGCGTTACCAGGGAAAAACAACTATATTACCGTTGAAGGCATGAAAGGCATTGAAGGCTTTCTTCACTTTTTTCCCGCTCTTCTAAATCAATGATTTGTTTTTGCTATACTAAGAATTGTATGAAATGCCTTGGCACTTGGCGGGGATGTTGTTGATGGCGCGTGTCAGGTAAAATTATCATAAAATCTATAAATATTTTCACCTGTACTGTACTGTCTAGACAGGGTATTTTATTCATTTTTGTGCACTAGTCAAAGAAACCCCCCCCCCCCCCCCTCCCCCAACCCGGGACAGGGTGAGAGGGGGGTGGGGGTTTACTTAGACTAGTGCATAATGGCTCACTCTCTGATTAAAGCTGCCTGTGATACACTTGTATGCGATTTATTACTGTCGTCCTCGTATCTCTTTATAGCGGAGCTCGTTGCATAAAAAACAAAGAAAATCAATATGGAAAACGAAAGATAAAAGAACAACCCACACAAGTGGAAAAAAATCACGCCGCGCGCCTCGCCCGCTCGCAGACGTAAAGGTCGGTACACACGAAGGGACAAGTCACGTGTCCTGATATCCTGTTCCCCGCGGACACCGGGCATCCTACAGCTGAGAAACTACAAACCTAGTACACAAAGAATAACGTATTTCTTTACAGTTTTAAAGTAATAGACCAGTTCGCGGTTAATTCCGACATTTTGAAAGGGGTGTAAACATGGCGCGAAATACAGTGTTTGTATGGGAATCCGATGACAAATAAAATCCGTAAAATCGAATTTCTGAAATATTCTTCAGATACAAACTTCAGATACCAAGTAAACGATTAACTGATCGAAATTTGAGGGATGTAGCTGTGCTGGGAAGCATGCAATCGTGGTTTTAGTTTTCCATACATTTGTCTAAGTCCGCGGGAAAATTTGCGCAAAAAAAAACAATCTTCCAGGAAGGAAAACATTTTTCTGAAGCATTTCAAAGACATTTTTTTGTTTCGATGAGGCAAAATTTGCTTCCGCAACAATGTTTTCATGTTGGCTATGGAGGAAAACAATGTTTACTAGGCTCCAGTGACACACAGTATATGTGTTTCTTAGCAACACCGGCAAGACAATTTGGCACAGTGCGCATTCGTTAGTTTTTTTCTGCAACAACGTTTCCTCGTTTATCCACCCGTGCAGCAAAACATTTGTATGCTTCCTGCTCGTTCAATTAGCCACCCAGGCAACATTAAGAGAAACAGAGAAGCGCAGTGTTCGCGCCTACGCCTTTTCGATCCCTCGTGCCTCGATCGGATGATCACGTAAAATGGCGGTCCCCAACCTCGTTCCCAGGGGTCTTTACGCGCCTAATCAAAGATGGCGTCGAAAGTACCCCTGGTACAGGCTGGTGGGATTCGGCCACTGATTGGCTAGATGTTTCGCGCGCGCTGATTGGAGAATTTCGAATAGCGCGTGCATTTTTGAATTGAAAAATAAACTGGTGATGTCGTATTGCGCGTTCAAAATTCGTTGAAAAGAATTACAAATTCATCAGAACTTAGCATTTTTGCCTTTTTTAATATTCACTTTACAACTGGGTACAAGTAGAACAATGTGCGGTTGGAATTCATTGGGATCACATTTCAACCTCTAACCGTTCTTCAGCGATGATGAATCCAAGATGGCGGATGCTCCTCAAAATATGCCCATATACACCCCATTCCAATATGGGCATATTTTTGGGTCACATGACCAGCCTGTACCAGGGGTACTTTCGACGCCATCTTTGATTAGGCGCGTAAAGAGTCCTGGGAACGAGGTTGGGCGGTCCCGTCTCACGCAATCTCGTTCTCATAGCCCGCGATCTTTTGGCCAGTAACTTGGCGCTGGTCAAAAGATCGCCGGCTCTGGGAACGAGATTGCATCTCACGACGCTCGTATTCATCAGCAGCTGTGTATCACAGGACGCCAAGGAACCACTTTGGACGTTAAACAAATATCTGGCAGTGACCACCCTCAGTGCTTGTTGGTCAGCCGCATTAATGGGAAGATAACTAACATATATAACTACTCATGCTTGTAAACTGCGTGGCTTACCGTGTGTAGCTATAAACAGCAGTCTGAACAAGCGCCCCGCACATACATGTATATGTAAATCGAGCGTAATTCAGGTCTGGATAAAGTCTGTCACGATCCACACAATATGTTTCATCGTTCACCCAGATGTTTTCTGAACCCTTTTCTAAGATAGTTTGTAGCAATAGCAACATACGTCAGACATTTTTGAACTTCGCTTTCCGGGATGGCACTGCGCTCCAGTACGGCACCGACACAGCTGATTAGGCCATCCCAATAAAATGCAAATACGTAGAGAGCTAGGAAAAGAGGTGTAGTTGAAAGTATGTTCTTCAATTTTTTTTAAAACTTTTCCCAAAAATTGGGTCGATGTCAAGCTTTGTATTTTTGTTAACTTTTCCAAAAAAATTTGGGTCGGTCTGGCGATTGGAAACGGAACATTTTATTGGGATGGCCTTATGTGGGTTGTGTGAATATACAGGATATATGCACGGGATGTTAGAAATCATTTATAATTCATTGTTGTGACCTTGTGTATGAATGTATGCAAACATTTGACCCCATAACAGTTACATATATCAGGTGCATCATGGGTAATTTTAACTATAATCAGCTTGAAAAAAATAAAAGTTTTGCAAACAAAATTATGTAGATGTATTAAGTAGTGCATTATGATTATTTTCAGTTCTGTTTCATGAGATTCATAAATGTTTCAATATAAATTACCCACACTGGTATATATGTTGGGCACCACAGACGAAATGATAAAACACCGGATCTCCTAGCGTGTAGGGATTTGATCAGCAATATATATATATATATATATAAATAGACAAGAAAAGAAATACCAAACTCGTTGCAGAAAGGCTGATTCAATTTTTCTTCCAATATTCTAAATGGAATGTACACATCTGTGTTCGGGTTACCTGTGGTGCACAACAGCAGACTGGGTTCTAGTCCTAAATAAAATGGCGGATGCTACAAAGCCATCTGTATAAACTATAAATATAATGGTTAAATGTTCTTTCGGTGTAAAATCAACAAGAAGATAATTATCGTAAGTTGTGGCTTCGAGACCATGACAGAGCTGGGGAGGAGAGCACAAATAAGGCTACAATCAGGTATGCATTTATCGCTGATTCATCCTTCGTGATTACTAATTTCTCTTATAATTTTTGAAGTTGATTGTTAATTAGTTGATTGTTTATTGCAAAACCATAGGCATAAGTGACAAATAAATTTATCACCCAGTTATTTTATATTAGGGCTATGTTTCTCATTCCTGTCCGTTATGATTTGTCCCGTTATTCTGCACACGACACAGCTTACCTCTGGCGTTGATTGTTTATTTACGTTGGACCCGGGCGTTGGGAGTATGTTACTTTGGCCTCACTGCTCCTAAGCTTAATAAACTTTACAAACTTTTTAGTCCCCAGTTGTATTTCCAAATGACTGATCTACAAAATAATAACTCTCTCATCTTCTACAATTTCGCCGCATCGATAGTATTCGAATGTCATTTTACCCTAAAATTTGACTTTTTGAAAAATAATTTAGGAAGTCACTTGTACATGAAAGCCTTACTCCTTGAATACTGAATATTTTTTGGCACTTATATCATAATTAAATTGCAATTGGTTGTGTTTATGCTGTAGAAACGTTTTGTTTATATAGCTTATATGGTTTGTTCAAAAAAAAAATGTAAACATGACTGAAAAAACATAGTGGAAATACCCCTCAAACCGAGGCAGTTCGTACTGACCCCCATATCTCTTACAGTTTTTGGAATTTTTCCAAAATATTCTACCAAGTCTAATGCCAGGCCAATAGTAATATATGTGCAAAATATGAACAAAATCTGAGATGTACCATGTAGACTCATTTTTTCAGGGTGCATGGTTTTCACATGGATGCCCTCTTAATAACTTAAATCTGCGTTTATGAATCAAAAGGAAAAACTTCGTTCTGTATACCTCACACGCTGATGTAAATACGAATTATCCTATTACACACCCTAAGTCCTTTAGCTGTATTGCAACTGATGGATAAATCCCATATCCAATGTCTTAATTAGGCAAGTGGGCATGGCTTTTGAAGAGAGGGAAATCGTGGGGTAATAAATTTTCAGTATACTTTCATCAGTGTATATAGAGATTCCCATGCTCTGATTGGTCGAGAATTACGTCATATGTCGCTATATTCACCTGCAGAGCGCCTAGAGGTGAATATAACATACAAGGGATTTACCAAAATGACCGCTCGCATATTTACCGATGTTTCTCACGAAGAAATAAATACTATGAAAGAAAAAGCTTTTATTTTCCAAAACCCACCAAAGAAGCAACTAAATAAGTATGGCTAAACTTGAAGCTATTTTTAAATCCATAAGCCTTCACAAGCGAAGTTTACTTACGAGTTTTGGGTCGAGTTTATTCGGTCCTCATGTCTTCATGAATCACAAACTTTCACAAGGAAATAACGCCTACTTAGAGCAATAAATAACACAAAGAGACCTTTCCTGCAAATTTGATTCGACTCACAAAGAGTGTACTTACTTGAGTTATTTTCCTCGTGGTTCTTGATAGAAAAACAACAAGTTCTAGTTTCATCCAGGGAGCCTGTTGTGTTATGCTCTACTCTCGCCGCTCTCCGTGCGGTTTCAAGCATTATCTCATACATAAATTATTTGTCTCTTGATTTATCATTGTCTTTGATTCTGTGATGGCTATAATCCACAAAACTAGTTCGTAGTTCAGTTCCAGCAAATTTGTCCTTTGAAGTGAACTCATAAAAGCGGTTCATTTCGATAAATTTTCACTCGCCGAGGTAGATTTTCAGTTTTACCCATTTCCACTCATTTTTGCTGCATTTCCTCTCTTTGTCACACGGTGCGAGGTCTCAAAAGTGAAGAATGCTGCTTTAACTTGAATGTCAGTGTTCATTTGGACTGTTTATTCGGTATTTCTATTGTTTTAGAAAATCCATTATTGTAGTCCCTGCAAGTCTCGTGTCGAGTCGGTTTGTGCAATGAACCGTAGCGGGACGTGATTATTCAAATGTTTGTCACAAAACCATCCTGTCACGCGCGCTTATAAAACTTATAAAAGGGTCGGAAGTCAAACTATTGTTGTCTAGTTTTAATTTCTCTGATATTCACTTTTGAAATTATACTAAATCAAATATACACTTCAGTCTCAGTGACTATTGGTGAATATTTACCTCGACTTCTTCTCGGTAAATGGTCACTTCGACTTCAGTGAATAACTGTTAATTAGTATGCGATAAATGATTATTGTTTTATCATCTGTTTATCATCCCATGGCCACTGTTTATCGCATACTAATGAGTATACTACAGTCGAATAAATCATTATGCAACGGCAAATTAAATAACACCACCCGCAAAGAAACGATACAATTTTGCATCTTGAATGTATTAAACACAATATTTCGTTACATACCGTATATATTGAATAACCTTACATATATCAGAGATTGAAATAAATGATTATTTGAGGGCGTAGGTTAAAAACCTAGTTTGCCTTATCCTGGTCATATTTACGTTTTCAAACTTGAATAACTCTTTCTAAGCAAGAACTCTAATCAAGATTTGTTGCATGTTGGAAGACCTTCGGCCGTAAACCCCAGACCAGAGTAAATGAGAGTCACTCCTGTCGCCTCTTCTTATTTGAGGGGGTAGGGTAAATACCTAGTTTGCCTTATCCTGGTCATTAAAGTCGCTACTTCTGATTTGAGGGGGTAGGGTAAACACGTATTTTGCAATATTCTACGTATAAAACGTGTAAACTCTAGAGTTATGCAATTAATGTGAAATGTACGAATATTTACCTTAAAGTTGCGAGTAATAACAATCAGGAAGAATCCATTGTATGAAAGGAGAGCTACTCTTGGAACTAGTGTAGCAACAGCACGCAACTTGTAAAGGCCCAATATTAGTCAAACACCGCTCAGGAACTTGGTGAATAACTGATACGTCGTGGTATTTCAAAATGCACACGTCAAAAGTACTCCAGGATCCGATTGGTTGATGTTAACGATTAGGCAAACATCCGGGTTAATAGCTCACACCATTCCCGGGAATTTTCGGAAATACTCAGAGTTATTTTTGTTAATAGATTCCCGAGAATTCCCTACAATTCCCGAGACATGATTGTTGTTTATTTCATCAACTCAAATTCGTTCAAATTCCTAGGTCTCTCAAAAAGTACAACATCGAACATGGGTTAATTCTCAGGAATTCTTGATATTCATGGAGAATTCCCGAAAATTGACGCTTTCTCGGATAAACACGGGTACTCAATTGGCCTAACCACAATCCTTTGTCGTTTATCCGTTACAACATTTTCTGTAATCGGTGTATAGGTACACAAATATTGAAAACGTATATTGATGGATTTCTACTTAACTTTAGGATGTGATATGAAGACATCGAATGGACGTTGCTGTGTGTTCCCCTTCACGTACAAGAACAAGCCATACTCAGGTTGTACCAAGCAAAGCCACAACAAACTTTGGTGCGCCACGACCTCCAACTACGACAACGATCAGCAGTGGGGAGACTGTGGAGACAGTGGAGAAAAGGAGTATTGGGGAAACTTTGCCAGCGTTCGCAGGCCGAGGGATGTTTTGAAGATTGTGGGCAAAGGTTTTACAAATCAATCAATTGATATATTGTACTTGATTTCATTAATTCACTCGCGCGCTCGCACAAGAAGCGATACATTTGTCAGTCTTGAGCGTGCAATCTTTGTTTCACTGAAATCACTGGCAATAATCTTATGTAGTTTTCCCTTTTGTGGAAGGTTTTCAATACAACGTGTTCAATTCTAAGGTGCGTTAACGTAAGACTCACATCGAAAACTTTGAATTTGAAAGACTTTGGAATTAGTCGATCCGGGTGAGAAAAAACATCGGACCGGGTCAACAACCAATCAGAGCTCGCAATTTCAGATATTATTTATATCGATTGTTATTTGGGAAATATCGAATTCTTTGCCAAATATATTTTCCTCGCACAGATATGAATAAGTGCCATGAAGTGTTTTTTTTAGATTTGGGAAGTTAACTACGCAACTAAAATCTAAACAAAACAAGAACTTCTGATCGCTATGAGAAATGGACAATAAATGCTTTCTTTACTTAACAAATACAATCTTCATGTTCTATCAAAAATACCTGCTAGCTCGATATTCTGATAAGCTTTGATAAGCTTTTCAAGTGCATTACATTTTTTGTAGGACATAGCAAATCCATCTAATGTGTTTTAAAACTCAAAATTCAATCGACGCGGTCCTCCTACTCCAACGTATTAGAAATTAATATATGCATGTGATTAGCTAATGCTAGTGCATTATTGGTGACTAAAGCACTCAATCCAGATCCTCTCTTATCCAGCCCTTCGCGTAACGTTTGTTGACGCACATCTAATAGCCAGAATGGCAGACAATTGCTAGAAAGGTAATTATAACAGCAGGATTGAATTATGTTTCTCTTGTCTGACAGAATACATATTTTGAGACTAACATTTGCACAATTGCTTGTTGGAAATGGCCGATTTACAAGTGTTGCGAGTACAACATACAAACAAGTCAGTGAACAAATTTAGGTTTGGAAAGCTTATATGACACTCTAATAGTCTTACTGAAGAAGTGGCTTTTATTTCCGAGACCTTGCTCTGTCAATCAGAACAATAAATTCGGCGAAAATTCAGTGGATGTGTCAACAATTTGGAAAATATTAGCATCGAATTCGGAGTGAGCACATGGAAGCCGGGTTCAAGATTTCAATTCCTATGCAAACCACTGGAATCGGGTTAGTCATTTTCGAATGAAAGAAGCTATCAAAAGTTAAATATTTTGTGTTCGGGAAAAAGTTAATTGAAGTTTAGAGTCTAGAATCTAGGTAAACCGTTATATTACACACAGTTTGTTAGTCATTTTCACACATTTTCTTTGATTTCTACCATCCTACACGTGTGCTAGGGTCGTCAGGAACTTAATTGTTCACGCTTTTATAACTAGTCGTGTTGACTATTGCAACAGCCTACTGTATGGGTTGCCTGATTGCCAGCTAAATAAGCTCCAGCGCGTCATAAATATATCTTATAGATTGGTTTACAATGCGCCTAAGTATTGCCACATTACTCCTCTCCTCCGCGAGCTGCATTGGCTTCCAATTCGACTGCGCATCAATTTTAAAGTATTACTATTAACTTTTAAGTGTATCTACGGAATGGCACCAGAATATCTATTTGAACTGATTAATGTTAAGGAATCTCATTATAACTTAAGATGCTCGAATAGTTTAATGCTTAGTTTACCGAATGTTAGGACAAAGTTGACGCTAGGAGATAGGTCATTCATGGTTGCTGCACCATAGCTGTGGAACTCACTACCAAGTGCTCTTCGTGAGATTAAATCTGTAGATAAGTTCAAGCGCCATCTCAAGGCCCATTTTTTAAATCTAGCATATGAGCCTTAAATGTTATATTAATTTATCTAATTATTTAAATTTATATATATATAAATATGTATTTTTACATATACATATCTATCTACCATACTATATTAAGATACTCAGTAAACACTGAACGAAATTACTTCGCGAAAGACATCCTCAATCCCTTCATGTATCGAAGTCGATGGCGTACCACATACTGACTCAAAGTCGATTGCTGAAGTTTTAAATAATCATTTTTCAACAGTAGGAACTAAATTGGCTGCTAAAATAAAAGCAAGCCTTGATTTTTTCTATCCACGACCCCCTTCTGGTGAATCCATCGCTAGGTCTCGAAACTTTGTCTTCATTCCAGTTGAAGAAAATTTTGTGCATAGACAACTAAAAATGCTCAAGACAAATAAATCAATTGGCCTTGATCGCATTAGCGCCAGACTGCTGAAAGACTCTGCAAGCGTCATAACTCCTGCTTTGACCAAGATATTCAATCGCTCACTTGAGTCTTCTACATTCCCTTCTATCTGGAAATTTGGTAAAGTTACAGCTATCTTCAAATCTGGTGATCGAAGCAACGCCAACAATTACAGGCCGATTACAATCCTCCCGACAGTTAGTAAGATCCTTGAGAAGGCAGTCCATGCACAAGTATATAATTACCTTATGGAAGAAAAGATCCTTACACCCAGGCAGTTTGGCTTCAGACTTAAACTCTCAACGGAGATCGCTCTTACTCATTTCACCGATACTATCCTTGGGAATATGGACAGTGGTCTAGTAACGGGTGCTGTTTTCCTGGACTTGTCAAAAGCGTTTGACACTGTTGACCATACTATTCTCTTCAATAAACTAGTAACAGCTGGCTTTTCTGACACAAGTGTGAACTGGTTCAAGTCCTATCTATCTAACAGAAGCCAAATCACCAACTTGGCAAATGTCTCTTCCTCTCCCAAGAAAGTTCCTGTCGGAGTTCCTCAAGGAAGCGTCTTAGGACCACTACTATTCCTTGTTTATGTAAATAACTTACCCTCATGTGTTAATTACTGCGAGGTGTCCCTGTACGCTGATGATACAGTAATTTACTGCTCTTCGACTAATGCCCAGCTGGAACTTAAAGATAAATTGAACGCTGATCTTCTGTCCATATGTCAATGGTTTAACAGCAATCTCTTGACACTGAATACATCTAAATGCAAGTTCATAATTTATGGCAGCGCACGCAAGCTCAAGGATTTCAGAGAGGTTTCACTAACCATAAATGGCTCTGCTCTTGACCGAACTGACTCTTTTAAATATTTAGGAGTGACAGTCAGTCAGAAAATGAGTTGGTCAGAACACGTGGATAGAGTCAGTAATAAAGTCAATCAACGTCTTGGCATCATCCGCCGGGTAAAGCATTTGCTGCCCTTGCATGCGCGGCTAACTCTCTATAAATCTCTTGTCCTTCCCTTACTTGACTATGCCGATATCGTCTGGGGAGATAAGAATAATACCGTCCTCATGGATCACCTTCAAGTTCTTCAGAATAATGCTGCTCGACTAATGCTCGACTTTCCCTCAAGCTCTTCTGCATCTCAAGTACTCAAACTATTAAACTGGAAACCACTGTACCTTAGACGGCGCTATCATCGCTGTATTACTATCTTCAAATGCTTAAATAGCATGGTGGACTTCAACTTTAAATTAAAGAAGAATCACGACTTTCATACATATAATACACGCCGTCAGCACAATCTACATTTGCCATTCGCACGTAGGAATTGGGGACAACAGAAGTTTACCTACCATGCACTATTAGACTGGAACTCTTTAGACTCTGAAGTTATACAATCAACTACATTATCAATTTTTAAATCTTACTGGCACATAACTTAATTTCATAATAATCCTTGTTCTATTTCTATTTTATTTCAACCATTTATCTTTTCTGTTTTCCATATATTAGTGAAATATATATTTTTAATACAGGACCTCCCTGAAAATCACAAATTGTGAGTGGAGCTTTCCTGTCAAAATATTATTATTATTATTATTATTATTATAACAACATATTGTTATTATATTCTTACTAGATGTTATATGCAATTGATCATTTTATGTAAACTGCGCAATATAAGTATTCAATTATTATTATTAATTATTAATTGCATGTCCCTCACTGTACCACACAGCTCTTTGGTTGCACGTCCTTGGAGACAAATCACAAAATGAAGAACATCACTGCAAATATTGGGTAAAAACTATTGAAACTTTGCACATATGTGGTACTTTGGAAAATACACATCATTGTACAAATTATATTGTTGCCATGGAAACACTCTGGCCTCAGGCTTCCTCTACAAATTACACAAACTTCCCTAATTTCTCCTTTGTCAAACACAATTTTTTTGGGTGTCGAGCCAAAATAAGATTTGGAACAATGTAGGCATTGTATGCGAGTAGTTTAAGCAACTTATTTCTTATAACAAGGAATTTTATTTTCAAGGTGAAAGGTGCGTGGGACCATAAGTGTTTCCATGGCAACACCATAATTTGCACAATGTTGTGTACTTTCCATAGTGTCAAAGTTTCAATAGTTTTTACCAAATATTTGCAGATGTTCTTCATTTTGTGATTTGTCTCCAGGCTGTGCAACCAACATGACGTCATAGGTCATCTCATTTGCATATTACGAAAATATGAATATCTCTGAAACGAGATAATATGTCGACAAACGGAAAATGTCATTATTCATAATTTCGAAAGCATTTTAAAATAAGATCAACTTAATTTTCGCTTTATATGCACTTTAACCAAGAAAACGTTCGATGTTAAAATGTTCCTCACATTGAAACTTCGTCATATTAATCGTTATGAGTGTTTTCACTAGATGCAATTCAAATCTGTTTATAAAATGAGGGGAAAAATATTCTTCTTCAAGTTTAGATATATTTTAATGTCTTAGACAATGAGGTGAACGTACGATTGAAACAATACCACAATTAGCACATTTTTACATTCCATGCATTACATATGCCTACCTCTTGCGCGGACCATTACCTAATTTGTTTGCTTTTGGGATCAAAAGATTAAGATGAATATTATCGGTTTACTTCGAAGCGATTTTCGCATTACACCGTAGTTTATCAGTTTCGCATTACTAGAAAGTTTTTTTTATAATAGGTGTATCATGTAGTAATTAATTACCGTCCGCTTTAACTGGAACATAAATATTCAAACACATATTGATGGCCGATTTCTACTTAACTTCAGGGTGTGATGTGAAGACATCGAATGGACGTTGCTGTGTGTTCCCCTTCACGTACAAGAACAACTCATACTCAGGTTGTACCAAGCAAAACCACAACAAACTTTGGTGCGCCACTACCTCCAACTACGACAACGATCAGCAGTGGGGAGACTGCGTAGGTCAGTTGAAGACGCGTACTGCTTTCTTGTCTACCGTTTAATTGTATTGCCAGCATTAGTTGTGGAAAAAACCCACCTAAAACAATGAATGACCGTTTTATTGTTATTAATCATCTTTAGTCATTGGTGACGTTTACAATGAGTTAAAAACCATCGGAGTTACGGCAATCCAGTAAACGCGTTATAATGTTATTTACTTTGCCAACGGCCGCAGGCCGAGGGTTGTTTTCAAGATGGTGGGCAAAGTTTTGACAAATCAATTCAATTGTTTATTGTACTTGCTTTCGTTGATTCAGTCGCTCGCATAAGAAGCGATACATTTGTTAGTCTCGAGCGTGCAATCATTGTTTCTATCAAATCACTGTCAATTGTATGCCGTTTTCCCTATTGTGAAAGGCTTTCAATACAACGTCTTCAATTCTAAGATACGTTAACGTAAGATTCACAACGAAAGCTTTGAATTTGAAAAACTTTGGTATTGGTCGGTCCTGATGAAAAAAACATCGGACCGGGTCGCCAACCAATCAGACCTCGTGATTGCAGATATTATTTATATCGATTGTTATTTGGGAAATATCGATTTCTTTCCCAACTATATTTTCCTCGCACAGAGATGAATAAGTGCCATGAAGTGTTTTATTTTTACATACGTTATTGTAAAGTGTACTACGCAACTAAATCTAAACAACACCAGAACTTCTAGAATCTCTTTGAGAAATTGACAATAAATACTTTCTTTACTTATCAAATACAATCTTCATGTTCTATCAAAAATACTTGCAAGCTCGATGTTCTTATAAGCTTTGGATACACGAGCGGAACGCCGAGTACTTTCAGCAGCTTTTCAGCAGCATTACATTTTTTGTAGGACATAGAAAAACCACCTAATATTTGTTTTATAATATAACATTCAGTCGACGTAGTACTCCTAGTCGAACTTATTAGAAATTAATGTTCAAATTTCGTGCATAGTACAAAAAGTATGCATGTAATTAGCTAATGCTTAAGTGAACAAAACACTCAATCCAAATCCTCCCTTATCCAGTTCTTCGCTAACGTTTGTGGACGGCTTGGAAAACCTAATTCCAACCGCATATTAAATAGCCACTATCGCAGATAATTACTAGAAAGGTAACAGCAGGATTGAATTATGTTTCGCTTGTCTAACAGAATATATATTTGGAGACTAATATTTGCATAATCGCTCGTTGGAAATGGCTGATTTACAAGCGTTGCAAGTACAACATACAAACAAGTCAGTGAACAAATTTTGGCTTTTAAAAGCTTACATGACACTCTGGTAGTCTTACCGAAAAAGTGGCTCTTATTTCCGAAACCTTAATATGTCAATATGAAGAATAAATGTGTCAAAACCCCAGGATTTTTCAATTTGGAAAATACTTGTCACGTCGGGCATAAAGTACGTCAAAATCGGCATCAGTGAGCGTGGACAAATAATTAAAATTAACACCATTTCTTTACTTATAGTCTCAATTTGAAGAAATGTTGGTGACTTGTTAACAAAATGAAACTACATATTTTAGGTGTTTTATGTTAGTATAATGACGTTGTTGTGACGTCATAAGTGATGCCTCCTTTTTTGGTAAAATTCCCCCTTTAATATATGTTACAAACAGACTACACCATCAAAGGGCCTTCATGACACACATTCCTTTGGCGCAAATTTGAACGTTCTACGAATATTATTGCAAAAGTTATAGAGGAATGACTGTTTCTATGACGTCATATTTAGTGACGTCAGGTGTCATACCTAAATAAGGCTGCCTATCGTTAAAAAAACAAGAAAAGAAAATAATGTGGGTTTTGAGTGCCAGACTAGCGCATTTCATCACTAAAACTCGAAAATCACTCAAATGATTTTTTTCTAAGGGCATGTATAAAAAAGTATGACGTCATAATGACGTTGCCGAAAATATGACTTCAATTTTAACGAATGAAAAGTCCGAAGACTACAGCAAAGCTGATATACAACGTAAAATTCCAACACAAAGCACTACGGTTAGCTAGGCCTGACATGAAAAGCGCTCGGACTAGATTGCAGCCATAGACAGCTGTTTCGTTCTTATTAGAACTCGTCAGAATGGCATAGCAAACAGAACACAGGTTTCGGTGCCACTGCACTACCGACCCGGGACTGAGCTAAGGAGCATCTAGTTTCGAGCCCACAGAAATGTTTGGTTATCGGGTCACACGTCATTACGTGTGGCGAAAAGCCAAAAACCAAACAAATCTGAACCTAACATGTCAGTGCCTTGTGAGAAATAGTTCGTTATTTTTCATATTTTTGGCTGCATAGGTCCTCACTTCGGATCCAACGTATTTTTACAGGATGTTTGTTCACGGTATTTGCTTATATTTTTTCTATTATGGATTTTTGTACCGTAGGTCTTATATGGATCCGAATATTCCTGTTATTGTCATCATTTATAAAGCTGGTCTGGCCAGCATCACTATTTCTCACAAGGCACTGACATGTTAGGTTCAGATTTGTTTGGTTTTTGGCTTTTCGCCACACGTAATGACGTGTGACCCGATAACCAAACATTTCTGTGGGCTCGAAACTAGATGCTCCTTAGCTCAGTCCCGGGTCGGTAGTGCAGTGGCACCGAAACCTGTGTTCTGTTTGCTATGCCATTCTGACGAGTTCTAATAAGAACGAAACAGCTGTCTATGGCTGCAATCTAGTCCGAGCGCTTTTCATGTCAGGCCTAGCTAACCGTAGTGCTTTGTGTTGGAATTTTACGTTGTATATCAGCTTTGCTGTAGTCTTCGGACTTTTCATTCGTTATTTTTCATATTTTTGGCTGCATAGGTCCTCACTTCGGATCCAACGTATTTTTACAGGTTGTTTGTTCACGGTATTTGCTTATATTTTTTCAATTTTAAGCCGGTTATGGACAAAAAATCAAAATTCAAAAAACATACGATTTTAGCCACCAACGTGTTTTATGATTGGACAAAATGTCATGCAACAATATTTAAAACTCTAAAAATTGAATGAAGCGATGTTTTCATAAATGCTTTTGTGTTGTTTATTTCCAGCCAAATTTTGGCGGAAAAATGGACAAAATTCAAACTTTCATAACTTTTGATTTCCTTAACCAATCGACATCGGGTTTTCGATTCCTTCATTCTCATCACGAGTAGATTTTAACAATATACGACATTTCGTTTTTAGAGATAATGAACAGTTGCAAGAAACGTATTACAAATGGATAAATGACGTCATTGTGACGTCACGATGGTAGTAACAAATCAGGTTATATTCCTTTTGCGATTCTACATCCTTCTACCAAAAGTCAATCGTCTGCATTGAAAACTTTTTAAAATAAAGAACTGATGCCGTTTTTATGGTCGTTTGTGCCCACCGTGAATTGTTTGCATTGGATTCGGAGTGACCACATGGAAGCCGTATTAAAGATTACAATTCCTATGCAAACCAATCGAATCGGGTTATTCGTTTTCGAATTAAAGAAACTATCAAAGAAAGGAGATTGTCTATGAGTTAAGCCGGCTAAAGATCTGATATTTTAATACATGGCTCCAAGTGAACCGTTTACGAGTTAGGTACAATCATACTGATTCAAGTGAGCTCAAAAGACGGCTTCATGTTGTATCTTTGTTTTCTTTCCGTCAACTTCACTGATCGAACGCCGAAAGTAAATGATTATTTGCAAAGTTAGAATGATATAAGAATTCCTGTTTTTTGTCTATTGAAATAACATGTATTTGTGGATATTTCTAACTTTATTATTTTATACAGCATAAATCTTTGATTTCTTTTCGAATTGGTTGTTGACAACCGTTTTCAGTCGAAACGCACTGCTGTGGGCTTAGTTTGAATGTTAAAAAGGATTAGAGACTTTATGTTTGTGTTAATTGACACACCCAGGCACTTGCTGACTGTACGACGAACTCAACATTTATTCATACTGTATTCATTATTTTTCGTTCATCGTCCAGTCAGCGCGTTGCTGTATTTGCCGATAAGAACGTACACCAGTCTCTAACCCTTAAATAATGCACGCTGAGCAGAAGTCTTGAAATCGCGCGTTCTTAAGATATTCCCATTATTTTCATAATCATTGAATTTCACTAACAAAAATGGTTGTTAATAAGATTATTGTTGATGTTGAGTTCTAATATAGCGACGTTTTAATGTCAAATTGATAGACGATATACAATACAGCCCCAACATAATGCCAAATAAGACAACTCAGTTATTACGCTTCATCTTACGCTAGTGTGGATGACACGAATAACTTTGTAAAAGAAAAACCGAAATCACAAGAAGTTGAACTCAAAACATTAAACAGATGCAAGAAGTTTCTAATTTAAGCGGTCCGATACTCTAGAGTTCATAAATACTTTGCCTTTTATTGACTTGATTAAACATCTTACGCACATTTTGGAAAATGGGTGTTAAGCTCTCTTCATTAGCTGTTGTTCTGAATATGAAGATATCAGATGGAAACAATGAGATGAGAGATACGTTGTTGTTCAAGCGCTGTATCTAAGATAAACATCAGCTGTCATGGCGCTTGTTCTGCCCAAGGCATCTTAGAGACTCTTTTGAATCACTACCCCTGATTCATCGCGTTGTTTTGCTTCATTAACAGATATAATGGTAATTGTACACTTTTAAACCTTTAAAACGATATATCGTAACATTCCGAAAATAAGCCCTCCCTGTATAAGCCCCTACCGAATATAAGCCCCTCAGATTCTTAACGCGAAAAAGCCGCCTATATTAAGCCCCTCCGTATATATATAATTGGGAATTGCCCCCAAATACAAAATAAACCAACGTAAATTATGTTCAAGCCTTTTTTATTTATAAAACAACGTTTCCGTACGCTGAACCACTGTGGAAGAAGTGTCAGAGTTTATTGTCCTTTACGTAGTTCACTCCTCACTCTCGCCTTGTTGTGTTACAAGTTGGCATATTCAGAGGGATTACCATACCGTAAGTTGTCACGAATTTCTAGTTAACGCCCCAATATTATCATTTTGCACATTGAAAAATTGCAGACACAAATTTCCCTCCAATTATAAGCCCAGCTGATTTCTAAACGCAAAATTCACTCCTATAGTAAGCCCCTCCGTATAGAAGCCCCTGCCGAATATAAGCCCCTCAAAAAGGTGCGTTGAAAAATATAAGCCCCGGGGCATATTTTCGGAATTTTACGGTATATTTCTTTTTTCCGTTGTGTGTAAAAAACATACCCATACCGAAATAGATTGTGGTTGTAGTCTGGTGAATTTGTTTGCTTTTGGGATCAAAAGTTTAAGATGAATATTATTGGTTTCCTTTGAAGCGATGTTCGCATTACACCGTAGTTTATCAGTTCCCAGTACTAGGAAGTTTTTTGTAATAGGTGTATAAAGTAGTAAAAATATTGCCGTCTGCTTTCACTGGAACATAAATATTTAAACATATATTGATGGCTTTCTACTTAACTGCAGGGTGTGATGTGAAGATATCGAATGGACGTTGCTGTGTGTTCCCCTTCACGTACAAGAAAAAGCCATACTCAGGTTGTACCAAGCAAAACCACAACGGACTTTGGTGCGCCACTACCTCCAACTACGACAGCGATAAGCAGTGGGGAGACTGCGTAGGTGAGTTGAATATGCGCGTTTTTTTTCTTGCCTGACTGACAGTTTTTATGACAGTTTTATTGTTATTGATCATCTTTAGTCATTGGTGACTTTTTGCTGTGTGAAAATATATGCATCGGATTCGGAGTGAGCACATGGAAGCCGGATTCAAGATTTCAATTCGTATGCAAACCAAAGGAGTCGGGTTACTCATCCTCGAATGAATGAAACTATCAAAGAAAATAGATTGTCTATGAGTTGAGCCGGCTAAAGGTCTGATATTTTAATACATGGCTATATAGTCCAACTGAAACGTTTACGAGTTATGTATAATCATCCTCATTCAGGTGAGCTCGAAAGACGGCTTCATGTTGTATCTTCGTTTTCTTTCCGTCAACTTCACTGTTCGAACGCCGAAAGTAAACGATTATTTCCAAAGTTAGAATGATATAAGAATTCCTGTTTTATTCTTGTTTTTTTTGTCGATTGAAATAACATTTCTTTGTGGAGATTTATACCTATATTATTTGATACAGCTGGAATCTTTGATTTCTTTTCGAATTGGTTGTTGACAACTGATTTCAGTTGAAACGCACTGCTGTGGGCTTAGTTTGAATATTAAAAAGTATTAGAGACAGGCACTTGCTGACTCTATATGATGTATTCATTATTTTTCGTTCATCGTACAGTCAGCACGTGCCTGTATTTGCCGATAAAAAACGCACATCGGTCTCTAACCCTTAAATAATGCACGCTGAGCAGAAGTCTTGAAATCGCGCGTTCTTAGGATACTCCCATAATTTACCTGTAGATAATCATTGAATTTCACGAGCAAAAATTGTTATGAATAAGATTATTGTTCATGTTGAGTTCTAATACAGCGACGTTTTAATGTCAAATTGATGGGCGATATAAACTACAGCCCCAACATAATGCAAAATAAGTCAACTCATTTCTTACGCTTCATTTTGCCATAGTGTGGATGACACGAATAACTTTGTAAAAGCAAAACTGAAATCACAAGAAGTTCAACTCAAAAGATTAAATAGCTGCAAGAAGTTCCTAATTTAAGCGGTTCGACACTGGAGAGTTAATAAATACTTTGATTGACTTGATTAAACATCGTACGTACATTTTGGAAAATTTGGTATTAAGCTCTCTTCATTAGCTGTTGTTCTGAATAAAGATATCAGATGGACACAATGAGATGCTAGATAAGTTGTTGTTCAAGCGCTGTACCTACATTAAGTATGTTCGGACTAACTATCGTGCATCTAGCTAGAGTCTTGAGATATCTGTCAGCAACTCCTACCTCGCAGCTAATTAATAAATTAGTACTGTTCGGACCAAATTCTCGTATGCGTAATCTGAGCACTTTGAGATTTAGTTTGTCTACCCAGAACCATATGTGCCACGACTCACATTAGCTAGCCTAGTAACTAGCAGGTTTTACTTTTTGTTTTTCCTCTTCTTGTTTATTTATAACTGCCCTTGGCGCGAGTTTTTTTGTAATCACAAATAATAGACCGCCAAAATTTCAACCAAAATATTAAAATAATAATAAACTTTATTCCATAAAAACACCAGAAATGGTACATAGGAATTCTTATAAAACTAAATATAAATCGAAATACAATGAAATAACATTCATAACTATCTCAAATTACTATTATTAAATACTGTAAGCAAACTGTAACAATATTTACCAACAACTTTTACAATTGTATCATCCTTCATAGACATTATATATAAACATAATTCTCTCTTATTAAAACGCGAGAAAGAGGAATTAATACTTAATAACTCAGTCATAAATTCGTTTCTAACATTAATAAAACTGGGATTCGAAGAAATCATAAGGTAATGATATTCGTCTCCAATCACTCCCAAGTCGCATAGAGTACACTTCCGTGACTCATATGGAATATTTCCGTATCGGCCAGACTCAACAGGTAACTTACATGTATGTGCAGACACCCGTAGTTTAGTTACTGCCTGACGGTGTTTGAAGTTCGTAATAGATGAAAGATATTTTTCAAAACCTACTTTCGGTTTAACTTGACGAAAAGTACGTAACTTCCCGCCATAAATGTGGCTCTGCAGATCACTCTCACTGATGAACCTGGTCCTTCCATTTCTCGGCAAAATAATCGTACATTTTTACCTTTACATATTTGGCAATCAAACCTATTTGCTTGAGAGAAACTGAAAGCTCAGCGAGCGGTTTGATATTGCATAGTTCTAAAATATGGTTTGTAAAAACTGCACCCTGAAATTTCGACTTTATACATACTTCCGCAGCTTTTCCAACTAAAGTACTATTGTATTCCGAGTTTATAATTCTTAACCAATACTTCACTACGAGAGAAGCGACTTGAACCATCATTGGAACCGCATAGACTGCTAAATTGGTTGTTTTAGAGTGTACGCCCGGAATTCGTTTGCAAAACTTCAAATGAAGTCTCTCTAAATTATTAACTACCTTAAACAGTTTCTGCCGGAACATATCTAAGTTAGAGCAGGTTCGTCCCAACAAATATACACCCCACACCTCACATCCATATAGCAACAATGGCACTACGTCTACAAGTGAAGAGAACAGTTTCAACATTAACTTAACTGACATATTTTCTACATTTGAAAAATTTCTGAATAGACTGTGATAAGCCCTCAATGCCTTATTATACAAAGTAGTTTGGGCCCGTTTGAAACCACCAGCAAAATGAAAAGAAATCCCTAAATACGTATATTCCTCAACGCAAACCAACTGTTCATTGTTAAGATACCACTTAAAAGTTATTAACGGCCTTTGGGCCGGTGTCCCAAAAACCAGAATCTTAGACTTTTTCAAGTTAACTCTCAGTCTCCATTTCTTGGTATAAGAGTGGAGTTTGTTCAAACAGTTTTGCATGCCAGATGCAGAATCAGATAGAATTACTATAGGTTGTCCGCATATAGTAAACAATTCAACTTGGTATCACCTAGCATCACTGGTGCACATGAAGGCGAATTAAATAACTCAGGAATGTCATTAATAAACACATTGAATAACGTAGGACTTAAATTGCAGCCTGTTTCACCCCAACATCTGATTGAAAGTATGGAGTACATCCCTGACTCAGCTTTATCGCTGATTTGACAGACGCATACATACAACGAAGGATGCGTATAAAATTTCTGCTACAACCGTATTGAATCATTTTATAAAACAAACCCTCTCTCCAAACACTGTCATACGCTTTCCTAAAATCAATAAAACACGAAAATAACGGCTTACGGCTAGACTTATAAGAATCAATCAACGTTTTTAATACCAGTATATGGTCAGAGGTTCTAAAACCGTGCCTAAAATCTATTTGGTGTTTATTCATAATGTCGTTTTCCTTTAAGAAACGATTTAAGCGGTCATTTAAGATTAACGTAAAAAAATTACCCAAACAGCTACTAATACAAATACCTCTATAGTTTGCCGGATCTAACTTACATCCTGATTTGTAAAGAGGAACGATAACACCTTCAGACCACACCCGTGGAAACACACGGTGGGATAACACCACATTGAAAAGCTTAACATAATAAGGCGCTAAGGCATCTATTGATGATTTGATTATCTCATTGCTTAAATAATCAATTGCGCTCGTTTTCTTTATTTGGAGTTTCTTAGATAAAGTGCAAACTTCTTTAATATCAATAGGTGAATCGAGATTCGTACTATCTTTGGCAGCCCAAAGCCAAAAATCATTGACAATCTGAGATTCAGTACTGTTGCTTTCCGCTGAACAATTGATTCTATTCAGATCCCTAAAAGAATTAAACCACAGAACCGGCGGAACGTCATCAGAGCCACCCACAGACTGATGCGTTTTAATAGAGTTCACCAGTTTCCAAAATGCTTTTGGATTAGTATCCTGTAAAGTCTGTATTTTGTCTAAAATTGCATCATGAAACTGTCTCAAATACGGCTCATTGGGATATTTTGAAACTAATTTTCCCAAACGCCGTAGTTCTTTCCTAAGGTCATAACAGCTCTTATCAAACCATTTTTGCTTTGGCACTGTTCTCCGCCGTGGTTTCTTAAATGAAGACGCTCTTTACCTAACAGACATCACTTTCTTCGACGCGCATAATAATACGTCAGTAAACCTATTTACCATAGAATCTACGTCACCGTCAAGATGATCATCAATCCTTGAGTCAAACAACGCACCAAGTCCCTCGTGAACTTCCTTTGAAACAATACTTTCACGAAATAAGTATTTTAAATCATCATCCCACGATAAAGCCATGGGGTGTGGAGTCAATACTAAAGAATCGTCCAATTCCTTAGACACGTAAGCTTTCATAGCAAACGATAATAAACAATGGTGTGAAAACTCCGTTAGACTAGAGACGGCGAACTAACTAACCAGCGCAAATATATTGAGAGAAACGATAGCGTAATCCACTACACTTGCTCCATTATATGTTTGACACGTAAATTGGCCCATGTAATCACCCTTCGTTCTGCCGTTTAGAACTATTAAACCATTTCCACAACATATCTCTGCCAAAGACCTACCATAAGCATTAACCTGCACATCCCTTGAATTTCGCCCTTCAACTACCACTGTAACCGAATTAACACAACCTGTAACCGAATTAACACAACAGTTGACAGCATCATCTACATAATCCTGTAATCCGCCCGTTCTTGCATTAAAATCCCCACATAAAATGATCTCACCTTTCCTGGCAAAGTTATAAATGCTTTCCTGTAAGCACTCAAAATGATCTTTATCTAATCTACATGTACGTTCCCTGGAAGAGTTATTTGGAGGGACATATGCAGTACAAACAAAAATATCCTGATCCAAGTGAAAAAACTCCTTTTCGAGTTTCCACCAAATAAAGACCTCACAACTTTCGTGATCAAGACATTTTACACCTTTCCGCAAGTGTGACTTAACAAGGACCGTTATCCCTCCAGAATTCCTGCGAGCGTTAACTGGAGCTAACCGACACTTTGAAAATGAATAAAATCCATCAATACCAAGATTCGTGGTACCATAAGGTAACCATGTTTCTACAAGACTAACAAAATCAAATTTATTGATTGTTGAAAGGAAGCTATTGTTATTCAACTTCCCCGCAAGCCCCTAAATATTCCAACAACCAAACCGCAAAAACGACGCGTTTGTCATAACAACCCACCGAAAATCTACATACTCACACGCTCGTCCCTAACAGCCAACGAAACAAAAGGAAAGAATCTAAAAACCTAAAGCCATAAGACCATGTTATTAATAATAATACAAATTATATATATAAATATAATAACAATATATACAATCATATATATATATATATATATACAATCATCCACATCTGTCCAATTCGCTAGGTTGAACAAACATGGAATCATGATACAATGCGCCATCTCGGCTATCACCATAATGGCTTTATGGCAACTCTGCACTTTGGACACAGGACACAGGATATATATATATATATATTAAGATTAAAAACAGATGAAGTTAAAAACTAAATCTATACTGTCGCCCTTATAGTATTATTGAATGGCGGGAAACTAGGTTGCGTACTACAATAAGATAAACCAGGCGGCAGATATGGAGGCGGAACCATGACCCTCTGATGCTGAACTGGACTAACATTCGACTGTAAGACCTGTTTCAGCATGTCCGACAGCTCCTTCAAAACTACCATACTTTCGGTTTCCTGTGGACCATCAGCTCGCGGCATTTGTTCAGAATTCCCCATCCTTGGTTCTTGCGTCGTACGTAAAGCCGAAAGCCTCCGGTTTGATCTAACAACGGTCGTATACCAAGGGCCTGTCTGATGCCATTCTTTATATTACCGGCGAAAAGGGGAACCCCATCCCTTGCATTAAGGTGCTTAGCATCACGGTAAAACTGTCTGTTCCGGAGGTTACTATTATCGATATGGGTGACATTTGGAATGTCCTTTATCTGTGCATGCACCGACATGTTGACATCATACACTGATCTGTCCAGATTGTCACACCGTGGCGTAATACTAGAAACAATAATTTGTTTCCCCGGAAATGAATTATTTGCAATCTTGACCATCTCGACTGCCTTATTAACAACCATTTCTACAGAGTCATGATCCACATCATTAACCCCAGTATTAATAATGATACCTTTTCGTTCCGAAAACCTTGGTGAACCAAGAATCTCAGTCGCCTTACTAATGGTGCTACACGATATTAACTTGACTTCATTACGTGGGCAGAGTTTATTCTTGTCCAAGAACTTCCTATTGGAATCGCAGAGGACCACAAAATCAAACTTCTCATCCCTCTGCCGCTGAGGAATCCTTTGCGAATCCGAACTATCATCTCCAGTCGATCAAACATCATTACTTTGATCATGCGGAGGCACTAAGTTCTCAATGACAGTAGGATTACTGACCGGGATAGCTTGCTGTAGCGCAACCTCGCGTTCTCTCTCCAACGCCGAAACGCGTTCCTGTAACTTGTCATTTCCTGTCTCCAAAACACTCACTCTTTTAGACAGATTAGCCTTTTCTTCAATTAGAGACCCAACTCGCCCTTGCACTTTTTTCACTTCAGCTTCAGCCTTTATCAACCTCTGTTCAACTTCATGGACGAAAGTGTCATGCGCTTTTTTCAAGGCAATTAACTCGTGCTTCACGTGATCACTCACTGACTAAAGATAATGTCTCCTTTGTTACCGTCAAATCCTCGTTCAAAACTTTTAATTGGAAATCACCTTCAGCCACTAAAGAGTCTGTCTTTGCGACGACGTCCTCTACCTTTGAAATTCTTTGAATAAGTGACTGCACATTTGGTTGAACTTTCTTCATCTTCTTGATACTCGCCTTTCTGGGGGATCTAACTTTGTGGATAACTTTAGACACTGTTATGGACTCCGGCGCATCGAGCCAAAACTTCATCTTCCTCCGCTTCAACTTCATCGTCCGAGTCAAACAAAACCTCTAGTGACTCACCATCGAGAGATAATCTGTTCGTCACAGTGTTCATTTCGCAGGATTCATAAAACACTTTCGAATAAATTTCGCCAATCTGTGAGTTATCCAATTCATCACTTATCCCAAGTTCATTCACTAAACTGATACAACTAACCTATGCGAGAAACTACTACTGACTGGTGTTCGGCGATCCTCGTTATCCATGATGGCTCAATTGACGTACAATACACCCGGTAGTTGTCGTGGTAAGAGAAATTACCTCGGAGAGAGTAGTGAACGTGGTCATAGCGAGAGCTAGAAGACCGTCGGCTAGATCGGATGATAACACTGACTTGATATTTGTGTACATTGCAAAAACCTTAAAATAACTAAAATCTGTCATCGATTTATGGCGCGCCGTTTGTTTCAAAATTATTTATTACCGTTATTGACTTATTTTACCTACCTGTAATAAATCACCTTGAACCTTCATGCGACTTTACTACCTCATATCGTCAGTTTTACTACATTGATGTGTGGCGGTTTACTACCTTCATGACCTTGATGTCATTATTGTAAGATATGTCTGTTAATACTACCTTGATGTGTGTTACTCTACCCTGATGTATGTTTTACTATCTTGATGTGTGTGTTATACTACCTTGATGCGATTTTCTCTACCTTGATGCGTGTGTTATTTTACCTTGATGTGTGTGTGATACTACCTTGATGCGATTTTCTCTACCTTGATGTGTGTTTCTCTACCTTGATGTGTGTTTTACTACCTTGATGTGTGTGTTATACTACCTTGATGCGATTTTCTCTACCTTGATGCGTGTGTTATTTTACCTTGATGTGTGTGTGATACTACCTTGATGCGTGTGTTATACTACCTTGATGCGATTTGCTCTACCTTGATGCGTGCGTTTCTCTACATTGATGTGTGTGTTAATATTCTACCTTGATGCGTGCATTTTTCTACCTTGGTGCGATTTTCTCAACCTTGATGTGTGTGTTTCTCTACCTTGATGCGATTTTCTCTACCTTGTTGTCTGTGTCATACTACCTTGATGTGAATTTGTCTACCTTGATGCGTGCATTTCTCTACCTTGATGTGTGTGTTATACTACCTTGATGCGATTTTCTCTACCTTGATGTGTGTGTTATTCTACCTTGATGCATGCATTTCTCTACCTTGATGCGATTTTCTCTACCTTGATGTGTGTGTTTAGTCTACCTCGAATTGATGCGATTTTCTCTACCTTGATGCGTGTTTCTCTACCTTGATGTGTGTGTTATACTACCTTGATGCGATTTTCTCTACCTTGATGTGTGTGTTTTTCTACCTTGATGTGAATTTGTCTACCTTGATGCGTGCATTTCTCTACCTTG
Organism: Actinernus sp. WN-2022; assembly: GCA_030867875.1. NCBI lineage: Eukaryota > Metazoa > Cnidaria > Anthozoa > Actiniaria > Actinernidae > Actinernus > Actinernus sp. WN-2022. The sequence goes on from JAOWCC010001501.1 coordinate 45,483,204, forward strand.
ATGTGTGTGTTATACTACCTTGATACAATGTTCTCTACCTTGATGCGTGCTATCTTTTACCTTGATATCAATTTACTACCGTGATAAGTGATTTAATGCCACATGGCTTTCCACATTCCTATCCAAAGCAGCTCCACTGATTACTCTCTCACAAGCAGTTCTGTTAGCCTGAAGCCTCAGGAGGAAATCTTGCAGAGCATTGGAGTCTGATGCATACAGTCTCCTTTCAACTTTGCCACAGAGACTTCCCACAGATTCAAGAAAAAATGTCCACTGATCTTCCGCCATTGTTTGAACATATTTTATACAACTACTACATACAGGGTCAATAATGTAATCTGAAAATGTCAAGTTGGTATATTGATATCAATTAAGGGAGTATTTTACACAGGTAGAAAAACACACGCATCAAGGTAGTATAACACACATGAAGGTACTAATATATAATTATATCAACGTACTAAATTTGCATCAAGTTAGAAAGTCACCGTGCAAAACTCGCATCAACGTATTTAAATCACTTACAACATAGTAATTTGACATAAAGGTAAGACAATCGGCACCGGGTAGTAAATCGATATCAAGGTAACGCACATCACGGTAGGAAATTGATATCAAGATAGAAAAACACACATCAAGGTAGAGCAACACACACATCAAGGTAGAAAAACGCACGCATCAAGGTAGAGAAAATGGCATCAAGGTAGTACATGTATAACACACACATCAAGGTAGAGAAACGCACGCATCAAGGTAGCGAAAATCGCATCAAGGTTGTATAACACACACATCAAGGTAGAGAAAATCGCATCAAGGTAGAGAAATGCACGCATCAAGGTAGACAAATTCACATCAAAGTAGACAAATTGACAACAAGGTAGAATAACACACGCATCAAGGAAGAGAAAATCGCATCAAGGTAGTAATAACACACACATCAAGGTAGAGAAAATCGCATCAAGGTAGAGAAAATCGCATCAAGGTTATATAACACACATCAAGGTAAAAATAAACACACATCAAGGTAGTATATTACACACATCAAGATAGTATAACAAACACTGACACACATCAAGGTAGCATAAAACACATATCAAGATAGAGAAACACGCATCAAGGTAGAAAAACACAAGCATCAATGTAGTATAAAACACATATCAAGGTAGACAAACACACGCATCAAAGTAGAAACACAGTAAACTCGCATCAAGGTAATTAAATCACTTATCACGGTAGTAAATTGATATCAAGCTAACACACATCACGGTAGTAAATTGATATCAAGCTAACACACATCACGGTAGTAAATTGATATCAAGGTAGAAAAGATAGCACGCATCAAGGTAGAATAACACACACATCAAGGTAGAGAAACACGCATCAAGGTAGAGAAATGCACGCATCAAGGTAGACAAATTCACATCAAGGTAGAAAAACACATATCAAGATAGAGAAACAGGCATCAAGGTAGAAAAACACAAGCATCAATGCAGTATAAAACACATATCAAGGTAGACAAACACACGCATCAAAGTAGAAACACAGTAAACTCGCATCAAGGTAATTCAATCACTTATCACGGTAGTAAATTGATATCAAGCTAACACACATCACGGTAGTAAATTGATATCAAGCTAACACACATCACGGTAGTAAATTGATATCAAGGTAGAAAAGATAGCACGCATCGAGGTAGAATAACACGCACATCAAGGTAGAGAAACACGCATCAAAGTAGAGAAATGCACGCATCAAGGTAGACAAATTCACATCAAGGTAGAATAACACACACATCAAGGTAGACAAATTCACATCAAGGTAGAAAAACACACACATCAAGGTAGAGAAAATCGCATCAAGGTAGTATAACACACACATCAAGGTAGAGAAAATCGCATCAAGGTAGTATAACACACACATCAAGGTAGAGCAAATCGCATCAAGGTAAAAAAAAGCACGCATCAAAACACACACATCAAGGTAGAGAAACACGCATCAAGGTAGAGAAAATCGCATCAAGGTAGACTAAACACACACATCAAGGTAGAGAAAATCGCTTCAAGGTAGACAAATTCACATCAAGGTAGAAAAACACACACATCAAGGTAGAGAAATGCACGCATCAAGGTAGACAAATTCACATCAAGGTAGAATAACACACACATCAAGGTAGACAAATTCACATCAAGGTAGAAAAACACACACATCAAGGTAGAGAAAATCGCATCAAGGTAGTATAACACACACATCAAGGTAGAGAAAATCGCATCAAGGTAGTATAACACACACATCAAGGTAGAGAAACACGCATCAAGGTAGAGAAAATTGCATCAAGGTAGTGTCACACACACATCAAGGTAGAGAAAATCGCATCAAGGTAAAGAAAAGCACGCATCAAAACACACACATCAAGGTAGAGAAACACGCATCAAGGTAGAGAAAATCGCATCAAGGTAGACTAAACACACACATCAAGGTAGAGAAAATCGCTTCAAGGTAGAGAAATGCATGCATCAAGGTGGAATAACACACACATCAAGGTAGAGAAAATCGCATCAAGGTAGTATAACACACACATCAAGGTAGTAAAACATACATCAGGGTAGAGTAACACACATCAAGGTAGTATTAACAGACATATCTTACAATAATGACATCAAGGTCATGAAGGTAGTAAACCGCCACACATCAATGTAGTAAAACTGACGATATGAGGTAGTAAAGTCGCATGAAGGTTCAAGGTGATTTAATACAGGTAGGTAAAATAAGTCAATAACGGTAATAAATAATTTTGAAACAAACGGCGCGCCATATCGATTGGCTTTTCGCGCGCTAGATCCTATTCAAGCCACCTCGCTACGTGGCTTGGAACTTCAAAGTATTCCACCGACCACTAGCTAGCTAAATCCCAGAGCGGAAAAACTGTCCAGACTAGAGAAACTCGCTACACCCTGTGGTTAGCTAGATAGATTTACTAGTCTGAACATACCCATTATGAGATAAACATCAGCTGATGGCGCTTGTTGTGCCCAAGGCATATTAGAAACGCTTTTGAATCACTACACCTGATTCATCACGTTGTTTGCTTCATTACCTGATATAATAATGGTAATTGTACACTTCTAAACCTTTCAAATGCTATATATTTTTCTTCCTTCATTTGTGTGTAAAAAAAACATACCCATAGGCCATACCTAAATAGATTGTGGTTGTAGCTGGAAGTCTGGTGAAATTGTTCACCTTTGGGATCAAAAGTTTAAGATGAATAGTATTGGTTTCCCTCGAAGCGATTTTCGCATTACACCATAGTTTATCAGTTGCGCATTGCTAGAAAGTTTGTGAAATAGGTGTATACAGTAGTAATTAATTGCCGTCTGCTTTCACTGGAACATAAATATTGAAACATATATTGATGGCCGATTTCTACTTAACTTCAGGGTGTGATGTGAAGACATCGAATGGACGTTGCTGTGTGTTCCCCTTCACGTACAAGAACAACTCATACTCAGGTTGTACCAAGCAAAGCCACAACAGACTTTGGTGTGCCACTACCTCCAACTACGACAGCGATAAGCAGTGGGGAGACTGTGTAGGTGAGTAGAATATGCGCGTTTTTTTTTCTTGTCTGACTGAGAGTTTTTATGACAGTTTTATTGTTATTGATCATCTTTAGTCATTGGTGACTTTTTTCTGTGTGAAAATATTTACATCGGATTCGGAGTGAGAACATGGAAGCCGGTTTCAAGATTTCAATTCGTATGCAAACCAAAGGAGTCGGGTTACTCATCCTCGAGTGAATGAAACTATCAAAGAAAATAGATTGTCTATGAGTTAAGCCGGCTAAAGGTCTGATATTTTAATACATGGCTAGTCCAAGTGAAACGTTTACGAGTTATGTATAATCACCCTGATTCAGGTGAGCTCGAAAGACGGCTTCATGTTGTATCTTTGTTTTCTGATCGAACGCCGAAAGTAAATGATTATTTGCAAAGTTAGAATGATATAAGAATTCCTGTTTTATTCTTGTTTTTTGTCTATTGAAATAACATTTCTTTGTGGAGATTTCTACCTATATTATTTGAACAGCTGGAATCTTTGATTTCTTTTCGAATTGGTTGTTGACAACTGATTTCAGTTGAAACGCACTGCTGTGGGCTTAGTTTGAATATTAAAAAGGATTAGAGACAGGTACTTGCTGACTCTATGAGGAACTCAACATTTCTTCATATTGTATTCATTATTTTTCGTTCATCGTACAGTCAGCGCGTGCCTGTGTTTGCCGATAACGAACGCACATCAGTCTCTAACCCTTAAATAATGCACGCTGAGCAGAAGTCTTGAAATCGCGCGTTTTTAGGATACTCCAATAATTTACATGTAGATAATCATTGAATTTCACGAGCAAAAATGGTTGTGAATAAGATTATTGTTCATGTTGAGTTCTAATATAGCGACGTTTTAATGTCAAATTGATGGGCGATATAAACTACAGCCCCAACATAATGCAAAATAAGTCAACACATTTCTTAAGCTTCATCTTGCCGTAGTGTGGATGACACGAATAACTTTGTAAAAGCAAAATTGAAATCACAAGAAGTTCAACTCAAAAGATTAAACAGCTGCAAGAAGTTCCTAATTTAAGCGGTTCGACACTGGAGAGTTAATAAATACTTTGTATTTGATTGACTTGATTAAACATCGTACGTACATTTTCGAAAATTTGGTATTAATTAAGCTCTCTTCATTAGCTGTTGTTCTGAATAAAGATATCAGATGGACACAATGAGATGCTAGATAAGTTGTTGTTCAAGTGCTGTACCTACATTAGGTATGTTCGGACTAACAATCGTGCATCTATAGCTAGAGTCTTGAGATATCTGTCAGCAACTCCTACCTCGCAGCTACATGTAGTTAATAAATTAGTACTGTTCGGACCAAATTCTCGTATGCGTAATCTGAGCACTTTGAGATTTAGTTTGTTTACCCAGAACCATATGTGCCACGACTCACATTAGCTAGCCTAGTAACGAGCAGGTTTTACTTTTTGTTTTCCCTCTTCTTGTTTGTTTATAACTGCCCTTGGCGCGAGTTTTTTTGTAATCACAAATAATAGACCGCCAAAATTTCAACCAAAATATTAAAATGATGCAACTAACCTATGCGAGAAACTACTACTGACTGGTGTTCGGCGATCCTCGTTAACTATGATGGCTCAATTGACGTACAATACACCCGGTAGTTGTCGTAGTAAGAGAAATTACTTTCAACAAAGAAAGAGGGGCGATGGATGCGAAGCTTCAAAACTCTGAATTATGGCTCTGAATTATGTGTTGCTCCATAAACTTACTACCCGGACTGTGATGGGACGGATCTGACCGGATCTGACTTGAAGACTCGAGAAAATGAACTTTGAATGTAATTAATATAAGCTACGGAGTGTAATTTGAAAACCTGTTAAAAATATTGCCGTTTGGATTTGACTGGGAAACTGTAGCCAGACCCGTAAGAAATCCGGATGTGACAAACTAGAGTGGAAAAAACTAGAGTGACCTGAATTTCGTGAAACTATCAAAGGAAATGAAGCCGCATTCCATTCAGTTTGTAGCCGGATCGGCGAGAATGCATGAAAGTCCTTCAAAAATTTGAATAAATTAACAACCCGTATCGTTGTTATTGAAACTTCGCTTACCTTATAAATACTCGTTCCCTGTAGTTCATATTCATGTATAGCTAGATAACATACCTAGGAAACTAACCGGATTATTTGCTCTTTCATCAGGCTAATAATTTTAGAAACGTTTAGTTTATAGCAAGCAAGCATGCATCGAGTTTTGACCACAATTTTGCGAAATTATAAATCCAGTTAATATGAAACACTGACTGACTGAGTTTGGAATTATCGTAAACAGACGCTTACAATTCGCTAAAGAAATTAGAAATAGAACCTATAATATCGTAAATAATCGGACATGCTTTTGCAACACCGTAATCTATATGAATCTGTAGAGTAACTGTCGTGAAAGTAGAAACTTGTGAATGCTTTGGTTACTGAGTAAAACACTGAATGCATTCTTCTGCTCTCGCGCGCCGCCCGCCGGGCCATTCGGACACGTGACATCTACAACCAATCGGATAGAGTGGTAAAAATAGTCCAACTAATTTATGCAAGCTAAAAATAAATCGGCGCAGACTATCATGGGGAGAGAGGCTAGTATAGGGGGATCGGTTCTCTTAGGTGATGCTCTCTTGCAAAAGGTTGTGCAGGGGTAAAAGACTGCCAACTGCAGGATTCCAAGGATTTCATTGAATTTTTTTTCCTGTGTCTGAAAGCACAAACACAACGGAAAAACCCTGTGAAATCCCCTCACAAAGCCAACTAGAAGCAAACCAAGTACTTTTCAGCCGTCCTCAGACTTTTCAGTCGTCCTCGAGCTCTCTGACAGTGGCATATTTCTCCAAAACTAGAGCACATTTCATTGGAAACCCTACCGAAGCAGCCATACCTACAGTCAACGAGTGAAAAGAATTCTCCCAAATGGCATCGTGGGAAAAGTTTGAGTCCTCCGCTTAAAAAGTCAGCAGTATTTAACTACCCCGGGCTAGCCCACACAGCGGTCAAACGTCTGCGCGTGGGCGGCCGCGCGAATTTCCCGCGCAAAATTTACCTTATAACATATTACAGTGAACTTCTACCCCCCAAAAGTTAAGAAAAATACGTGAAAGTTAAGCTTTTTATTTTCACAGTCGACGGGAAATTGAACAAACTTCAAACTGTGAGTTTACCAAATTGTTTCGTAATTTACCAAACAAGTTCTCAAGGTTTGAAAGCGGGTTTGTGAACAGTGACGGCCGCCGGCTCACTTTGAATTTGTTTTGGAATATGTTGTTGTTGCAAGACGTTTGACGCATGCGCAGACGTTTGACCGCTGTGTGGGGCTAGCCAAACTTGAACTGAGGGGGGAGGCTTGAGTTAGCACTCAGGATTTCACCAATTGAGCTCACACGCGATCGGATCCGAAAGAGTTAAGCTCTTTTCATTAGCTGTTGTTCTGAATAAAGACATCAGATGGACACAATGAGATGCTAGATAAGTTGTTGTTCAAGCGCTGTACCTACATTAGGTATGTTCGGACTAACTATCGTGCATCTAGCTAGCCGGTCTTGAGATATCTGTCAGCAACTCCTACCTCGCAGCTAGTTAATAAATTGGTACTGTTCGGACCAAATTCTCGTATACATAATCTGAGCACTTTGAGATTCAGTTTGTTTACCCAGAACCATATGTACCACGACTCACATTAGCTAGCCTAATAACTAGTAGGTTTTACTTTTTGTTTTCCCTCTTCTTGTTTGTTTATAACTGCCCTTGGCGCGAGTTTGTTTGTTATAATCACAAATAATAGACCGCCAAAATGTCAACCAAAATATTAAAATGATGCAACTAACCTATGCGAAAAGCTACTACTAACTAGTGTTCGGCGTTCCTCGTTATCCATGATGGCTCAATTGACGTACAATACACCCGGTAGTTGTCATCGTAAGAGAAACAAGAGCCCATCTGGGCTTTCACTCGGGCCACATGAGATTGAAGATGAAATACACTTTCATTTGAAATCCTTTTAGTAATAACCGAAGGGAAGAATTATTAGCTGAATTTAGCAGTCTTTAGGAGTGGCCGGTAGCGCGGTGACATGCATTCTCTGCTCCCCTAGTATATATATTTCCCGTGTATGCAAATTAAAGAAGTTGACCTCTACTTATTCATGTACCGCACGCTTACAATGTAGTCTGTTGTTCTCCAGGTTCAGAGTACTAATAGATGAGTGTCTCAAATATATGTTTATATTTGTCCCATATTATAAGTTGTATCCTGTCCACCTATGATGGAGCTATCAAATGATATATTTCTCTACTGTTCATTCTACCCTGCGGCTCTTTATCGCAGCTCGCGTCCATATCAGGTATTTATTAACTGAAATGCCTGTTGGTTATAATATTACCCTCCTTCCCAAAACTGATCTGCTCATTATATTACAGAACTATAAAGGGAACTGTTGGAAGCCTTTAATTTCTCGAACCAAAACCTCGGCCGTGAGAGGATTCTTGTTTAAGTTGATATTGCTTCGCTCATCATAAATTATTCTGTTCTCCGGGGTATTTCTGACAGCCAAAAACACGCTCAAAATTATTTTAGTGCATGTTGGCCTACAGATCACGGTGTTTCCGCTGGTATGTATTATGACCGAGAGACATAAAACCTACGAAACGTACCTCAAACAAGAATACCGTCAGATGGCAAAATCTATCAGCGCCACGAGGTCAACAAATCGACAAAGAAATGCAGATCTATATATAAACGCGCAATGATTTCAACCTCACCGTACCTTAATTCATGATCTGACAAGACACTGTTCACTTTCACTTTCACTCTCAGCTTTGCTCTTGAGTTTGAGTTCGGCTTTGTTAAAGACTTCTTATTCAGTTGTATGGTATTGTGCAGTATATTTGAGTATAACAATCCACAGAGATTCCAATAACGAAGCCGTGGCGAAAGAGAAGCTTAAACGAGAAATATTTTGTCCTCCTAGAAAAACACAACATATTGCCCTTTCTATCGAAGAAGCCTTGGTTTCAGCAGAAAGGAAAACGCCAAATTCCAATTCGATATGTGTGGATCTTTGAGTCCTTCAGGTCCGGCGTCGTGTCGTATATAAAATCACAGACGATCTGGGTAAAAAACGCGGTCCTTCGGCTCCGACAAGAGCGCCAGTTGCAATATCCTGAGCCTGTTGGAAGGCTTTAGCACGAGTGAAGTAAACTGCTTACATTTGAGAGATGGGACTCCAAATTTGAGAGAGATTTGCTCGCGGATCCACCATTTTGATTTACTGTATTAAATTATCTAAATAAATTAACCTGGCGAGTGTTACGTAACCAGCACAGTGCGATCTGATTGGTGTGAATTTGACCTTTAACGCATGCGCTGAACGCTTGCTACACTGAATAAAAAATAAATAAAACGACTTGCATTTTAAGACTCGTTGCTGCCACAGGCAGCCCGAGTAATTACCTCGGAGCGAGTAGTGAACGTGGTCACAGCGAGAGCTAGAAGAACGTCGGCTAGATCGGATGATAAACATTGATATTTGTGTACATTGCAAAACCTTAAAATAACTAAAATCTGTCATCGATTGGCTTTTAGCGCGATAGATCCTATTCAAGCCACCTCGCTACGTGGCTTGGAACTTCATAGTATTCCACCGACCACTAGCTAGCTAAATCCCAGGGCGGAAAAACAGTTCAGACTAGAGAAGCTCGCTACACCCTGTGGTTTACTAGTCTGGACATACCCATGATGAGATAAACATCAGCTTATGGCGCTCGTTGTGCCCAAGCTATCTTAGAAGGTATTTTGAATCACTACACCTGAATCATCGCGTTGTTTGCTTCATTGACTAATAGAATGGTAATTGTACAATTCTAAACCTTTCAAATGCTATATATTTTTCTTCCTTCATTTGTGTGTATAAAAACATCCCCATACCGAAATAGATTGTGGTTGTAGTCTGGTGAAATTGTTCGCTTTTGGGATCAAAAGTTTAAGATGAATATTATTGGTTTCCTTCGAAGCGATTTTCGCATTACACCATAGTTTATCAGTTCCGCATTACTAGAAAGTTTGTGAAATAGGTGTATACTGTAGTAATTAATTGACGTCTGCTTTCACTGGAACATAAATATTCAAACATATATTGATGGCCGATTTCTACTTAACTTCAGGTTGTGATGTGAAGACATCGAATGGACGTTGCTGTGTGTTCCCCTTCACGTACAAGAACAACTCATACTCAGGTTGTACCAAGCAAAGCCACAAGAGACTTTGGTGCGCCACTACCTCCAACTACGACAACGATCAGCAGTGGGGAGACTGTGTAGGTGAGTTGAAGATCCGCGTTCTTTTTTTCCTGTCAGACAGACAGTTTTTTATGGACACAATGAGATGATAGATAAGTTCAAGCGCTGTACCTACCGTATGAGATAAACATCAGCTGATGGCGCTTGTTGTGCCCAAGGCATATTAGAAACGCTTTTGAATCACTACACCTGATTCATCACGTTGTTTTGCTTCATTACCTGATAAAATAATGGTAATTGTACACTTCTAAACCTTTCAAATGCTATATATTTTTCTTCCTTCAGTTGTGTGTACAAAAAATCCCCATACCCATCTGGATTGTGGTTGTAGTTGGAATTCTGGCGAATTTGTTTACTTTTGCGGATCAAAAATTTAAGATGAATATTACTGGTTTCCTTCGACGCGATTTTTGCATTACACTGTAGTTTATCAGTTCGCATTACTAGAAAGTTTTTGTAATAGGTGTATATTGTAGTAATTAATTGCCGTCTGCTTTCACTGGACATAAATATTGAAACATATATTAATGGCCGATTTCTACTTAACTTCAGGGTGTGATGTGAAGACATCGAATGGACGTTGCTGTGTGTTCCCCTTCACGTACAAGAACAACTCATACTCAGGTTGTACCAAGCAAAGCCACAAGAGACTTTGGTGCGCCACTACCTCCAACTACGACAACGATCAGCAGTGGGGAGACTGCGTAGGTGAGTTGAAGATCCGTGGGGTTTTTTTTATTGTGTGCGGAAAAGACCAAAGTCACAAAATTATGAATGAAAGTTTTATTGTTGTTGCCAAAAATGCCAAAAAGTTTATTTTGCATCGAAGATGCAGCGTGCCGATAGCAGATCCGCAAGCCACTAGGTTGCTATTGGGATATAGGCTGGTTTTGCGGAGGAATGAAAACCGTAAAACACGAAGTAAAATCCTCGAAGCAAGGGTGAGATACCAACAAGGTGAACTCTCATATGACACCGCTTCCGAGAATCGAACCTCGGGCCACAGAGGTTAGACGCGAGCGCTCAAACAACTCGAACACCCCGTTGCTCCCAGCCTTAATCATCTTTAGTCAATGCTGACTGTTGCAAGGCGTTCAAAAGCATCTCAGTTATGGCAATCTATTTCAGTGAAAACGCGTTATAATTTTGAAAGACAAACTTTGGGGAGACTGTGTAGGTGAGTCGAAGATGCTTAATGCTTTCTTGTACACCGTTTAATTGTATCGGCAGCATTATTTGTGGAAAAGACCAACGTAAAACAATGAATGACAGTTTTATTGTTAATTATCATATTTAGTCATTGGTGACATTTACAATTAGTTAAAAACCATCAGAGTTATGCCAATCTAGTAAGTCACTGTATACGCGTTATAAGGTTATTTACCAGCCAGGAGGTCGGTATGGAGAAAACCTTTGCTAGGGGCCGCAGGCCGAGGGTTGTTTTCAAGTTCAATGGAAACGTTTTTACAAATCAATTCAATTGATATAAAATTGTACTTGCTTTCGTTGATTCAGTCGCGCACTCGCACAAGAAGCGATACATTTGTCCGTCTTGAGCGTGCAATCTTTGTTTTCCCTTTTGCGAAAGGCTTTCAATACAACGTGTTCAATTCTAAGGTACGTTAACGTAAGACTCGCATCGAAAACTTGGAATTTGAAAAACTTTGGAATTAGCCTGTCCTGGTGAGAAAAGCATCGGACAGGGTCGCCAACCAATCAGAGCTCGCGATTTCAGATATTATTTATATGGCCGATGTCTACTTATCTTCAGGGTGTGATGTGAAGACATCGAATGGACGTTGTTGTGTTTTCCCCTTCACGTACATTAACTTTAATTTATATTTCTTATAAATTTGCTTTATCAGTTCCGCATTACTTGATCGTTTTTTGTTATGGGTGTGTACTGTAGTAATTAATTGCCGTCTTCTTTCAATGGAACATAAATATTTAAACATTATATTTAAAACATTAAAATTTTAAAATATATTGATAGATTTCTACTTAACTTCAGGGTGTGATGTGAAGACATCGAATGGACGTTGCTGTGTGTTCCCCTTCACGTACAAGAACAACTCATACTCAGGTTGTACCAAGCAAAACCACAACAGACTTTGGTGCGCCACTACCTCTAACTACGACAGCGATAAGCAGTGGGGAGACTGCGTAGGTGAGTTTAAGATCCGCGTTAATTTTCTTGTCTTAGAAAAGACCAAAGTTGTACAATAATGAACGACAGTTTTATTGTTGTTGCCATAAATTGCCAAATTCCAAAAGGTTGATTTCGCGTCTAAGATGCAGCGAGCCGATAACATGCAGATCCCAATTGGAATGTAGGCTGGTTTTGCGTAGGGAGGAGAACCGTAAAACCCGAACTAAAACCCTTGAACAACGGTAAAATACCAACAAAGTGAACTTAGACACATAATTTGATGCTGCGTCCGGGAATCGAACACCGCGCCACAGAGGTGAGACGCGATCGCTCAAACTACTCGACAACCCCATTGCTCTATCCTTAATCGGGTTAGTCATTTTCGAATGAAATAAACTATATATCAAAGAAAGGAGATTGTCTCTAAAGACCTGGTATTTTAATACGTCTCTAAGTCAATCGTTTACGAGTTATGTACAATCATCCTGATTCAAGTGAGCTCGAAAGACGGCTTCACGTTGTATCTTTGTTTTCTTTTCGTCAACTTCACTGATCGAACTCCGAAAGTAAATGATTATTTGCAAAGTTATCTATATTTTCTACAAATATTATTCTATACAGCAGGAATTTTTGATTTCTTTTCGAATTGGTTGTTGACAGCTGATTTCAGTTAAACGCACTGCTGTGTGCCCAGTTAGAATATTTAACATAGGGCGCCTAAGGGCAACTCGTGGATAGTCAGTGAGCTATTTTGGCATACTTTAAATCATGTGACCCATGACGGTATCGTTACAGGTACATCATCAGCAGTAAGTGAATCGTGGGAAATAATACCATACCTGTGCAAGTTTGAACTGTCTGGTATTAGAAATTAGTGATACGGGCATTTACTTAAAATCATGTGATGACGTCATTGTTACGTCATTGCCACTAAGTGATTTGTACGTGATTGAAGCCACTTAAAAGCCTATACTTATATGCACATACATGTAGAAAATACTAAATGAACTGAGGAAAGGGGCATGATACATTCATTATATAGTAAGTGCTAGCAGAGTTCCTTTATCTGCTCTATGCCAGGGAAACAGTGTTCTACATGTAGCTAGGAATTCTGCTCAGTGATGTGTCAAATAACCATATATCATTTTCTCATGAATTTTTTAAGGAACCCTTTGTTTATTAGGGCCCTAGCTGTTTGTGATAGAAATATGCAGCCCATGGTTACAAATGCTTTGTGATAATGGTCACTTCTGAAACTGTTCTGTCAATGGTACAAGGTGCAGCCCTAGCAAGAACCTTGTCATGTATAATTTGTTGGCTTCAACCTTATGTTATCATTGAAAAGATTGAATGGTTTACTTGCAGTACAGAATTACTTATAAACACAAAAGGGATACATGTAAATTCAAATGTTTCACAGTATATGTATAGAAGTAAAACGAAAACATTGAGTGAAACAATGCAGTACGGGGCCATGCAAGAATACATGTATGTGCACCAAGTAACTTATACTTACTTATGGCCGACTGTTATAACAATTAAGTCATTTTGGATAAAACAATGGTTTTGGCCCCGGTCACCTCACACTGGTGGGTTTCACAACAAGTTTACCAGGCAAAAAGAAAGTTTTATATTCTCCTGATAGTTAACTAACATGGCCGAAGCACGAGAAAAGCCCATGTATGAATAGACCCTTTCAGCTTGCCTGTTTGTTGCCCAATTTCAGACCACGACTTTTCACTTGGGTAATGCTTTTTTGTTTTTATGTATCCTAAGAGGAAATGTACCAATTTCTATAATTAGTGAACAAAGCACTGAATCTTCTGGAGAACTATCACGTGTGTCTGAAGTGGGGCAATAAACAGGCAAGCTGAAAGGGTCTATAGTGCAGGAACGGTTATAAAGTTTTATTTCCATAATCAGGACAAATAATAAAATATACAAGTATGTGGATCTGGTTGCCTTACCAAGTTTAGATTCCCCTGTTGACTCTATAAGTTTTTGCAGCAAAATGTTAACTACGAGTATACAAGTTTGACTTAGAGATTTACTATGTCTTTTCTTGAAATCTGACAAAAAGTAAAAACGAGTCAGCCCTAGCTACTCTGAATTTGTATGGGGCACCTGAAACAATAATACGGGCCGATCAAAACCAGGATCCATCTAACGCACATCTCGAATTTGAATTTAGCACGTTAGTTTTGGAACAATTTTAGAATACCCGGACACTAAAAGTTGGGAGTCGTAGTTATTGGCTACTGGCTACATACATGTACATACAATAATTGTATGGTGTATATAGAGATGGGTAAATGACTACATGGCTCAGTACGTAGCTGAGTACTCGGCTACGTGGCTATGGGGGTACATGGCTACATGTACACAAATGTACATGCTTGACTACATGGCTACGACTTGACTATGTGGATACATGCATGGCTACGTGCTTGGCTACATGGCTACATGGCTACATGTTTCTGTGAATTAATTCAAACCCCTACCCTACAATAAAAAAAACGTGACCATCAACAATGGGTGCTCACTAATTTAGGGTTCTTTAGGGCTTAAATCACTAAACAACAAAGAAATATAATGCTTCTTAAAAGTTTCTGTGAATTAATCCAAACCATTACCCTACATTAAAAAAATAATAACCGTCAACAGGGGTGCTCACTAATTTATGGTTCTTTTGGGCTAATCGCTAAACAACAGAAATATATTTATTCTTAAATCTTTTTTTAAATTAATCTAAACACTTACTCTACATAAAAAAAACCTAAACGTTAACAATGGCTGCTCAGTAACTTAGGGTTGTTTAGGGCTAATCACTAAATAACACAGAAATATAATACTGCTTAAATGTTCCTGTGAACTGATCCAAACCCTTACTGTACTCTACATTTATGTTTTTTAGGGCTAGTCAAAATCACAAAACAACAATGAAATATAATGTTTCTTAAATGTTACTGCGAACTAATCCAAATCATACATTAAAAACCCTAACATCACTAAACGTACAATCTAAGTTCCCTTTTTAGAATCTTGAAAATATTACCTACACGTACATTGTAGTTGAAAAATATTTGAATAAAACATTACCTGAAACATAAACATCAAATTGACCTAGGTTGAATCAATTTTGGTAAGCGCTGGGGGACTCGAGCCGGTTACAACGTGTAGGCACTGTGACCGGCTAAGCTACTTTATTACACATTTGGGGTTGATATCCGTGTGATAAAGCCGTGAATAAAAACCATATCAGTGAAGTGATACGATATCACTTCACTGTACTATTGCTTTTAGAAATAAATTTTGTTATGCTTACTTTTGCGTTATTGTATTCACTTTAAATGTATAATAAACAAATTATGACATGTTAAGAGCCTGATATCGTTTTTATTCACTCGATTTTCGTATCATATCGCGAACGAGCGAGTCCGCGAAAACCTCGTGAATAAAAACGATATCAAGCTCTTAACATGTAATAATCTCTATATATTATATATATATGATACGAAAACCTCGTGAATAAAAACGATATCAAGCTCTTAACATGTAATAATCTCTATATATTATATTGAACCAGTTTGATTTTGTAAATGATCACTGCATTATATATCATATGCATGGTGCTTGCTACCAATAACTTTGGAAAATGTCTGAAGTGACCCATTTCTAAATATTGAATAAATTATGATTTTACATACCTGTTAGTAAGATGGCCTGGCTGAAGAGAAATCTAGGTCTGAGTTTTCTAGATAGCCGTTACTAATCGCCGTATCTTGTGAGTTGCAACACTACACGTCAGTGACATATGCATGTGTACATCTTGGTTATACAAATTTAAGTTCAAGTTCAAGTTCATTTTATTCACATTTTTTTTTTAGGTAATTATGTACATTTAAAACAGCCATAAAGAAATGAAGAAAACATTGTAAGGTATAAGATTTTGTAGGAGGAGAGTGCGTAGTGGCCAAAGTAGCAAAGCTTTCGAGTTGGCCACTACATTGTTGAAATTGATGAGGGAAGGAAGGTGTTTAGCTTACATGTATATGGCTTAGGTGTAGATTTAAGAGAATAAAGAAAGAAAGGAAGGAGTCAAAAGAAAAATATTTGATAATAATTTACAAGTAAAGTAGACTTACATATTTAAAGATTAACAGATAAATGTTACACTACAGATATTACGTATACAATAACATCAGTATTTTGAAAAAAAACACAGGAGAACACAGGTCACTATGACTGGTTGCCAAGGAGGTATATTTTATATTGATTTTTAAAACTATTATGAGGCAAACATTTAATCTCGAGTGGTATTTTTCCCATATTTTTGCTAACAGAGCTCTAAATCTTGTAGGCTATAATTTGTTCTGGAGGCTGGTCTATGTAGGTTTTGTTTAGCAGCATATTTAGTATTATGTTTGTGTACATCAGAGGCAGACACAATCAAGTCAGAAAAAGTGGCTGGAATTCTATGTTTCACAAATATTATTTTATGTACAAGAGTAGATATTTTAAAGTAAAAAAATTCTCAAGTTTAAGGATTTCTAGAATTCTATAATATGGGGTGGCACTTTCGGTATCTTTGCAAAGAAATACAACGTACGCATTTATTTTGCTTAGTTTTGATCTTATTTAGTCTGGATTGGCATGCTGTTCCCCAGCTCATTAGAGCATAATTTAGATATGGGTAAATAAGAGTATAATATAGTTGTTTTTGTGTATTAATAGAAATATAATCTCTAAGTTTGAAAATAATTCCTTTTTTTTTGTCAATTTGTCGTTAATATGTTTGAGTTGAGCATCCCATTGAAAGTGCTGATCAATAAAGACACATAAATATTTTATTTGTGTTTTTTTTCTCTATATTACAGGTTGTTATTGTTATATTAGGTTTTTTCTAGTTGTGGTTATTAGCATATAGTTGGTCTTTTTAAAATTGATGGATAGCTTATTTGCAGCACAATACTTTAAAACATTCTTAAGCTCATCATTAACAACTTTTCCTACCTCATCGAGGTCATTAGAGGAATAACAAATATTCGTATCATCCGCAAAGATTCTAAAGATTTTTTTTTTTTAAGAGTTTGGGAGATCATTGATATAGAGAAGAAAAAGTAGAGGTCCTAAGGTAGATCCTGGCGGATACCAAATGTTATGGTTCTGAAGCTGGATTCCTTATCACCAATTTTAACATATTGTTGACGGTTACTTATGTAGCTCGAGAACCATACATGGGGTAGTCCTCGAATACCATATTTATTCATTTTTGTTAAGAGAATATCGTGATTAATCGTGTCAAATGCTTTAGAAAAATCCAGAAAGATCCCACATGTTATTTTGTTTTCATCTATAGCTGTTTTTTGATTTTCCAAAGTTTCAAGAATGGCGTATTCAGTTGAATATCCCTTTCTAAAACCAAACTGGTAATTAAAGAGTATGTTTTGCTTTTCAAGAAACAAAATTTGTTGATCATATATAAGTCTTTCTAATACTTTACTAAAGGGGGAAATAATTGCAATTGGCCTATAGTTCCCAAGCTCCGTTACATTACCATTCTTAAATATAGGGGTTACCCTTGATATGTTAAAAACATCAGGAACCGTTCCTGTTGAAATTGATTCATTGTATATTTTTGTGAAGGGTATAGATAGTGGTCCGCTTGCGAGTTTGATAAGTTTGTTTGGGATGTTAATATATGTCTTCTTTTCATCCAGTCCAGCAAATAGTGTATAAACGTGTGGTTCAGTTAGTGGAGATAGGCAAAAGCTATTAGCTGGTGAGGAAGTTATATATTGAATAGGATTGGTATTATCAGTTTTAATTTTCTTTGCTAGAGTTGGGCCTATGTTTACAAAGAAATTATTAAATAACTCAGCGATATCCGCCTGTTGTGTAAAAG
This sequence comes from Actinernus sp. WN-2022, assembly GCA_030867875.1. Classification (NCBI taxonomy): domain Eukaryota; kingdom Metazoa; phylum Cnidaria; class Anthozoa; order Actiniaria; family Actinernidae; genus Actinernus; species Actinernus sp. WN-2022. The sequence goes on from JAOWCC010001501.1 coordinate 45,501,173, forward strand.
TCTTGTTATTATGAATAATTCTAGTAGGGAAAGACTGGCCTTTTGTTTTACGTGTAACAAGGGTTCCAATAATTTTCCAAGTGTGCTTAAGGTTGTCCTTGTATTTTAGAAATTGTGTACAATAATAATCTTTTTTACTTCTTTGTTTTAAAAATGTTAGCTTATTTGCATATTGTTTGTATTCATCAATTCTTTGTGGGTCTTTACTTTAAAAATGTGTGTGGTACATGTTTTGTTTCTTTTTTATCGATCTTAGGATTCCGGCTGTAAGCCATGGTCTATTCAATTGTTTTTGTTTGGTTTGGGAGGCCTGTTTAATTGAAGCATGCTTATCAGCAATTGTGTTTAAAATATTGATTGCTTTTTCATTCAAATGTTTATCTGGTTTAAGAATTTCTTCCCAATTAATTAAATTTATATCATTCAAAAAAAGTTCCTTATTAAATTTAGAATAATCTCTATAGTGTTTTTTACTCTTGGTTCTAGTCAGATCAGATTTAACTACACAAAAAAAACTGGCAGGTGGTCTGATATATCCACTGTAAGGATCCCTAATGTTATATAAGATATAGATGAGTTGGTATAAATATGATCAATAAGTGTTGATGTGTGATCAGTTAATCTGGTTGGTTTAGTTATAATGGGAAGTCGATTATTTGTAAAAAGCATATCTAAGTACTCTTCAGTTTGAGGAAGAGAGTTATATTTTAGAAAATCAATATTCATGTCACCAAGCAAGTAAATGTCAAATTTATTAGGGTTAAGTGTTTTAATTATGTTATTTAATTGGATGTTGAATAAATCAAGGTCAGTCTATAAATGCAGCCTATTATTATTGACTTTTTGTTTTTGCCAGCATCAATTTGGGACCAGCAAGATTCAACAAGTTCCATCTTAAATTGAATATCAGATCTGGGTATGGCCTTTAAGTTTTTATTAATGTATAATGCAGCTCCACCAGCATTTGTTGGGGAGTCAGTATGGAAAAAATAATAATGTGGAATGTCAACATTGGAAGTCGATTGTTCATTTAATTTTGTTTCAGTTATTCCAAGTATATCAAGTTTGAAATCTAAAGAATTCAATATTTCTTCTAGGAGATTCAATTTTTTAGATAGGCTTCTAATATTGCAGTGCGGGATCATTGAGAAGGACTTTGAGCCAGATTCAGATAGGATTTTGTTGAGTTTAAAAAATGAATAATAATCAGAGCTAGGTGTAGAAAGCATTAGATCAGGGTCACATTCGTCAGATTTATCCGGATTAGAAAAGAGGTCATAAAGATCGAAATCAGTATTTTGCCTACCAGACCAGCCACCAAACATTGCATTAAATTCTTTGTTTAATAAAGAATAAAACGGAAGATTACTTACGGTTTCTTGGTAATCAGTCATATGTACAGCAAGTGAATATCGATAACGATGTTACAAATTATAATTAGCTTGTATTGTTCAGTTAAAAATGTTGGGCTAGTCGGTCGAGGAACACGTCAAATTCTTCATTAGTTACAAAGCAAATCGGCGGTGACGTTTCCGATTCCCTCAGCATAATTCTACCGTTCTTGGTCCATATAAACTTGTAATTGTAGTCACGCTTAAACTTGAGAGCCCGCCCGAACACTACAATCAGGCAAATAGTTAATCTATAGCGAGACTTTGATATGTCAAGGTACTGGAATATCAACACAGTACAAGGTGAGGGAAATTTAAAGTACTGAGTTTATTGCTGTGTTCCCTAATCAATACATGTACACTGAATTTCTAACAGGACCTGGAACACCAGGACCTAGCTACTAACATTGACCATAAATTATTCTGCAGCTAACAATGGCACTCAATATTCTGCAGCCAACCTTGTTCTCACTATAAAAATGTGAATGCTCTATATACATGTATCTATCTATCTATTAAATACTGCAGCAAAATCTCCTAGCGGAGTAACACACCACAGGGGGATGGTTTGTTATAATTGGTATATTTAGTTCATTCATGAACATAGTAGGTGAAGTGCTCGAGATTAAGTGGTCCGAGAGGCTATTCCACTCCCGGAGTGGGGGGGGGGGGGGGGGGGGGTTACTCCCTTATATGGCCTATATGGAGACGTGCCGCTGGACAGGGTACGGTTTTTGGTGTCTCTGTCCTGAACAGGGTATATATTTTCATGCGAGGCTGTCCTAAACAGGATATTGATTGCACGATTATCCTCGTCGCACCGGTCTTTAACAGGTCATCGGTCAACATCAGATCATTTCAGAGACTCCACAAGATCATTGTCACCCAATTATTGCAATTGCCAATAAAACACTTGAAAATTGTGTAAAACAAGACAGTCTGTATTTTGTCACTTGTCCTAAACAGTGTCCTAAACTAGAAGGTGTTGTCCTACACAGGGTAGGTATTTAGAGTTTGTCTGTCCTAAACAGGGTCAGGGTTTCAAACCTTCACTTCAGCAGCACAACTATACCCAATCATGGGTAAGTACCCCCCCCCCCCCCCCCTCCCCCACCCCCCGGGATTCCACTCAGGGATAGTTTTAATAAAGAAAGAGTTTCTAAATTGTTCTGCTCTGAAGGAACTACATGGGTGTAGTTTATACACAATGTATATATATAGTTTATGTTCTATTTTGTTGTTTGTTGTGGTGTTGTTGTTGTTCTACACTGGAGTGTACTAGTATTGTGAATGCTAGGAACTGAAATGCAGTTTATACACATCTGAATAGCGGTAGCTAGTTAATAGGGTTGATTGGTGTTCTACACTAACTCCAATTATTACTTTACACTGTATACCACACAGCAAAATGTGCTACAAATGCTCAAATGAATGCCATAACCATATAAAACACACATGTATACATATACCACATAGCCATAGGCATCGCATGTTCGACTCTCGTCCACAAGGTTTTAAAAATAAGAGAACTTTTGCAGAGACCAGAGAATGGTGCACTCTATAGTTTCAACTAACCGATATAAACTCTGGGAAATTACCTCCGATCTTGGCTTAATTCAGTCCAGTATCCGCCATCTTTGAGTTTGATGTCCACGACGCGACGTATAAAATCGGCTGACTCCACAAAATGTAAGCACCTGAAACTGATGAGCTAAGTGTGCTCGGTCTTCTCTCGTAAATCCCGAACGAATGTTTGTATTTACTGTAGTGGTCATTTCGGAATATTTACCTTTAACAACACGGCCAAATTCTTTCGTAGCGTCTTTTCCGATGAATGGCAAGCTTGGGCGCGTGAGATAAACTCCGTGAACATATCTTCTGGAAATCGAACACTATTCGGAAAGCCAACGGAGAGTCCCCGATGTACACAGAAAAAACGAATACACACCACAAAACGATGAATAAATTAGCTAAGGACCCACTCTAATAACTCGTGTTCTGCGCTTGCGCGCATCCACGAGTTAAATAGGATTACAGACTTTATGTTTGTGTTAACTATCACACCAAGGTAATTGCTGACTGTACGAACTCAACATTTCTTCATACTGTATTCATTATTTTTCGTTCATCGTACAGTCAGCGCGTGCCTATATTTGCCGATAAAGAACGTACACCAGTCTCTAACCCTTAAATAATGCACGCTGAGCAGAAGTCTTGAAATCGTGCGTTCTTAAGATATTCCCATAATTTAGATAATCATTGAATTGCATTAACAAAAATGGTTGTGAATAAGATTATTGTTCATGTTGAGTTCTAATACATCGCGTTGTTTTGCTTAATTGACTGATAGAATGGTAATTGTACACTTCTAAACCTTTCAAACGATATATATATTTTTCTTTCATTTGTTTGTAAACAACATCCCCATACCGAAATGGACTGTGGTTGTAGCTGGAAGTCTTGTGAAATTGTTTGCTTTTGGGATCAAAAGTTTAAGATAAATATTATTGGTTTCCTTCGAAGCAATTTTAGCATTACACCGTAGTTTAATTATTTATAAGTTCCGCATTACTAGAAAGTTTTTCTAATAGGTGTATACTGTAGTAATTAATTGCCGTCTGCTTTCACTGGAACATAAATATTCAAACATATATTGATGGGCGATTTCTACTTAACTTCAGGTTGTGATGTGAAGATATCGAATGGACGTTGCTGTGTGTTCCCCTTCACGTACAAGAACAACTCATACTCAGGTTGTACCAAGCAAAACCACAACAGACTTTGGTGCGCCACTACCTCCAACTACGACAACGATCAGCAGTGGGGAGACTGCGTAGGTGAGTTGAAGATCCGCGGTGTTTTCTTGTCTGGGAAAAGGCCAAATTCTCTAAATAATGAACGACAGTTTTATTGTTGTTGCCAAAAAATGCCAAAAGCGAAAAGGTTGATTTTGCATCGAAGATACAGCGAGCCGATCCCCCAAGCCACCAGGGTCGGTCCAATTGGAATATAGGATGGTTTTACCGAGGGAGAAAAATCGTAAAACCCGAAGTAAAACTCTCAAAGCAAGTTTGAGATACAAACAAAGTGAGCTCACGAATGACGCCGAGTCTGGGAATCGAACCCCAGCCCACAGAAGTGAGACTCTAGCACTCAAACTACTCGACCAACCCGTGGCTCCCATCCACCCTCATGGTTTTTCTGGGCTCCCTGACCTATTTCTCTTTTTTTGTATTATTGTATATGATTAACCTAAAGGGTCAAATAAAGTAGCGTTAATAATCTTTAGTCAATGGCGAATTTTGCAAGGAATTCAAAACCATCATAGTTATGGCAATCTAGTTCAATGAAAACGCGTTCTAATTTTGAAATACAACGTTTGGGTAGACTGTGTACGGGTGGGTTGAAGAGGCGTACTGTTTTCTTGTCTACCGTTTAATTATATTGCCAGCATTAGTTGTGGAAAAAACCCAACGTAAAACAATGAATGACAGTGTATTGTTATCATTCATCTTTAGTCATTGTGACTTTTACAATGAGTTAAAAACCATCTCAGTTTTGGCAATCCAGTAAGTCACTGAAAACGCGTTATTAGGTTATTTACCAGCCAGAAGGTCGGTGTGGAGAAAATATTTGCCAACAGCCACAGGCCAAGGGTTCTTTTCAAGATCGAGAGCAAAGTTTTTACAAATCAATTCAATTGATATATTGTACTTGCTTTCCTTGATTCAGTTGCCCGGTAGCACAAGAAGCGATACATTTCGTCAGTCTTGAGCGTGCAATCTTTGATTCTCTCAAATCACTGTCAATTTTATGTCGTTATCCCTTTTGTGAAAGGCTTTCAATGCAACGTGTTCAATTGTAAGGTACGTTGACGTAAGACTAGCATCGCAAACTTTGAATTTCAAAAGTATTTGGAATTAACCGGTCCTGATGAGTAAAAACATCTGACCGGGTCGCCAACCATTCCGTAGCTCGCGATTTCCGCGGATATTATTTATATCGATTGTTATTTGGGAAATATCGATCTCTTTCCCAACTATATTTTCCTCGAACAGAGATGAATAAGTGCCATGAAGTTTTTTTTTTACATACGCTATTGTAAAGTTTACTGCGCAACTAAATCTAAACAACACAAGAACTTCGGATCTCTATGAGAAATTGACAATAAATGCTTTCTTTACTTAACAAATACAATCTCCATTTTCTATCAAAAATACCTGCTAGCTCGATATTCTGATAAGCTGTGGATACACGAGCGGAACGCCGTGTACTTTCAGCAGCGTTTCAACACCTCTCAAGTGCATTACATTTTTTGTAGGACATAGCAAATCCATCTAATATTTGTTTTAAAACAAAAAATTCAATCGACGCGGTCCTCCTACTTCAACGTAATAGAAATTAATGTTCAAATTTCGTGCACAGTACAAAATGTATACATGCGATTAGCTATTGCTAATGCATTATTGGTGGATAAAGCACTCGATCCAGATCCTCTCTTATCCAGCCCTTCGCTTAACGTTTGTGGACGGCTTGGTAACCTAATTCCAACCTCATATTAAATAGCCACGTACTATCGCAGACAATTGCTAGAAAGGTAACAGCAGGATTGAATAATGTTTTTCTTGTCTGACAGAATATCTATTTTGAGACTAACATTGCATAATCCCTCGTTAGAAATGGCTGATTTACAAGTGTTGCAAGTATAACATACAAACAAGTTAGTAAACAAATATGGGCTTTGGAAAGCTTATATGACACTCTAATAGTCTTACTGAAGAAGTGGCTTTTATTTCCGAGACAGTAGTATATGTGGTAGTAAAATGATACCCGCTATCCAGCATCTACAAACGTTAAATGTCCCCCTCCCAAAGATTCTTTTGTTGAAATTTTGACCACAAGAGGTGTTCCTTTGTACAAAATCTCAACTTTTAATCTCTAGAAATACCTTACATGACGAGATTTGGTACTGCTCTCACACCTATTGTGGTTAAATTTTTAACAAAGATATTAAGGTCGGGGGCCATCCAACGTTTGTAGATAGGCTATATATCGGGTATCATTTTACCTACCGACGATACTACTAGGATTCTAACAACTCACATTCCTATTAGAGAAAGGCTATTATAAGGTATATATCACACGATGACTGAGATAACAACTTGCGATTGGTTGATGCGGGGTAAGGACACGAAATGTGTAAGGAAGTGTTCTAAGATATCAGAGTACTGTGCTCAACACAACTTTCAGATACAAAGAGGGAGCGCCATATTCGTTCCATGTTCGAAGTGCGGGCGGGGTTGCCGTACGAGTTACGGACTTTGTACGAAGTGTGGTGCACCACAGCGCCATATCGTTCGTGAGAAGAAATACCTCGAGACGAAACTCCGCAATAAGGATTGCTTTTCAAATGTGTTGGCGGAATTGAAGGACCATAAGGTGGAATTGAAGGACCACAGAATCCCTAGATGATTAGAAATCGCGATATAAAAAAAAGAAGAAAGATAGACAGGATGCCCACTCCTATCTTCCTTCTTTTTTCCCCTATTTTAAACAATAGATAGACCTACGGTATACGCCACTAGTATGGACAACCTACTTGGCCTGCTTGGTATTAATCCTACCATTCTACAGCTACGTATCAATCCCCCAGAAATATGTTCTGAATGTCTATGTCAAATGAAAGTGCTAGGAACTGAATTCATATGTCCCACCTGTGGTCTCGTTTCCGAGGCCGAATTAAGCGAAGAAGCGATCAACATTGCCACTCGGTTGCGTATAGTAGGTCCGGATAGCTCTCAGCATCAACGCGATCTAGATCGTATGAGCCCAACAGATAACCAAGAATTTTAACGGCGCACAGCTATGATAGAACTACAGGCATACAACGCTGCTTATAAACAAACCCACAACCTCTCGTTTCCTACAAACGTATTAGTAATCGTCGCCGACGCATTCATTCAATCTAAGAAAGTTTGTGTCAAGCGTAGTAATGCTAAGAGAACTATTCTGGCTGCTCTACTTTACCATGCATGTATACGATGTGGGTTCGTTCGCTCTAAAAGTGAGGTTGCTCATTTCATGCAACTCAACGTTCGGCGTATCCATAGCGGTAGCGTATTTATACACTCGCTATATGCCGATGATAAAATCGCTATTGACTTAAGCGCCGATCGCATAGCTCCTCATATCGCAACAACTTTTGCCAAACTCGACCTATCTGAAGAACGCTTCCAACAAATAGTCTATGAGGTCGTTAACACAGCAATCGATGGTCATATAGGTCTCAACTCCCGACTTAACACAAAAGTTGTTGGAGCAAGCTACGAGGTGCTACGCCGTTCAGGATCGTGTATATTTCTTATTGATATCGTTAAACGATGTGGCGTACATAAGAGTTCGATCGTACGTTTTATCGACGAGTTGCTTGCATACCATTCCCACTGTATTTGTTCTGCTGTATTTGTTCTACTGTTATTTGGATCCTGTCCTAACTGGTTGAGGCACAACCAGCACTCCTTGGAACTCTATTCAAGTATCCGTAAGCTCTACCCAAGCACCCGACCCAGGATTGACATTATTTCTACTGTAATTAATCAACTTCTGCCACACCGACAGACGCGCTACGATTTGTGTGGAGCTGGAGGCTTTTTACTCCACACAAACCGATCTACCACATGTACCCCGTGGGATTCGAACCTTGAACACAAGGGGCCTCCATTTTCCCTTGAGCCCAGAGCAGAACCGTTAGGATACATGTGCTAGACAGTGACGTAGGCGCAAAAATATCCTATTTATGTTTTAAGCAGCCGGCCGACAGAAATTTACATACGAACCAGACGTAGGAATTAATTTATACGAAGATTTTCGTAAAGTTAAAATAAAATCCACGCTAGTTTCTTTCGTAAAAGATATCGATTCTTATCCCACTAGACTACCAAGTTTTGCTCTCATCTCCTTTCGGACCTCGAAGCGAAGTTCTTCTACGTTTTTTAACCCCCCTTCTTGCCTATTTTTTTTGGCGTATTTCAAGCTTAAGCGCTTCATATTTCAATTTCTCACCAATAACGCTTCCAAACACGGCTTCTGAAACGTTATCATCGGCTAGAGCTTTTGAGACTGTGGCTTCCACGGAATTAGCCTTAGCCTTTGCCAACATAACGGTATTTTCGTGCTTAGAGACATGAACCCCCAATTTCTTACTAGCAACAGCCATCGAAGCCGAAATGACGGCACAAAGAAATCCACTTGATCCTAAAGAAAGACCCACAGGCAGCCCGATTCCTGTAAATGACATACCCAACGCAGAGGCGGGTAAAACACCACTCAGGCTACCTGTGGCCACAGCAACCCCATGAACAATACCACGGGCCCGGACATATTTTTGGCGAACAACTTCGTAGTGCTTCGCCTGCTGTTCGAGCTCGGCAAGCGTATCGCAGACTTTCTGCAGTCGAAAGCTCGCTCCAGCGTCGCTCAGTTCCTTTAGAGCTTTTGATGGATACATATTTGGTGCCGTTGGAGGTGGTTGAATTGAATCGCCGTCCATCGTATGTATATGCTATATACGTATGATTTACTCAGTCTTCAATACGTAGCGAATAGGTCTACCACGGAAGTCTACAATATTTCCTTTCTCATCACGAATTGTCAGGCGAAGGTCGTTTCGCATTGTTCCCAGAGCTCGAGTGGTTAGTGGGAGTAATGAAGCATATGTTGATTTTGCGAATCTTCCGCCTCGCATCTCTATTCTAGCTAGGACTTTTGATCGCTTTCCATCTCGAATTGAAAAGCTAGAATCTACCACATCGCAGTTGACATACACAGTGTGGATATTGGCAAAACTCATGTTGTGACTGCCCGCTTTGATCGTCGCACCGCCATCTAGTCCATATTCGTCTACTTTGACACCTAACAGAATGTAAAGATTTTTACTGAACTTGATTGGTTTCTTAACCTTTAGAAGAAAAGCCTTGCTCGGCATAAATCTTATGATTTCAGCATCGATTGCGGGTTTTAAGTATTGTTGAATGTCTACCATATCGTAGTGCCCTGCAGGAATAATGTGTGGGAACCCTACACCTCCGGTATCCCACTCGAACGAAGCCCTCGTTTCTAGGTTCCACCAACTGTTCTCAAAAGTGACCTCAACTAGCGAAATGTTGTGGATACAAATAGGTTGATCGAAGTGGACCGTATGGTCAGCCGAGGTGGTGGTGACATATAAGAGCACCATTATATATTGAAGTTATAAACTGTATATGTGTATAGCTTCAATATGGTAGAAGCATGACAACAGTTCAATTATCTATTTCCTGGGGCCGTACTTGGTTGGTTTGAACCCACTTCAGAAAATGTCAATTTTAATGACCGGGGGGTGTCCCACCGAGTGTTCACAGATGAAGGTCCTCCTACTAAGACAGGTGGAGGCAAGTTAATGGGTTGGCTTGGGCGCACAGGCAAGGCGCTTAGTATAGCACTTGGTGACAAAACAGTTTATGAGAGGGTACTATTCGCGCGGAATCACGAAGGTCTTTCCAATCACGATTGGAGAGAAGAAAATAAAAAGGTCGCAGTATTGAATGCCGATCTATTTGAGAAGTTCAAGAAAAAATACCCACATGCGGATTTTCACCGGTTCTATGCATCCACGGACATAGATGGGTCGGGCGAATATTCGACGAGTATTTGGTTTCGAGATGGGGATTCTAGCTATGTTGTCTATGGCGATGATGTCTACAAGCTACCTACTACCATTCGAAAACGCATTGATGATGTATTATGGGGTGTACATGGGGGTTTCCCATCTACGTTAACGCTAGACAAAGGTGCGAAATATCCTGTTCAGGCAGTTACTTTTACAGAACCGGCACAAGATATCGATCTCATTAATCTGTGGATATACGCCACACCTACGAAAAAGTTCAAAGCAGGCGTCCCGAACATATTCAAGGAGACCGTCGTAAAGCATATGACAGCAAAGGAGTCTCGTGAATGGTTATCAGGTCCAGATTTCAAATATTGGCCTCAACAGTTAAATTTCGCAACGTGGTGCGCGACTTCTGGGTGTGGAGTGTCGTTGTTCGACCCTACCTTCAAAACACATCCACCCGTTGTTCAAGGGTTCCTACGATTTCACGTTTATTTTACAATACGAAGAATTCTGCGTGAACTTGGCGGTGTTCACGGAATGCCTCTACCTGGGGGCCCGGATTTCAAGCAGCTCGATAACCTCTACAGCAAAGCAGCTCTGTAGAAATTATGCATCGAGTTTGGTTTATCTCGAACGCCAGACTTCCGATGGAAAGGAGGTAGGAATCACGGATTAGAAGACGTATTCCTTTTGTACCCAGCAGGTGATGGCTTTAGAAACGTTCACGTGATCCGAGGCTACGACAAAAAGGCAGATAATTACCCCAACCCCAACAATTTGTTTAAAGGGATACCCGAGTGAAAAATACATTAGGGCTCAAAAGCATCTTTCAGATGTACTTTGTTCAGAAAATGTATTAAAATTTGATAAAACTTTTTCAGAGTTGAGAACGAGCCCCTCAAAGTTGGTCCCGCGAAGACCTGGGCGCTGCCATTTTGTTTACATTAATTCCTGTGACGATTTTTACGTCACTTCGTCCCACCGGAGTATTGCAGCTAACTTGTAGCGACTTGTTTTCTTTGTAGAATTTTCACACGCTCGTAATTAGAGTAGATTTTCATCGATATGGCAGAGCAATTTCGTACTGGAACAAAAATATGATGAAGACGATATTGTGAGAGAAGTTCAGAAGACTGGGAGGACAAAGAAAAGCATGTGGAAGACGAGAATGTCAGACGAACAACAAAAGGCGACTACCGACGCTATAAAGATTCGCTGTGTGTTTTTTGTATGGAACTTGTCAGCCTTAAACACAAGACTAAAGGTAGATTATTACAATATTGATATCGGCATAGCAATCGAAGCTTGATCGCGCCAATGCTTTCACACAATTTAATAAGGGAATGGAATTATATTTGCAATAAAATTGTTCCCAGTGTCTCGTTCTTGTGTCATTGCATATATTCTGCTATGTTGGGCTAGTTATGATCGGTTTTTACAGGGAGGTTGTAACTTTTCAGGTGTTTCGTTTCAGTTGCACAAAGCCATGCAGTCAGTACAGATCGAATGTACCTTAGTCTTGCGTTTAAGGCTGACTAGTTCCATACAAAAATTTACATCATAGCACAACACCAGTATAGCAGTTTTGTTGTTGGTCTGATATTCTCGCCTTCCACATGCTTTTCTCCGTCCTCCCAGTCTTCTGAACTTCTCTCCCAATATCGTCTTCATCATATTTTTGTTCTAGTACGAAATCGCTCTGCCATATCGATGAAAATCTACTCTAATTCCGAGCGTGTGAAAATTCTACAAAAAAAAATCGCTACAAGTTAGCCGCAAGGCTCCAGGGGGACGAAGTGACGTAAAAATCACAGGAATTAATGTAAACAAAATGGCGTCGCCCAGGTCTTCGTGGGGCCAACTTTGAGGGGCTCGTTCTCAACTCTGAAAACGTTTTATCAAATTTTAATACATTTTCTGAACAAAGTACATCTGAAAGATGCTTTTGAGCCCTAATGTGTTTTTCACACGGGTGTCCCTTTAAAGATGAAGGAGGAGGCGCGTTGGAAGATTGTAGTGATGAAACCAGATCTGGGTTGTGTAAGGAATCCGTAGTGGCAGATCTCGTAGCCTTTATTCGGAATGATGACCACGGAGGAAAACAATACAATTGGTTTACGCCACCAATCGGGAGGGGTTTGACAGATGCCGGATTGGGTAGGTTGAATCGATCTGTCGAGGCTTTCGGACATTGCATGCTAGGCGCTCAAAACAACCTGGCAGCATCCATCATAGGTGCCCACAACGTCAAAGAAGAGTTTAAGAAGTTGGTCGAAGGCGCTATTCTTGTAAACGACCTAGTGGTAAGCTATGATAACTATAAGATAGCTATAACGAAAACGCACAAGAGGCTTGATCTAGCAATAGCTGTAGGGGTGCGGTTACTACCAAGCAATCTGGAGTACTACTTCGGCAAGAAGGATGGTTATGAAAATCCAATCCCGAACGCCACAAACGATATGGTGTTAGGTGTGAACGGCATCAATGAGGAGGTTAAAAAATATCCACCACCCCCCATGGAAGGATCCTCCGAAAAGAAACAACTACCACACAATGCGAAGCAACAAGATTCACGTAACGAAAAAACCACCTACGTACCAAAGCCCACGAGATAAATCTAGCGGCGGTATCTATTGCTGCAGCTGGAACTGCATGGGCGTTGTTTCGTTAACGTCGTTTGTATTACTCTATTACGAACACCACCACTGCTACGATTAACAACCATACATTATTTGCTAGGAATCCCATGACGTCACCAGCCATACTAAATATGAAGCTTGCAATTGGTCCAATCATCGTAGGTAGAATCTCCTCCAGCTTTTTTCCTACCGCTTTTAACGCCTTGGCAGCAGCTTTGGCAGCAGCTTTAATAGCATCGGGCAAACTCGGCAGCTTGGGAACGGCCTTAGTCAGCGCAGAAACTATTGCACCAACTATGGCACCTGCTACGGCCAGCACGCTAACTATACCAACCCCGTACTTCTTGAAAATAGCTTTTATACGGTCCCGCAGTGGCATACGTTCTATTATGGCTTCTTCTATTTGTCCTAGGACTGCTTTTTCCTCGCTGGTGGTTTCTATTTTATTACTGGCCGCTTCTTTCTGAGCCTCGGTAGACGTAGGGTCTTTGAGTATACCTTGTTTTGTTTGAGCAGCTCATCTAGTTATTCCTCAGACTCGATGACTTCTTGTGCTGCCTTTTCTAGCGTAGGCCCTAGAACCCGTTTGAGATCCTTCCCCATCTTCTTATATAACGTACCCTTATTGGTGGTCAAAGGGATGGGCTTCTCTTTATTTCCGTACGCGCGGATGGCTATTCTACCGTCGGGCATGGTTGCTACCTCAAGCACGCCCCGAATTCCCACATCAAGATAGTAGTCCCAGACATTCTCGAACAGCATCTGTTTTACGTCATCTGATAAGCCTCGCATGAAGATTATCTTTCGGCTGGTAAAGTGAGGAGGTTTCTCATCCCTGAGACCTTTCAGAATCAGCTGAAGCTTCGAAACTTTAGGAACGGCTAGTTCCTCGATGGAAGAATTTATCGGAAACGAGGTTTCCTAATTCTTTGGTTTAGCACCTTCTTTAGTAAAGTCACGTCTGGTTTCCATTGGGATTGTTTCGCCCGGCATATTAGTTGGGACATCTGGAAACATTTCATTCCATGCCTCTTTATCGATATCATCCTCATCATCATAGTCTTCACCTGCTTCGGCTCCACCAGCATTTTCCTCGGCGTTAACATCCACATCTTCCATATTGAACTTAACTATATATCTTGCTATATTCAATATGTTCAATATATATCTTGCTATATTCAATATAAATTGTATTTTAATTATTTTTGCTAATCATTTATACACGTGTACTCAACTCCAACAACTATTATTATTATCGTCTGACCTGTAACGCGGCTATATCATTGTAATTTATTTGACATAAGCTCTCTAGATGAGCTGCTATGCTCTTAGAGCAAATGTTAAGTCTTAATATTGTTTAAATAAAAAATAAAAAAAAATAAAAATAAAAAAAATATTCAATATGATATCGTCGAAGTTAATTCCCACACAAGCACGAAGAGAACCTCGAGCACTCAAAGCTCCACGAACCCTATATAGAAAAACGTTCACCCCATCATCTGCCAACCCAGGAGAGACGCTCTATGTGGAAGTACCAACACTAGGAGAAAACATCGTATTAGTACCTGGTAGCTTAGCACTATTGGGTGACATCGTATTGTCTGGTGGACATGTCAATAATCGTGTGGTGGCCAATGTTGGGCGCTGCTTGGTTATACATCGAGTTTGTAAAATGGGAGCTGAAATAGTAGAAGACATTGCTAGGTCAGATCTCCTACAGACATATTCCGACATATACCTATCTACGCAGGAGAGAGAAGCTAGAACACAACAAGGTATCCAATCAGAGAACACAAACAAGCTACGCTCGAAGGCAGGGGACGCAGGCACTTCGAATGCTGGAGAAAACGCGCTCCAAGCTGCATATGGTTCAAAGTACAGAATTCCGTTAAACGTCGATATTCTGACACAACATGGAGTTCTATACCCCCACGCCCTAGAAGACACCACGAAGTTGGATCAGACAGCACGAAGATAGGTACATACAAGCTTAACAACATCCAGTTAGAATATGAAGCAATCAAAAATGAAACTCTAGCTAGGCAAGCACTTAACGCATACGAAACGGGTACTGCTTTCCTATACACCCACGCTGTTCACTTCAAGATAGTACCTATCGCCAAGGCATCAGATACTTTGATATCTCAGAACATCAATGTTCCACGACGATCCTTCGCTGGGCTACTTCTACTATTCGTAGATCCACCTACCGCCGGCACTCGAGATAGCGAAGCATTCTCAAATCCTGATATTTCGAAGATAGAGGTAGATGTCAATGGGGTTCCAAACAGATTCTTTCCAGGAGGTATGCTACCACCAGATTTCTGGGAGGCTGCAAAGGGGTGGTTTGCCACATCCACTACTTCTATGACTCCTACCAAATTTCACAACAACAGATTCGCCATTCTAGTTGATTGTCGCACAGCAAAAGATTCCGCTGTTCATGGTGATGGTATGGCGCAGACTGGCGGTGGAAAAGACATCGACCTTCGTATACATAGGCCAGCAAACGGTAGTGGAAACGTAAACATGCATATCTACGTCCTTGCAGGTGCTCAGCTTACGATATTGAACGGAGTACTGCAGAGTATAACATACTAATGGATTCCCTGGTAGAACACATCCCATTCAACGCCCTCATAGTAGCTCCAACAAACTGCGGGAAAACAGCATTTCTCATAGAGCAGCTTCGTGGAGCATTTCGCGGCAAGTTCGACTATATAGTACTAATATGCCCTACGTATGCCCACAACAAAACCTATCGGGGATTTGCTAATCGAGATCCACACTTCTATGTTATATCACCCCCACAGGGCGCTATCAATGCCGCACTAGAGGTTTGTGCTACCTTTTGGGCAGGTACCAATACACATTTGATTCTAGATGATTGTGCCTCCTCAAAAGACGTAAAAAGACGAACTGACAAGCTAGTACATTTGGCATTCCATGCTCGCCATGTCGGGATTTCTGTTTGGGTGCTATCCCAACAATTAACAAGTATATGCAAACCTTTCCGCGAAAACGTATCTGTCGTAGTTGCTTTTCATACTGCATCGGCCACAGATGGAAAAGTGCTATTTGAGGACTACGGAGGCGCACAAGAAGATAAAGAGTTACGAGCAGTGCTCCGGTCCCACAAGTTCGCTCGCATGTGCTTTTGTTTACGACATCCTTTTGCAGTAGTGTTAGAGCTACCCGCACCTACAGCATATTATCATGGATGATAAAGAAATGCTTGAGCTACTAGGTGAGGATGTAACAGGCCCACCACCTAAAATAGAGGACGCGCGTTCATCTGTAACAGACAACCGTGAAACTCTTTCAATTTTGGCTGCAACAGGTACCACAAAAGAATATCTAGGAAAACGTTTATCTCAAGGGGACATTTGTAGACTACCTGAAAAAGAAGTAGATAAGTTATATAGAAGGTATCAGGCCATTCTAGCTCAGCAAATAACAGGAAACTTAGTCGATGGTGTGATGCGTCTAGCTACCCGCTTAGTTGCTTACCTAATACCCATAGATTCTCAAGAAGAACTGATAAAAGATCTACAAGAAGACCGCCTAGTCCGTAACGAGATCAGAGCTGTGACTGGCCTGTTATCACTTAAAGCAGGCCGCTTTGTGGCGCTAGCTAGCGTCTTGTTCCACGTATCTGGTCACATAGTCATTCCTGGTACCTCTACTACCACACCTATTGAACTTTCGCACACACTACCTATATCTAAGCAAGATGGAGGAACAAATGGATCAGATAACTGCGGATCCTCCGAAGACTGTGCCTGAGAAAAAAGAAAAGGATCCAAAGTGTGTTGCTAGGGGAAGGGCGTTGGCAGAAAGCAACAAACGCGCCAGAGAGGCTCAAAAGAGGGAGATAGCACGTGAAAGCGAATTATCTAAAGGAACCGACGTGGGTGGAAGCTGGACTAAAAACATGTCTACCAATACTACTCTAGCAGCTATTGGCACGGGTGCTGCATTGGTAGGGGCGTACTATCAATACAAAAGATACAGAGGCGATACCTCTAAGGACGCCAGTACGATACGACCCGCGAGTCCATATCCGACGTTGCCGGATATGGAGTAGAACGATAGAACATTTGAAGACTTGGACCATAGGTTATATGATAGTAGGATGTTAGAGAATAAATTGATGAAAACGGTCACCGACGCCGCTATAGTTACTGGACTCGCTGCGGGTATTGGGTGGATTGCAAAAAAAGTGGCCAAGGAATCTATGCTTAGCGACCCTTCTGCTTCTATCTTGAATTACGTGAAGTGGACGGTCGTGTTAGCTGGTAGCCTAGCTGCGAAGAAATATCTCGAGGACCAAAAGTACATACCAGCTGATTTGTGAGTGCCGATGGCTTTGGCAGGAATTGGAATGGCAATTTTCGGAGCTGTTTTGAATGCAACGGCATTCACTGATGGGGGCGTACTTGCTAGGGTACTTTCTTGTAAATATGAAACGATCATGCTCAAGAACAGGAAGGCATGGAGCGTGCTGCTTACGAGACGAAAAACGACACCAACCGCTGTTTCGTGCAATCCGATAAGTTACGCCAAAAACTGAAACAGCTCAAAGAAATGAAAGAACCCCGTTTATCTGACTACTATAGACCCTCGAGCGCGCAGAAGACGGGCGAGTTGATCTATGTTGGAGGTGGAATGCTGGGCGCTGGCTATGCTGCTAGTCGCTGGCCATAGATATGCTTTGCAATTACTTACTAGGTATACCGTAAAGTTGGTTTTCTACTTCCATTTGAAGCTACGCACATATATACGTATCAGAGGCAACCTCCAACGAAAATGGCAATCGTCAACGTGAGGGTTAAAGGAAGTGGAAACTCTGTCACCACTAACGCGCTAATAGCCTTCGAATCTCCTCTTTCATATTGTACCGATTCGCTTATGCTTGAGTTAGATCCAGAAGGAAAGTTAGTAGATGCCAAGTTCGATACCGACTACAGAGTCTACATAGCAAATCTAGAATTGCAAATGAGTAGGACGGAAGAATTCGCAAGCATTCACAATGTTGTGCTTTGCTCAGATAAGCCACTAGCCGCGCACGCGGCTCTCTTCCCCCAAGAGTACGAGGGGGCCAGCTTCGGTTTGATAATAGGGCGCGACATCGTTTCAGCCAACCGTATCAAACTTCGCTCGGAGCACACAGCGACTTCGGCATAGGCCGAGAATAAATCGATGCAAAAAAGAAGGATAAGAACTCGTCAGCTAGACAAGTCTTTATCCTCCTTTTTTGTCTTCGTATTAGAGTTTCGTTGTTATGCTATATGTAATGGATGCTCGCCTTGCAAATATCTTCTATGGTCCTGAGGGATACTGGAAAGGTTACGCTGCTGTGGGTAAGCTAGCGGTGGCAGCGAAGGTATCGGAAGACGCAGCTAAGAGTTGGTTAGAGAAACAGGCACTATGGCAGATATACCTACCACCACCACGACATATACCACGACCGCATTGGACTGTATCGAAACCAAATGAGGTTCACCAAGCTGATTTGATATTTCTACCTCACGATCGACCTGGACGGGGGCGAAAGCTCTACAAATATGCTTTAGTGGTAATCGATGTGGCTTCTAGATATAAAGAAGCTGAGCCTTTAGCCTCGAAAGATAGCGTTGAAGTTGCAGCAGCCTTTGAACGAATCTACCGACGTAGTCCACTAGAATGGCCAAAAACGTTACAAGTCGATCCTGGTAGGGAGTTCATGGGACATATGTCTGAAACTTTAGAACTACATGGCACGAAAGTCCAACGAGGTGAGGCCGGCAACCATAGGGCGCAAGGATTCGTTGAGCGAGCAAATAGAACGTTAGCTGATAGATTGTTTGGATATCAATATGCACAGGAGATGGTGCTTACTTCAGAAGGGTCGGATGCGCGTAGCAGAGAATGGGTGTTGCGGCTTTAAGAGGTTATCAAAGCCATCAATAATGAGGTGACTAGACTGACAGGGAAGGAGCCTTCGAATGCCGTACTGGCACAGCAAGTAGATGTTAAAACTCATACGTATTCGCGGACTGCTGGATTAGAAGAAAAGCGCATACCGTTCGATGTTCTCATTCGATATCTATATGCACCAGGGGAATTGGAAGGGGGTGAAAGACGTAGAGCCACTGATCCTGTGTGGAGTTTGGAGACATATGGTATTTCGCGAAGCGTAGTATCTTCGGGACAGCATGTGCTGTACTATTTGGGTGTTTGGTAAAGGGCCTAAGCGCGGATTCGTACGGGAAGAGCTACAAGTGGTACCTAGGGATACAGAATTCGAACTGCCACCAAAGGGGATCCTAGTCGTACCCAGGCGCTAGACTGTACTCTATAGGCTCGGTGTGGATACGTATATTTTGTCGTAGTAAGCTGAAAGCCCAAGTTTCTGCTGTTCATAAGTTGCCATACCTTCTGGTAGCAAACGGAATCCTCGGTTTTCTGCTATGTCGATACTACCGTGGAGTGCTGCTTCGAATCGATCCCAAGAAACGTCGTTGTGCCGCCTAGACATACCTTTGGTGGAATATTTCCTGCTGGCACCTACGTCGACATAGTAGGCTTTCGAGCATAGGGCAATGGCGCGCTGTCCTTCGAATTCTAGTTTGAAAAGTCCTGGGGTGCGACCACTCCATTTATCCCAAGCTAACCACTCTTTTCTGTGGGTGGCAAAATCCTCATACAGGCTGGGTCGTACAACTTCGTCGATACTATTTCCAGAAATTGCAATGTACGCGCTGTCCGTATCCATCTGTATATATTCGAAATCCTTGCGATCTATGTACTTGTCCAGGAAGTCATAGTAGAACTCGAGCATGCGAAGTTTGGCAAGCTGGTACACAGCTATACCTACTTGGAAAGGACGTTTGATTCGGATCTGAGTTTTTCGACTCTCTAGTTCATATGCATCTAAGTCTGAAAACCAAACACTACGCAACGCTTTGTCAACAACCTTCTCGTCATTGGTATAGGTGACATTAGTTTGTCGCTCCAAAGCCTCGATCAACTTTCCGTAGGCGCTGTTACCGAGTAGCTTGACCACATCTGCCAGCAAGGCTTTACTTTTGTCTACATCTCCTGTCCTTCGCGCTTCGGTGACTTGGTCCACAAACCATTCGAAGATTTTTTTAGGTTCGTAGTCTATCGTGCGGTAGACAGCAGTGATCTTCGCTCCATGGTCTAGATACCAAAGTAGAAGGGGAGCATAGAGCAGCAACCTCTGTCCAGAGAGACTCCCAACTAGCTTCTTTTCATCGCCGCGCTTTCTACCCGTCTTCTCAAGGTAGGCCAACATTTGTGGAGGGATTGCTTCCTTGGGGATTTTCTTGTTGTAGAAGAAGGGAGGCATCTCCTCAAATTTCTTCCACAATGCTTTTGGTATCTCGATATCTACCTGCGCATATCCAAACCACGTTCCATTACGCAGACATTCGGCAAGTCCTTCGGAGGCTGGACCCGGCTCTTCATAGTGTACGACCTTTTCTTTTCCACAAGGCATTTCAAGGGCCATAGTAGAAAGGTATAGAGCGTTGGCATCGTATCCAAGAATCTTGCGACAAATCTTGGTTCCACCCTGATGGCTGCGAATCTTCGTCACCCTTGCTTCATGACGTCTGGTGAACACTATGCTTGGTCCTCCCACAACAGCATTTTTCAGCATATGATAGGCCTCCTCACCTGGCGCATACAACTCAGCTCCACGTTCCACGCTACCTCGAAGAAGGAATTGTAATGAGACTCCTGGAATAGATACGGCGTCTTTTAACATGTCTACACCTTTCTCGTGATAGAAATTGCGCATCTTCTCGAGAGCCTCTTGAAAGGGAACTACATCCAAGTTGTTGTAGTATCGTAGCCAGTCTGCAAATATCTTCATTCCTTTATCACGGAAGGTGCGCTTACAATCATCGATAGTAGGTGTCCTACTTTTAGCTTTGATCCCCACTCTTGATAGTCTGGCAATCCGATGTGGTCCAACTAGTCGGGAGAATCAAACCACTCATATGGGAAGAAACTCTTCTGCAGCTGGCATCCATATGCAGTGATCCAACGTTCGTAGGAAGTACCAGGTCCAAGATAATTCATCACATCGAGGAAACGGAATTCGGGGGTGAAGAGAAACATAGTGGAGTTGGCCTTCTTTGCTACCTGGACCTTCTTGCAGGTATCCGCAATAGATTCCACGAAGTAGTTTCTGATAAAATTAAAATCATATCGACCGGAGTTGAATCCTAGTACAGGAACTTGGTTGGTCCATTCGTTGATTTTCGTTTGTTGTTCTTTTGATTGGGTGTCGAAAGAGAATTCGGGTGTCAGTCCTGGGACAGAACTGTTCTGCAATGACTTCTCGGATTATCTTTGCTCTTTGCTGGAGTTCTTCGACAAAGGCAGCTATGAGTTCCTTTGGCTCGACTCGACAGAGGAAAGTTGGTGTGCGGTTGTATGTGTCGGCAATCGATACTGATATGGGAACGTGTACGTTTTCGATGGTCAGGCGGTCTGTTGGTTGTCGCCCCTTTAATTTGTTCTATCGAGGTAGGCCTCGAAGTCGTATACTATGGCATGTGGATAGGCGGTTTGTGTTGGGGTTGGAATCGGTTCGTTAGTCTTCTTTGTGGAGCAGCCCCAGGCCTCAACTACTGTATAGTCTGCATCGCGTATATTTGCTGTTCTTTTGCAGGTTTTACGATAAAGATCTCTACTTCGAGGGAAGCATTTTGGACAGCCGTGGTAGTAACAGCCGTGAAATTGGAAGATGGTTTTGGAAAGAGGTTCGTAGCCATCAACAGCTGCTCCTTCGATCCAATGCTCTCCACCATGTCCACAGGCCGCGTGATGAATATGCTTCTGGAGTCTTTCAGATTCGCGTTTCAACCAGCGTAGAGCGGCTTTGCTAGCTTTGTTAGATTTGCTCTCTGGCCAGAAAGCTTTTTCCAATGCGGATTGAGGCGCTGTGATTTAGTCTCCTGAACGAACTATCTTTGTTTCGCCGCGACTACAACGATCTGCATGGCGTTGGAGGCTGCCAGCCTGTGTGAACCGTTGCTTACAATCGTTGCATACATAGGTGTGACTTAGTTTGCTAGTGTTCTTGATATAGAAGGCGTGCCCGTTGTATATACCTATTATCATCACGTGGTTGTAGTGGGCTGCATGCCGTGTCAGATGCCAAGCGACCTATTCCGTAGGTTCCGTAGGTTCATACACCCGAATGCCTATTCCGAAGTGTAACTCAACCTTATCCAGCTGGTCTAAAGACGTTTTTGGGACATCTGGTGTAGGTGCTACCAGGTGGTAGAAATCCTGGGCGAGTTGTCGAGCTGTGGTGTTGCACTTGTCTACGCGCGCCCCGTTGTATACAGCAAGGCAACGCCAAAGACATAGGTTGTCGCCATATTGGTCGAGGGCGTTCATTCCCTTCTTCTGTCGAAGCCAGTGTGGTAGTGGGCCTGTTCCCAACAGTGATGTCGATCGAGCACGACTTTTACATCCACGTGGATCCAACGAACGAATGTCCACTGAGTATTCGGGCGATCAATGTTGTCTGGATTCAAACGAGCTATCTCCTTATTGGCAACCCACTCCTCTGCATCGCCTAGAACATTCATCCATGGAGAACCTGGTACCGTCTTTGAGAAGAGCATCACATGCCCGTCGTTAACATTGCGAATGCGATAGGAGTAGCCATACCGTAGGTAGAAGCTCGTTTCTACATTTGCAGTAAACTTTCCCATGATCCTAGGCGTGAAATCTCCTGCCACACCTCGAAAGAAGCGCCATTGGATAGTGCGCCTACCTTTCTCCTCTCCCTCAAGCATACCATCTCTCTCATTGAGAATAGTGGGTGCCTCTTGGGCTAGACTCCGTTCCAATGGCTCACTGCGAGGCTTTTGCTGGAACCGCCGGATAGCTCGTCGTATATGAGGCAAACGGTTTTGAGGGGTTGCTATAGACTGTTCTTCGACAGCTTTTGCCCTTAGGCTTGCCTCGACCTCCTCGTCCAACTGTTTAGTTTCCCGCGCGCGTTGGGCACGCTTGTGTGGATTTGAAGGATCACCTCGAAGAGCTGGGAACCTATTTGTTTGGTCAGCTCGTTCGATTCTCTTATGCCGTTCAGTGGCACGAACTTCAGATATTGCCTGTCCAAGCCTGGCTTTGTTGAGCTTAGAGAAACCTCGAAGACCAAACTGCTTTGCTTGCACACGTAATTCTCTTAGGGTAACCATTTTCTTTGGTAATACCTATATATATCCTTTCTCTAATTGAAAGTGAGTTGTTAGAATCCTAGCATCAACCATCTACAAGTTATTATCTCATCCGCCATAGTGTGATATATACCTTATAATAGCCTTTCTCTAATAGGAATGTGAGTTGTTAGAATCCTAGTAGTATCGTCGGTAGGTAAAATGATACCCGCTATCCCGCTATCTACAAACGTTGGATGGCCCCCGACCTAATATCCTTTTGTTGAAATTTTGACCGCAATAGGGTTTTGTTTTTTTAATCTTAACATCTATGATATTTCCAGAGATAACAAGTTGAGATTTTCAACGAAAGACATACCTATTGTGGGCAAAATTTCACAAAAGAATCTTTGGGCGGGGGTCATCCGACGTTTATAGATAGCGGGATAGCGGGTATCGTTTTACTACCACATATACTACTGAGACCTTACTATGTCAGTAAGAACATTACTAATATGACTCCATGACTCCATGAAGACATCAGACTGAACGGTCACGCATTCGACCGGTCGAGGAAAATTGTTAAAATTTTGTAGGAAATCGTAGGAAAGTGCCTGAATCTGAGCCAAGATGGGCATAACACTAGAAAAACGAGTATGGAAAAACGAGTTTATTCTCGATGTTCGTCGAGAAATTTCTGGTGAAATAGAAGGACTTAAATCCAATATGGCGGCGCTTGGTAAGAGGCTCGAAGAGATAGAAGTATCACAAAGCTTTCTGTCTAGCAAATACGACACGACTCTGGTAGCGATCCAAGGTATGAAGAAGCAAACTCGAGCTACTGAAAACCGAATCGAAAGGGTCGAGTCAGAGGTAGAAAATGCGAGCAGTGTAAATTATGACTTCGAAGTTCGCCTTGATGAACAAGAACAATATTCACGTCGAGATTCAATCGAAATAATTGGTATACCAATCGTCCCAAATGACGATCCAGCGAAACTCGTGATCGAAATGGCAAGCCTACTTGATGTACAACTCGATGAAAGGGACATATCCGTAGCTCATATACTGCCGCCAACTAAAAAGGTCCAAAACCGGCTCATTGTCAAATTTACGAGACGCGCGAAGCGAGATGAGATATACAAGAAGCGGAGTAAGCTGCGAACGAAACGTACTAAGGATCTCCCTACAGTTCACGCACAGCCTGAGTCATCTGCCATCAGCCACAAAGCTGCTATACATGTAAACGAAAGTCTAACCTCGTACAGGAAGAAGCTGTTCGGTAGAATACTAGAATATAAGCGAAAGAATAACTATAAATACCTGTGGACTGTGAACGGTAAAATTATGTTAAGAGAAGTGATTATATGGATTATGCAGCACAAAGTTAATGTGGATAATTTTGCACAAATGTAACTTGCAACTAACATGGCTGACAATCAGGAAACTCTAAGTAGTATACCTTCCAATATATTATTTGATAGAGAGTCCAACAATTCACCTAGCAGCTGGTCTGGTAGGCTAAATCATGATTTTGATCTGTATGACCTATTTCATAACCCCGACAAATCTGATGAATGCGACCCTGACTTAATGCTATCAGCCCCTCGCTCTGATTACTTTTCAATCCCCGAATTAAATAAAGTAATTAAAGAGTCTGGCTCCCAAACTTTCACTATTTTTCACTGCAATATCAGAAGCTTGTCTAAAAATCTAAATTTGCGTGAGGAAATACTTTGCACTCTAGATTCTAAACCTGATATAATAGGGGTCACTGAAACTAAGCTTAATGAATTTGCGGTAGCTAATGTTAATATTGAATCTTATAATTTTTTTCACACTGATTCTCCAACTAATGCTGGTGGGGCTGCTTTGTATATAGCTAACAGTCTAAAAGCTATCCCCCGACCTGATATAAAATTTGATATGAATTTGGTTGAATCCTGCTGGTCTCAAATTGACAATGGTAAAAATAAAAAAGCAATAATTGTTGGTTGTATATATAGGCACCCTACCTGTGATCTTATTCAATTTACTACACAACTGAATAATATAATTAAACTACTAAACCCTAAGTATCAGCTTTACATTTTTGGAGATATGAATATTGATTTTTTGAACATTAATATGCACCCTCCAACAGAAGAATACATAGATATGCTTTACACAAATGGTCTTCTTCCTATTATAACTAAACCCACTAGAATAACTGATCATACTTCAACACTTATTGACCATATATACACTAACTCGCCCATTTCCCAGGTTATATCTGGAATAGTTACTGTAGATCTATCTGACCACTTACCAGTGATCTGTATTGTTAAATCAAAAAATAGATAAAGCAACTAGTAAACGTCTTTATAGAGATTATTCAAAATTTAATAGTGACCAATTTTTAAATGATATAAATCTTATAAATTGGGAAGAAATCCTATCACCTACTAAAAATCTGAATGAAAAAAGCCATGATGCAATTACTGCAGTAAACAACATTGTTAATAAGCATGCCCCTATAAAACAGGCTACCCGAAGTAAACAAAAACAACTAAATATACCATGGATTACAGCTGGTATTCTTAAATCTATTAAAAGAAAAGAAAAAATGTATCATACACATTTTCAAAGCAAAGAACCAGAAAAAATAGAGAAATATAAGAAATATGCAAATATGCTAGCACATTTGAAAAATAAATGTAAAACAAGTTACTATAGCTCTCAGTTTTTAAAGTATAAGGATAATCTTAAATCTACTTGGAGGCTTATAGGTAATCTTATTAAACGGAAAACTAAAGGACAGTCTCTCCCTACTAGAATTATTTATGGTAATAAGACTTATACCAATGCGGCTGATATAGCCGAGCAATTTAATGTCTTCTTTGTAAATGTAGGGCCAAATCTGGCAAGTAAGATAACTGATCCAACAACAAAGGAACCTACTCAGTATATAAGCTAGTCTCCATCGTCTAGCTTCTTTATGTCTCCAGTGACTGAATCTCAAGTTTTTACTCTTTTTGCTAGCCTGAATGAGGGCAAGGCTTATATTAACATACCTAATAAATTTATTAAGCTTGCAAGTGCCCCTCTATCAATCCCCTTTACCAAAATATATAATGAGTCAATTTCGACAGGAATAGTTCCTGATATTTTTAAGATTTCAGGAATAACCCCAGTATTTAAAAATGGAAGTGCTATTGAATTAGGAAACTATAGGCCTCTAGCTATTATATCTGTCTTCAGTAAAGTTATTGAGAAACTGATCCATAATCAGCTTATGTTTTTCCTAGAAAAGCAAGGTATACTGTATAATTATCAATTTGGATTTAGGAAAGGCTACTCAACTGAGCATGCAATTTTAGAAACAGTAGAGAACCTAAAAACAGCTATAGATGAAGGTAAAATAACTTGCGGAATATTCTTGGATTTTTCCAAAGCATTTGACACAATAAATCATGAGATACTGCTTGCAAAGATGTACAAATATGGAATCCGAGGATTACCTCATGCCTGGTTTACCAGTTACCTAAAGGATCGGAAACAATATGTAAAAATAGATGATACAGAATCTAGTTTTAGGCCTATAGTATGTGGTATTCCTCAAGGATCTACGTTAGGTCCCCTGCTATTCCTGCTATATATAAATGATCTTCCAAACTCGTCTAAGAAACTGCTATTTAGAATATTTGCAGATGATACTAAT
Organism: Actinernus sp. WN-2022; assembly: GCA_030867875.1. Taxonomy (NCBI): domain Eukaryota; kingdom Metazoa; phylum Cnidaria; class Anthozoa; order Actiniaria; family Actinernidae; genus Actinernus; species Actinernus sp. WN-2022. Next base: position 45,527,746 of record JAOWCC010001501.1, read on the forward strand.
ATTTTTTATTCTTCAAAAAACCTGAACGAATTAGAAAGGGTTATAAATGATGAACTTGTTAATGTTCTAAAATACTGTGCTGCTAACAAACTTTCAATCAACTTTAAGAAGACAAATTATATGCTAATTACATCCCCTAGAAAAAAGCCTAATATATCCATAACAACATGTAATATAGAAGAAAAAATGCAGATAAAATATTTAGGTGTTTTTATTGACAACCATTTACAATGGAATGCACAAATTAAACATGTTAATAATAAACTTGCAAAGAATATAGGTATTTTAAATAAACTTAGATAATATGTACCTATTAGCACACTTAAACAACTTTACTATACCCTGATATATCCATATATTAATTATGGCCTGATGAGCTGGGGCACTGCTTGCCAATCTCGGTTACAAGTAATTAAAACAAAACAAAATAAATGTATCCGCACTATATTTTTTGCTAAAAAAAGAGAGAGTGCTGCTCCATATTATAAGCTCCTTGATATACTTAATATTGAGAATGCCTTTATCCTTAAAATCTCTACTCTTATTCATAAAATTAAATATGTTAAAACAGATATTCCCCTAGCCTTTGCTGAATTAATCCCATCTGTTTCAGAAATCCATAACTATAATACTAGATATGCTTTAAATAAGAATCTATACAGACCAGCTTCTATGGCAAACTATGGCTTATCAAGATTTAAGACCCTTGCATCAAGAATATGGGGAAAAATCCCTCTGAAAATCAAAAACTTATCGCATAGTGGCTTTAAAAAAGAATACAAACTGTTCCTACTTGACAGCCAGCTATAATGTTAATATTATTTTCATAAAGTTGGCATACAGTGTATATGACTACTACATTCTTGAGAAACTTATTTACAGCGTTAGTATTGTTATAGTACTTAGTAATAGTACTAGAATTAGTATTAGTATTAGAATTAACATAAGTATCAACATTAGCATTAGATTATTATATTCATGAAATTATGAAACTTGAGAAACATTAATATTAAGATTATTATTATATTTATGAAATTATTTATATGTAAACTAATTATAGTAATATTTCCTTTCGTATTATTAGCACCCTTTTCCTCTGCTCGTATTATTTACAGTATTAGTATTGTTACAGTATTAGAATTAGTATTAGTATTAGCATTAGAATAATTAACATAAGTATCAATATTAGTATTAGGATTATTATATTCATGAAATTATTTATATGTAAACTAATTATAGCAATATTTACTTTTGTATTACCAACACCCTTTTCCTCTGCTCTTTTTCTTATTTCTTTTGTATAATTCCTCTGGAATCTTTTTCCTCAATTTCTCCTCTGCACTTTTTCCTATTTATATAATTCTTCTTTTTTTTTTTTCTCGACTATTATACCTATGGTAGTGATCAACTCGAAAGCCTAGCGGCTACTTTGACCACTACGCACATCTAACCTAGCTCATTAAATTTAATAGCTTATATTATCATTCTTTTTTCCTACATATTTGTAAATTCTATTTAAAAAAAAGGAAAAATAGTCCAAAATAAATGAATCTGAATCTGATAAATGCAGCGAGAATTCAGTGGATGTGTCTAAACCTTGGATTTTTCAATTTGGAAAATATTAGCATTGGTTTCGGAGTGAGCACATGGAAGCCGGATTCAAGATTTCAATACCTGTGCAAACCACTGAAATTGGGTTAGTAATTTTGATTGAAAGAAACTATATATATAAGAAAGTAGATTGCCTATGAATTAAGCCGGCTAAAGACCTGTTATTTTAATACATGGCTCCAAGTGAACCATTTACGAGTTATGTACAATCATCCTGATTCAAGTGAGCTGGAAAGACGGCTTCACGTTGTATCTTTATTTTATTTTCGTCAACTTCACTGATCGAACACCGAAAGTAAATTATTCTTTGCAAAGTTGAGTCTACTTAGTTAGAATTCCTTTTTGATTCATGTTTTTATCTATTTAAATAACATTTCTTGTGGAGATTTATGCAAAAAGCATTATATGCAGCCAGACCTTCGGTTGAAACGCACTGATGTGTGCTCAGTTTGAATATTAAAATAATTAGATTTTATGTTTGTGTTATTTGACACACCCAGGTGATATACACCACAGTCCCAGCATAATGCAAAATAAGACAACTCAGTTCTTACGCTTCATCTTGCGCTAGTGTGGATGACACGAATAACTTTGTAAAAACAAAACTGAAATCACAAGAAGTTCAACTCAAAAGATTAAAAAGCTGCAAGAAGTTCCTAATTTAAGCGGTTCGACACTGAAGAGTTAATAAATACTTTGCCTTTTATGGCCTTGCTTAAACATCGTAGGTACATTTTGGAAAATTTGGTATTAAGCTCTCTTCATTAGCTGTTGTTCTGATTAAATATATCAGATGGACACAATGAGATGATATATAAGTTGTTGTTCAAGCGCTGTAGCTACATTATGCGATAAGCATCAGATGATGGCGCTTGTTGTGCCCAAGGCATCTTAGAAACTCTTTTGAATCACTACATCGCATTGTTTTGGTTCATTAACTGATAGAATGGTAATTGTACACTTCTAAACCTTTCAAACGATATATTTTTCTTCTTCCTTCCGTTGTATGTAAAAACATCCCCATACCGAAATGGACCTGTGGTTGTAGCTGGAAAATTGGTGAAATAGTTTGCTTTTGGGATCAAAAGTTTAAGATGCATATTATTGGTTTCCTTCGAAGCGATTTTCGCATTACACCGTAGTTTATCAGTTCCGCATTACTAGAAGGTTTTTGTAATAGTTGTATACTATAGTAATTAATTGCCGTCTGCTTTTACTGGAACATCAGAATTGAAAACATATATTGATGGATTTGTAATCAGGGTGTGATGTGAAGACGACGAATGGACGTTGCTGTGTGTTCCCCTTCACGTACAAGAAGAAGCCATACCCAGGTTGTACCAAGCAAAGCCACAACAGACTTTGGTGCGCCACTACCTCCAACTACGACAGCGATAAGCAGTGGGGAGACTGCGTAGGTGAGTTGAAGACGCGCGCTTTTTTCTTGTCTACCGTTTAATGGTATTGTCATCATTAGTATAAAGGGTTCATTTCGCCACATTGAGAGGGTATTAATGGGAACTTCGCCTAAAAAATAACGTGGATGCCCATTGTGAATGCCGTAAAACTATTGTTGTGGTTTTCTACTGTAAATGTTGTACCCGTGTGAGTGTAACTGTCACGCCCACAATTGCACCCTCACGTCTGATTTGATGACATATGGTATGGTATGATGTGATTTTCATGAAGTTGATCACAATTTGTCTCATAATTTAATTGTTTAGTTTTCCAAAGCATTTTATGGAATCAGTTACTTGAACAAGGTTGACATATACAAAGGACATATACAAATAATATTTCAAAGCAGTACCCATCTGAAGAGAAATCTTCATCTTTTCTCTCGGAATGATCACATAAATTCAGACGTAAAACCGTGATTGCTGGATTGTTTGTGTTTGTACCTCTTAATAATACTAATAATAATGTGATTAATCAGTTGCATATCAACGATGTAGCTCCTCGTCCACTGATTGGCCTATGTTTTAAAGTCCTTATCCGAGAAGACGTGAAGGTCTAACCATTTGTATCTCGTCAGCGAAATTGTTATCAAATTGTTACCTTGTACTCTGTTTTTTTTTTAAGAACCTGAGTGTTGGTACAGCAGGGGTTTTAACCGTCGACCTCCTGCACAACAGACCGGCGCTTAGCCACTGAGCTAACCGGGAGGCCTCTTACCTTTTTACAACCATCTCCCCTTTAATAGTAATAACAGTTGCTCTTTATTAAACAAAACTCGATCTCAACTCCTTTTATTAAATAACTAATTCTCAGGACCAAATCCTGCAACTCCAGCTCCACTACAAACTCCTGCTCCACAACAAGGTAGGATATACTTAACAAGAACAAGACTTTCGTCGACATTAATTAAGGTTGCTTTCCCTTACCCTTATGCGAAACAACACAAGTGAAGGTACTAATTTCAACGAAACAACTATGGAAACAAGAAATGACGTCTGTTTCTTTCTCACATCCAGGTGAATGTGGTGTTCGTCCTCACACTCACACAAGGATCGTGGGAGGTACCGCTGCCACACAAGGTAGCTGGCCATGGCAGGCTCAGCTGAGGACTACATCCGGGTCCCCTTACTGTGGTGGCTCTTTGATTGCACCACGGTGGATCATGACCGCAACTCACTGCGTGAGTGGAAAGTCAGCAAATTCCATCGTTATCAGGTAAATATCCTATCTGATCTCAATGTAAGCTGGGAAATAGTTGCTTCACCTCCAAAATAAACCTTCTCGCATTGATCCTCTAACGTGAACACGTGCAGATCAGAGGTGTTCATAGGCTTATCTGCCAGAAATAAACAATAAAAGAAGGAGACTAATACTGAGAACGACTTGATAGGGTACTGTCAAATAGCCAAACTTTAACTGACAAATGTGAATTTGCTAATTGTCGCGATCGAAGATAATACTAAAATGGTATTGGTGGTTTGCTGATCAATTTCAAATGACGTACCCTTTGTAAGTCTGTGCTGACTGGATTAAATGTAGGTACGTGCTGATTGGATTAAATGTAGGTACGCCCTCCAAATGATTCTAAACAACAGAAGTAGAAATGATCGAGTCCAAAAATACCTCACATTGATAAAATAAATATTGCATAGGGAAAAGAGTTATAGCACTTTAGTTTTAAAATCAGCAATATAAGGATTTTCCATTGAAAATTCATGTTTTTCATCCGGCGTTTTCTTGAATTTTGTTGATATATGTTGTTTGTTGTCAGGCTTGGAGCTCACAAGAGAACAGCCTCTGTTGGAGCTGAACAGGACATCCGCGTGTCACATGTAATCACCCATCCTAGCTACGACAAGCCAACATCCTTTGCTCACGATATTGCGTTGCTGAAGTTGGCTACACCCGCTCGACTGAACAAGTAACTATATTGCTAACTTCATACAGATCCCTGTTTTCTGTGAGACTGAAGTACCTATCAATCGTTTCATATCAAACAATTTATTGAGAAAAGTGTCGTTCCTGAGAGCTCCCTGTGATATTCCATATATGGTCAATATATTCCATATTTGGAAAGCAGGACGGATCGTCGAATACTAGAACACGTTCAAGAAGTGTACCGAGCCGGCAGAAGAGAGGCGGATACAACGTAGGCTACAGGAAGTGCGATTAAAAAAATTGATAGCGAAATTTGAAAAGGATAAGCGTATGCCTCACTAGCATCTAGTCAGGCCCAAATATTACTCTGAACGACAACAATTGTTTTGATATGTTCAAATACGAAGGTCCCAATGCGTTATTGTGGCTCAGATCATCAAAACCTATAGCTTTTACACTTCTGCATGTTTGCGTCATGACATGTTTCCATGTCATGTTTCCATGTCATGCAATGTTATATAGAAACAATAACGGACCATACCATTAATCAGATGCAAAGTTTAAGTCTTGCAAAACGGTCACGCTTAAAATACATTGTATTCCTCAACGCTGTCACGCTAATACCGTCACACAACATGTCATGCAGAGGATATCACACTAATCACAGGGCTTCGTTTTCTTTACAGCAATGTCAACCTTGTCTGTCTGCCAGATAAGGACCCTGCGCCTGTTGATGGTAAGAAATGCTGGATTACTGGCTGGGGAACACTGTCATCAGGTGGTGCCACCCCAGATCTCCTCCAACAGGTTGCTGTCCCCATTGCCAGCCGTGCTCGCTGTGACAGGGCTTACCCCAATGAGATCCACGACTCCATGATCTGTGCAGGTCTGGACAAGGGAGGTATTGACGCCTGCCAGGGAGATTCAGGCGGTCCAATGGTCTGTGAGAATGGAGGCCGTTACTACATTCACGGAGCCACCAGCTGGGGCTATAGATGCGCTTCACACGGCAAGTTTGGTGTCTACGCCAAGGTGAAGTATCTGCTCAATTGGGTCAAGACTGAAATGGCTAAGAACTAACTCATTACAGACACTGTGTCTTCACGGCAGACACCCATAATAACAAGGGCACCCAACGAAGTTTTCGGTTAAAAAGCTGTTCGGGAGAGTAAGTTAGCCTAAAACGTTCGGATTTGAAAACTAAATTGTCCCTAGAAAATTGTTTTCTGAAATACTGGCTAGAAAATGTGTTTTCAATCCCTAGAATATTATAGAAGAAAAGGGAGACTAAAATGTTTCCCCTAAAATATTCCTACGTCCCAATTCGTCTGATCAATAGAGTCAGAACAACACATTTTCATTCCCTAAGAATTGCCTAAAGGAAAAAAGAATCCCTAAAAAATCGTACCTCCACAGAACTTTGCAACATGAAGTTACTTGGGCTAGAAAATTATTGTTTCTGTTCTAGACTACTAACAAATTCGTAGGCCGAGAATATTTTGCCATAGTATTTTCGGTTGACGCGATTTCCACCTAGAACATCCGAACAGCTAATAGCTTTATAGAATACGTCAAAAGACATAGTAGGTGCCTTAAAATGGCTAGATAAGCTGCAGACAACTGGTTTCAAACGAATTTCAAAAAGTACTCGTTGGGTGCCCTTGATAATAAGGACGTTATTTTAGTACTTAGATGTTCAGAATCACAGTAAGTTAGAACTGATCGGGGATATAGAGGTTACAGTTTGTTTCATTGATATACACTTGCATCGATAGATGGAATGGATAACATGACATCATAATGTGATTTAGCTGTAAAATGGAAATGTAATAAACACAACTACCATGAGCATTACAACTGTTGTTTGTTATGTTGTTGAGAAAGGACAGATGACTTTAGATTGTTTATATAAGGCCAATTGTTATCATTCACCCTGTTTGGTCTTAGATAATTCAGATAAGATTTTAGCTTTCTCCTTGCCATTTTATGAACAGCTAAAGTAATTTTGCAAACTCACGTGCAATGCCGATAGTTATGAAGCTGGGCAACCCTCTTACCTTGCATGCACTCTTAGCCTCATCTCTTTGGAAGGAAGGTCCCAATTGTTAGATATTCCCATAGAGTTTGGCGAAAATAAAAGTTCGTTCAACTAAAACCTGCTTCAAAGTTCAACGGGGAAGGGAATCATGTTTCCTCGTGTACGTACATCGGCGACATAAACATCCAGTTCAAATTCTCTACTCCTTGAAATGCTTTATGCCTTATGGCTTAAATTTTCAGTAAAAAATGTTTTGAATTCCGACTAATTCTTTTCGGGAAATGTTGAAGCAGATATTTTCAAAATAGAGCCACACACTGACACAGAACATGCCTTTGTTTCTCTCAGTTATGTCTTGGGGGATTTCCCGCGCTGTGCAAACGTACTTTCTGACCACTGTTACTGTTAGGAGAATTGATCTTCTGATCGTGCGTGCGTAAGATTTATCTCTCGTGTTTTTAATGTTCGTCATTTTATAAAAGCAATATAACACGTTTTCCATGTCTTTGTTCTCTTATATAAACACTCGGGATATGTTGGGAGAACGCAGAAAAAACTTGAAAATCACTTGCCTAGCGGCTCGTGATTTTCAAGTTTTTCTTTGTTCTCCCAACATATCCCGCGTGTTTATGTAAAAGAACAAAGACATGGAAAGCGTGTTATATTGCTTAAATATAATCACCGGAAGTCATTTCTCAAAATTTAACACCGGAAGTAACTATGTAAAATAATTAAAAATTATTCACCGAAGTGGTGGTGAATAGTGGTGGATATTTACCGAGCCGCTTTGTTTTAGTATATACCACACATTAGTGAATAGCCAACACCAAATAGTTATTTTATTTTCTGTCAAATGGACAACAACTCGCGCAAGGAGATCGCTGCTTCGCTCGGAGGTGAATATGAAATCATATTCACTGTTTGAGTAGCCAATCATAGGGCGCGAAAAGTGATATTCACTGGTGTGGTATATACTAATGATGTATATATACTATACATTATGAGTGTAAGACGAGCCGTTATACCAGAATGCCTGGCTCGTATCGTACGAGTTCACTCGACCCGTCATGATGGGTAGACGACCCGTCTTTCCGGAAGTCAGGCCGTGAAACATGGCTACTTATGGGCGACGAATCTACTCGACCCGTCATGAGAGGTAGGATGAGCCGTCTTACCGGAAGTCAGATCGTGAAACGGATGCGTCTCGTGAGCGGGACTATTCAACACTGAGCGCTACATCGGGGTTAAGTACATAACCCTTCAGATAGTTAACCCAAGCAGTGTAAGGTAGGAGTAGTTGGGTGCAGGGGTACTTTTATGCAAATGAAGCAAAGAACAAAAGAAATGACGTCAAAAAAGTCAAGAGGTCGACCCCGATGATGCAATACTTTGGAAGTTTACTTCCGGTTAGAATTTGACCTCTTATATTTGACGTCATCAGCAGTTACAGCAGCGCAGACTCAACAAAATGCCGGCGTACCGTAAATACGTCATAGGTAAATTGGGAAAAGGGTTTTAGAAGCGGAAGGACATTATAGGGTCAAGCAAAAAGGCGGCAGAAACGCGTCAGGTGAGCGCGGCAGATCGGGTGGTATAAAAAGCGTTAAAAACCTACTTTTTTCAATCATTACCATGGGGGACCAGAGTACGTTGGTGTAAAAATGTGTGGTGGCATAAGTGTACTTCTAAAGAGAAACAACTCTATACGAATGTTGCTACGACAGTATATTGAATCTGGTGGTGATGAAACTACCTCGTACACCTTAACTCAAGGGGAAAAGTATTGCAAGCATGTCGCCATGGCGGACTTCCAATTGGATGATTCTATTATTAGTGAAGTCGGCGATCCGGTGATGTTGGCAAGGTTGATGATAGAGTGGAATGTGCTTGGAGGAAAAGGGGAAGACAATGACGATTAGACGTATGGCGCATTTTCGGTTTTGTTTTCTTTAAGGTACATAATCTGAGTGTGGTCTGATTAAAAATTGACGATGATTTTCTCCGATAACGCCCTGATCAGACGTCCATCTCATTACCAGTCAATCCTTTTTAAGTCTATCCGCCAAGGAAAGTGGTTTGTGAAAGATCCTCTGAAAGGTCCAAGAATGTTTTGGCGTAAGATCTTGCGTGAGGAGTACAAGTGTTTAACCGATAGGGAACACTGGAATGTGAAATAGATTATCCGTCGCGTGCAAATTGAGTACAAACTGTTGACTACCCAACGAGTGGGTCTCTTATGTTTATGTATCAAACCGCGAGGACGAGACACGTGGTTGTACTGGGGCGCGGTAATGGGAATTGTTGGAGGAACCCTTTGGATATTACAAAAACCTTAGATATTGGGATGAATACTTGTGGAGGAAGAGGTGGGTGAGCATGAAAGAAGAAAGGCCTCTAAAATGGCTAAAGCGGAAATACGTCATAAAAACCAGTCCAGAACGTCGTGACGATGACGTACATGCTGCACATGAGTGTTGCCTGTCATAAATAGAACTGTACAACCGTAGTGAATTACTTCTGAGCAGTTTTGAAACATGGAAGGTGCGCCGTCAAAACTTCATTGTTTTTGTTGGATGGTTACTTTGGATGGAACAGGCTTGGTAGAGGCAAAGACTGTGAATGCGAAAGCGCGCGATGGAAGTACTACGATCGTTTACCGATGTGGGACGGACAATAAAGATAAATACCAATGCTCTTTTTACGGCAGTCGTCACGAAAATGGAAAACGTCTAGAGCGCTGATGGTTAAGTCAGATCCAAAGCCACAGTTAGAGACGTGATGAAGAAATGTAGCAAACACAACCTCGTATTGAAGACAGGCATGTCGCATTCCGAGAAAAATTCTAACCGTATGTATCAAAGTCGTACTACCCCACCCCCTAATGACACGTGCGACTTCATTTGGTTAGACGAGGAGTCTGCAGGAGGTCCACAATCGACCGTGACCGAGGACCAGTATCACGTGGAAGGACCCCAACCTAATTATGTCCCCGAACTCCCTGTGACAGTCCCCTCGATGCCCCCTTGTACATTGGTGCACCATCCCACTATGCCCCGCAGCAGCCTCCACTCCCGCAGGCTACACCTACCAACGCCCCTATCGGACAGTGAGCAGTGACTGAGACATTCTAGTATATTAACTCTCTCCATTCTTGTATTTACTTATCGTAAAGATAATAATACACCACTCAGAAAAACAACAGAAGGAAAATTACGGAAGCCAGCCAGCAAACCACTTAGTGTCATTATTATTGGACATTAGTTGTCACTATGCTTGAAATGTACAAGTAATAGTAGTAGTGTCTTTTTTTATGATTTGTATTTGTAGTTACAATAAAAATATCGCGAATATTATGAATATGAAATTATGAAACTATTTTTAAGGACATACCGGAGTCTCCCATAGAATTCATAAACGCCATCGCTAGTGTCTTTGAAATAATGAAAGAGGGCCGTAGGAGCACTAAAATAAAACCAGGGGTTAAACAGGGGTGGATTAGCATTGCGTAGCTCGTACAGAAAAGAAAACGCATTAAAAAACGTAAGGTAGGTAAGGTAGATAAACCGCGGAAAAACAGAGTGCGTTGGTGTGTGCTTAGAGACTTGCCAATGTGTTACCATACGCGATAAGACGTTTATGTTTCTAGGGAAACTCCCAAAAATTGATTTTGGTAGGCCCAATATTGGCTGAAATGACATGAGCAAAGATATTTAGTTATAATAGAAGAAAAAGATGAAATAGAACATTTCACATCCCAGGATTTACAATCACAGTACCATTGACATTACACGGATCCTCTGTAGGATAGAAAATAAAAAAGGCACGAATTAATAATTTACCGCATTGCACAAAGAATGCAATAGCGGATCATGAAATACATGATAGTCGCCTTTGTCGGTTTCGACCTCATAATACTGGCAATAAATTTGCTCATATAATTTCTATCATGAAAATTGAAATGGTTCCAGAACGTGACATCTACATAATCCGGCTTAATTTTTGGCATGGGGACAATGATAAGGGAGAAAGATAAAAAAATAACGGGTTGTCATCGTCAGGCGTGATGATGATCACATTCTGGTCTGATGTGAAAAACTCTTGCCATTGAAGGCGACAGAAATTACACCGGCAGCTTTCATTGTAAATATTTTTCATCAGATCTATCCTTAAGAAATAGATACAAAAAACGTTGTTTCAATCACATGACCCTGTTTTGTGTGATGACTAGTTCATCACCCAATAGCTGACGAGCATTAGATTTTAGGCAAACTTGACATATTGTGAGATGGCGAATGATGGTATGCATTTTCTTTTGGCCTTTAAAGTGTGGGGCCATTCTTAAATCAGGATAAAAAGTCATCGGTGTGATAAACCGAGCATGTACAAATAAAGCTTCTTGGCTAGGAAAACTAGGGAAAACGTATTGATAAAAGAGCTTATTATTGAAACACGAGACCACATTTTAAACTACGACAGGTATTTTGCCCGAGATACGAGAACCTTGAAAATGATGATGTGGTGGTACTTTTACAAAAACCACACGGCCACGTGGTGGCGTGTCTTGCCCTCATTAGTCGACGCGTACACCCACAAATGGCATCGTACGATAGGTATGCGTCCCGTGGACATGATAACACCAACGATCAACAGGTGTGGCATCGGATGTATGACAAAGCTCTAAAACGCCCCTCGGTGCTACAATACAAATTCAAACCTGGCGATTCGGTACGTCTCAGCAAAGTAGCGCATGTTTTCCAGAAGGGTTACAAATTTAAACTTACTGGACTGAAGAAATCTTCACCATCCTGGTACGTTTGCCTGGACGTCCTCCTGTGTACCGCCTACAAGATATGACCGGCGAGTTACTTCAGGGTCGTTTCTACGAACAGGAAACGCAACGGGTGATCAGTAGAAAAGATCAAGCATTCAAAATCGATAAAGTGATAAAAAGGCAAGGCCGTAAAGGCCCCAATCAGTTGCTGTATGTGAAGTAGTACGGGTGACCTGACAAGTTTAGCAGCTGGGTTAAAAGAAAAGACTTCGTCTGAATCATGTCCGTCTCTTTGCATGATGATGATCACATGACCGTGTGGTTGCCTAGCGACCCCAACTTATACTTGCATCCTAACAATCATGCTGGATAGTACGTCATAAATGTGACCGAATCTATTGTCTTGAAAGACCCTGAACTCTGGCATGCACGACTGCCTTGTGTGATGACGCCTGCCTTTCGATTTCCCAAAACGTACCCCTCATCGAAGACGATATTCATTATTTCATCGGTTATGAAACACAAGTAGGACAGCCTGCCATCTCCGTTAGACATACTACATCGTCGAAGATGAAGACGGAAGCATTTACCAGTGAAACCGGTTCCACTAGAGGAAATCCCACGAGGGGCCGCCTGTCGGAGTTATGCGTAACACATGTGATGAGCAGGACGCCCACATACAGGCTAAGACGACACCAGCTATCTCTCGAGCCATGACGAGAGTCCCTGTCATTCCGACGGTGAATGAGGAATCAACTTCCGACGTCACCCGACCTCAGAAAAGAACCCCCACTACGCATCCACGGCGCACCAGAAGACACTCTTCCTACTTGGATGACTACGTCCGAACATAAGTAATTCCGTGAGGAACTTGTTCGCTGAGCCCCATAACACTGACTGTCTGATCCCTTTTCCTGTTACTGTTAAACACGTGATTCATATTTGATTCATATATGTCCCCGAGGAGCATCATCAATTATTGTTAATAAAGAAAAAAGAAAGATGTTCCAATATGCTATTGATCATGTGATTGGCATCTCAAGCATCGGAAACTTGAGATGCGATAGTTGTGTGTAGGCAGATAGAACGTTTAGCTTGAAAATAAAGGACTTGAGACTGAACCCTCTCGACTTACATTGGCACGAATAAACACTATTGGAACAGAATAGGGGAGATGTAACGTACGGCAAAATATCCCCGGGGGGGGGGGGGTTCTCCTGGTTGTGACGTATTATGTATGTGCTGCGGGGGTGGGTCAGGGTTTTGAGCTCAGTTTGGGCAGGTAGGGTCAGGGTTTTGACCTGATTTGGGCAAATCAGGGTCAGGATTTGAGTTTAATGTGGGTGCAGTCAGGGTCGGGGTTCAGGATTTTTTAGGCATCAGGATTTTGTTTCCCAAAAAAGGGGGCAATCAGGGTTTTGGAGCTCGGATTTTTGGTCAAACAGGGTCAGGGTTTGAGCCTCTTGGCCTCACATACATACCCATTTTTCATGTAAGTACACCCCCCCCCCCCCCCCCCCCGGGTTAAACTAGAAGTAATGGAACATTACGGGAGTGCGTTCAAAAGGGCTTGAGATGATATAGTTGTACATATTATTTGTATTAGATTGTTTGTAGTGAGGCTGGCTTGTAGTACTGCTGTTTCAAGAGGTGAAACATCACTGTGGAATTCCTGTGGTGACCTAATAGCTATCGGAAAGAGTAAAAAGGTTGATATAGATCTCAGTTATGCTAACTTCTTCAGCATAGAGTGCAATTGTGAAAACTAAGTAAAATTGAATAATAGTAATCAAGTACTATTTTAAAAATAAGCGTCCAGGAGACCGTGAATTGAATAAGAATTCATTCAGGCGAAAATGTAGTCAGCTTCACTTATGGCCACTCGTGTGAAGAAAACCACTGATCATTGTGCGATTTGAATCAGTATTCATAATTTTTTCGCGAGCTTTAAAGTCTAGCAAAGAGTGGGATAAAGCCTATCAACTGTTAAAAGAAGGTCAGTTTTATTTGCTGTGTAATTTGTATTGGTTCAATTCTTGATTACGTGTACGTGAGAAAAGGAAAACTCACACATGTTTGCTATGCTTTTGTAATGCAGTCTAGTGGCCGTCAATAAAAGTGACGCTGGGTTCTCGAGCATGGTCGGTGGTCAGCGTTCAACCAAATAGAGTGAAATTGGCTAGAGTTACTGTTTGCTTATTTCTTATAAAATGTCTTAATTCTCTCATGTTGGTTGTGTTTCACCCATTCAGGGGTCCACTAAAAACTACATTTTGACTCTTCACTGGGGTTTGTTTAGAGGGAGATTTTATTTTATTTTTATTTTTATGGACCCTTTTAAAGTAAGCACGCTGCAGAAAACGTTGTACGACTTTTGTTTCTGAAATCAACAATTATTCAGTCTCAGCTCTATCATAATGTGATTACGATGTTGTCTCTAGGTACATATTCGGACAGCTTGACAGAAGATGAAATCAACAATTCTTGTTTACAAATGAAACTTAGTGCCTAGTCCCTGTATCATAATGTGATGATGATCTTGTCTCGTCTGGGTGCATATTCTGACACCTTGAGAGAAGATAGGTCTCTTTTGCGATTCACTGTTTTGTTTACAGTTCTGGCTCTCTCAAAATTGAGAAAATTCAGTAGGAAATTACCCTTTTCAGAACCTTTACAAATAGTATTATAAGCATTAACCTGATCTTCAGGGTCTACTGTCTGAATATTTTCAGCATGCATTCTCTCTCATTTATCAAAGCCTGGTCATGAACTTGTGCACTACATTTCGATACATTCATTTTGGTATCACGAGTCCTCGCCTTCGAGATGCACGCCGACAAACAGGCCGTGTTCGGCTCGCTTTAGCTCGGACGTCGGACTTTCTAAATGCTCCAGACGTGGTACACACTTCCCTCAGGCTTTGATAAATAGTACCTGTCATTTTTTTAAAAAGGACATTGCATTCAATTATCTGAAAAATAGCCAACTTACTGATCCAACAGACATGAAAAAATACACCAACTCCACCGTGTTTACACAATGGTAGTTACCAATCCCATTTGTTTCTTACTGCGCATGCTCGACAAAAAAATAGGGCTCTGGAATAATCCGATTTTCGTATATTCTGATTGGCTGTTCTGAACAATGCAATTTCACCGGAAGTCAAACATAAAGCATTTCTGGAGGGTTGATTTATTTGGACAAAGGCATTGGAAATTAGGGCCGGGTTATCTAAACGCTAAAAACCGTTGGATTTTACCTAAATGGATGCCGCTAAAAAAAATTAGGGATTCTTAGATATTTGCTTGTATCCGTATCCACTCGGGAGTTCATATCACTTCATTGCACACACACATTGCACACAGTACATGAATTCTCAGAATTCGAAAATCGAACTCAACTGGATATAGCCGAGGGATTTGCCGTAACAATTAGGTAATACTATACATTCCCATATTAACAACAATGTTCGTAAGTGCTCTAAAGGCAGAAGTGGCGTTTCCCGATTTCGTAAACTTGTGAACAGGCGCTGATCGCTTAAATATAAGCGTTTGTATCGGAATGTAACGAACTCCAGCTTTCAAGGAGCTAAAATACGAGAGAATCGTAAGTAAAAATGCCTTGAATTCCTTCTAGCGTGTATTCAGTTGCTGTTTGTGTGGTCATCTGGCTCAGGTAAGGCGATTTCAGCGAGTTTTCGATCCCCATGAATCCTCTTGTGGACTCAGGAATCTGATAAAGAAACACGAGCCAAATGCATGAAAATAAAGCCTTAATATCCAACCTAAAAACGGCAGAAGATGAAAGAGACTCCCTAAGGCTTGCCCTGACACTAGCAAGCAAACGATCACTATCAAGATATAAGGGTGAACGCCCAAATCCAAACCAAAACCTAGGCCTGAGGCGCTGTGCGAGAATCGAACCCGAAGAAACGACTTCTCAGGGTGAAGTAATGATAATCATGCGCAGAGTCAACGGAAGTCCGTGATTCGCGGACTTCCGGAATCGGATTATTCCAGAGCCCTATTTTTTCGTCGAGCATACGCAGTAAGAAACAAATGGGATCTGGGTACGAGATTGGGTAGTTACCAGTTCCTCCCAATCACCATAAAATGAATTAATTAAAAATGGGGATAAAAAAAACGTCCAACCAAAATATCGAGATTTATTTTGCCTGTGAAGACACAGGTTGCCCAGACATGACCACAGGGAACCCACTGCAAGATAAGTTGCCATAAGACATCCATTTACACTAGTTTGATTGAACTGAGGAAAGGCCAGTCATTGATACGGAACTTCGCTTTGTTATATAATAAGACAATTCTGTCCCTCTCAAGCATGTTAAGGCCTAGCTGGATCATTTAACGGAAACTAGATGTACATTAAAAAAATGTTTTCTGACAGAAATAACAGTTTAAACAAAATATAATTACACCATAATACTAATATCAACTTCCTTAAATTTGTTAAGTGGATGGTCGTCGTATCACCTGATCGATGACGTCATAATTATATGAAAATCGTTTAAGTGAAATGCGGCTACGACGATAACATATGAATATAAAGTAACCCTGCTAAAACATTACTCCTCCCGTAGTGTTTCAGATCACGCTTAGAAAACATGACTATCATGTAAAGATGAGGATATATTAAGAGTACAAAACGTCACGTGACCTAATTTGCATATTTTCGCCTTAATTACTCGTTAACGAAACATTGTAGTCATCTTTTCTAAGCTGATTTAGGTAAAAGGCTTCAACCTTAACTCAACATATCCACTCATCATCCTAGCTGTTTTAAACTCGGAGCCACGTTTTTGATTTATGTATTTCGTGTTCTAAGACACGTGACAGACCACGTGACACATTTTACTACACACAAACCACTTAAGGTAGTCAATAATGGCGATACCTATTATCGTGTGAAACTTGGCGTACTTACCATACTCGGCTGTGCTGAAATAAGGACAACAGTTTTTAGCCGAAATTTGACCCCGAAACCAGGCCTTATTAACATGCTTGAGCTTGAAATGTTGTGGATATTTGAGTTAGATCTTAAAGTAGTGAGCAGACCTAGCTAAATATTGTTCTCTTTTTATCCGCACTTTCAGCAAGAACGGTGACTCAAAGTGCCAGAAACTTTACCAATGAAAAGCATAGGCAAAATAACATATAACTTAAGTAATTCCGTGTCTCTCATTAAATATGGCATTTTAAGGCCCACTAGCTTACATTACTATGGATATTTGGCTCGTCTCGGATAAAAGTGCTACGTGTATTAATATGATTATCCTTGCTCGGACGTGTCTACCTATTTAGGTGGGTCCGACCACGGGAAAAATTGGTACGAGTTCAACTTTCATCCGAGACAATCTGGTGTAGCATACGATGTAAATGGGTCTTAAGTTAAAATAAGTGGACAGGACTGAGAAAAGTATGAGTATCAACAAGAATACCTACTAGAAACAAACATAACCCTTGTTTCTCTTGCGCATGTTAGAAGTTTTCATTTATCTCCTTACAGATCACCCTGTGATATACACTATGTCGTGTGAATATTCATAGCATTTAAAACATTCTTTACATTTGTCATTTTTTGTATATTGTTGTTTGTAGTGACCATGCAGTAATGATTTACTACAGCTTAATCCTTGTCAATGTTTCAACTACAATTCAGTCTCTCCCCCTCCCCCTTAGATAACAAACCCATGTATCTCCCCAAAGCCTGGTAATAATTGATTGTCTACAGGGTACTACCCATGGTGGTTTACAGTATGTCAAATGAGAGAATAAGGCGCAATAATGCGAGTCACGAAATGAGTACACTAAATTGAACAAACAACCATATATATGTTGTTGTTTAAAAAATACGTCAGGTTAACATTTGTCCAAACTAGTTTATCTTTGTCCAAACTAGGTTATTTTTGTTCAACCTAGTTTATTTTTGTCTAAACTAAAGGAAAGGGAAGGGAGTAGAATACGAAATTCCTTTAAGAATGTGCACCCTAAAAAACTAACCCCCATCGGAATCCTTTTTTAGAATGATTGATATGTAACAACAATAACCTAGGTTAAAAAAATAAATAGGTTGCAGAAAATTAACTAGTTTGGACAAAATTAACCTGAATGTTTTTTTACCTGCAACACATACAGCGAAAATGAAGTTCGTTTTACATGCCTCAGAGATACCCACTCTGGGTTCCAGACGCCCCGAAAAAAATGAAATTGAAATAAGAGGCGAGGAAAGGAAGATATCAGAGACGAATAGAATAGAAGGGCAGATTCCCTGGTCAAGTCCGTTGAGAATCTCGTTTCAATGTCCCGAGTTTCAAATCAATGTAACACATCAAATCTGTTTTACTTGCTCATGGTAAGCCAATGAAAACCACCGTTATATCCAGCACTTACGGTCACGCATGGTAATGAGTAGAGTAACCAATCAGGGACGAGGTTCAAATTCTGAACCTAATATTTGAATGAGATTCTCGTCGAAATTGACAATCCACACCGCGGCAAAACGCTAGCCATATGCGCTTTAGGTGAGCCGAGCGCGCGCGATTCAGGACAGTTTTTCGCGCAAACTGAAAGAAAACAAATAAAAGGTAATCAACCCTATCTTAGGTCTGTGAAATATTTCGTGAAAAACAACAAAACTACTATACGTTAGCCTAAAACTTTAACAGGTTTAAGTTCTTACTTTGCACTGCGAGATTACTTACTAAATTAGAAAATTATGTACTTTAAAATGCCCTGGAAACTTTTTCAAATAGGTATTTGAAGAATATCCTCCCCAGAGTCTCCGTTCTTATAGGCCAGCGGCTCCGTCCGGCCAGATGGCAGTTATCAGTGTGTAGCGCGCGCAAGGGTTTGGTAAAATAACATATCCAGTTTGAAGAATTATAAAAACAATAGCCTACGTTTGGCATGAAGTATTAACTGATGTTTGTCCTTGTACATATTCTGTTCCTCGAAACTCGCAGTTTATAGGGCGAAGTAGCAACTCTCGGAATCTATTCTAGGCTATCCCAACAATAGCCACACCCTAAAATAATAACAGAAAACAACAGAAGTGCTTTGCATATCAATAACGTTGCCGTGCTGTAAGTTCAATCTTGTTAAACTTATAAGTTGACAATATTGATCAAGCAGGTGTTTTCCATGTTTATTCGCTTTTCAGAACAGATAATATATCCACAGACAAATATTAGTGAATACTTCAACGCCATAAGTTGGCTACTGTTTAATTATAGATCTCATAAGGCCGTCTGGTTCAAACTCTTCAACAGAGATCATATGAAAACTGAACTAAACGGATTTGTAATTGTAGTTATCATATCATGTATTCTTACGAGTTTTCTCCCCCCAAAAAGATGGCGAGGGTGTTGAAGATGAATCACTGGAAAACCAACCAATGCTTAATTCCACAGTACGGAAAAACCATGCAGACATGCTGTCAATTGGAATTTCCAACATTAGTGAATATTTCCATTGTATAGAAATACCATGGATATTCCAATAATCAATGATATAGATATCCATGAAATTTCCATACTATGGAAATTGGTTGGTTTGGTAAATGAAAGAAAGTCTCAAGAAAACGAACCATGTCTCACTCGTTATCATAGAACTCTGAGTAATGTCCTGTAGGGGGTAAAACCTCGTAGGTCTGGAGCTCGGTGTCAGGGAAACCATCCACTTGTCCACGGGAAACGTTCATGTATACGGATTCAGGTTTGTACTCTAAATCCTCTTCATTACGAGGGGAGATATCGTACCCTCCTTGCGAAGCTGTACGGTCCTGATTATGTGGTCCATTGTTTTCAGCATGTTCTATCCCGGTTATCATATTCTTGTCATCATTGACATAAAGATTATCATCGTCTTTGAATTCTTCCCCATCCCTTGTATTTATATACACTGGAACATTTCTAGTAGCATAAAGATTTTCCTCCAAACCTCTCCCATCACCTTCAATAACAGAATCCCTCTGTAGCGGTTGGTAATTCGACTCGTTCTCACAACAAATAGGGTTGCCTAAACCCATATACTGACTGTCTGAAAATCTTTCCTTCAATCCACTTCCGCTATTTTTGTTGATTAGGCCATTCGCTTCAATTCGAGTCAAAAGTGATTGGTACGGAGCTTCGAGTTCCTTCGGCTTTTTTGACACCCCATCAAGTTCCATATAAGTAGGCCGATCATTTCTTTCACTCGTATTCAAGGACTCTCGCGCTGCTACATGTTTTCCACTGCTATTTTCCCCTTGCGGTAATTCATCGACTTCGTAAAGTGGTTCAGCGGTTTTCCAGTTGTCGTTCATGCGTTGGTTTCGTCGACGATACACCAGGTAACCAATAGCAATGGAGAGCAGGAGAAGTAAGACCAGACCGCCAAGCAAGCCGGGAAGGAGAGAACTATCTTGATCTTTGGTTTGTTTGCCTTTCTGTGGCTGATCTGAAAACATATGATTATAACTGATCTTAATAAGCAATACGCAGAGATCTAGATACGTGGCGGCCATGTCGGCTGACCATTTAAAATTGGTTAACGAAGAGTCAACCAAGATGGCGTGAAAACTACCTAGAAACAAACAAAATTGCTAGAAATCGTTCTCGATAACTGACCTTGTTTGCATATGCTTTTAAGACACGTACAGTTCCCATTCACAGGGTCACACGTCTCACTGTGATAGCAACTACACTTTGATGAACATCTATTTCCAAAATATCCAACTTGGCACGACTGGTCACATGACTCACCTATGTAACCAGGCAGACACACACACATTTCTATGGGAGAGATGTTGATTCATTATCAGTGTTAGTTCTAAAGGAATCAAGTGTTTCACGCATTTGCATTGAGCTTCTGGATTCGGATGCTCGGAGAAAGGGTAAGCGCTAACCCGAGGGTGTAAGTGTCTCCTGATCACATTCTAAATTCTCCTTCAATTTCTTTGTTTTCTAGGTGAGAATTCAGAGCGTGATCAAGAGTCACTTACACCTTTTTTGCACACAGCCCTACAATTACAGATTTGGCGCTATCCTATATAGGGATAAAGTTACCCTTGCTTCGAACAGCGGGCTTCTGGAAAATAGAACGCATTAAAATAAGGCTGATGATAACACATTTCGTTATACACGTAACTGTAAATACCCAATACTCGTTTGCTCTGTCCGTACCGAGAGATAGAGAAATGTATTTCAGGCTTTTATGACCCAAGCGTAGAGTCTGGTACATACCGAGGAAACGAGTTTAATATATTTTTATTGTATGGTATAACACATGGTATAATATTGCGTAGAATACCATAGCACAGACAACGCGAACTTGCGCGCTGATTGACAGACGAAGCAAAGAATATGTGAATATTTTGTGGTATTCAGTGGTTTCAACGGTATACAGCAAGCCCGCGCGTAAATATTTTACTTTTATAATGGCGACTAGCGAAAAGATCCGTAAAAAATTGAAACCGGGATTTTCACTAAGTTAAAAGTAGTCAGTAAAATGAAAATACTCTTTCTTCTTTGATTTCCATTTTTGATGACAAGTAGACGATGAAAAGGCAACCGACTCTCGAAAGTCCGAGGAATCGACGAAAACAACTGCAGCAAATGTGTGAATTGAACGGAAACGCTGGAGCTTTCTGGATTTGTTGAATTACCTCGTATAGTACGTCGAAAACGAGTGAACTCAACAGTTTAAAAACAAGCTTATGTATTAAGAGACGGAGAAATTCAGCAGTCACATTTGGTAATTTGCTTTTTTAAAAGTAAGAACATTTACCGGCCTTGCCACAGGGATCCCACACAACGTGATTGTATTTAATTTTATAGTAAATGTATGGGGATTACCTCCCGGCCGGTAAATAATATCGATATATTCTCATGCGTTAACAATAAATAAATTAAAAGAAACAATACAAATGGGCACGGTACACGTGATCTGAAATGGGGCTATAAAAAGGATAGATCTATTATGGTCCGCAAACTAAGCAATTCTTTATACAGACCAAAATGGCGATTGTATATTTGCCCACAATGATCTGGAATGACTGTATTTTGTTGTGGGATTTCGATTTTTGCAATAACAGCTCAGTTTCTCGTTTTCTGATTGGTTTATTGCCATTGGAAATAAGAGGATGGCGTAGCACCATACCAGGAGCCCATTACCAGGAGCGTCCATCTTCCCCATTGGGTCTGTTCCCAGCACAAGCGTAGATGTGGCTATATTTAGAATTGCATTTCGAGTGAAATAAACAAAGGCCATGTTGACTTAGCCATTCAGATAGCATCCGTCACTTCTCATTATTATCATTCTTCTCACTTTCAACGCGGGAATTCGAATTTCTGGTTTTCACTCAATCCCCAGAGATTCAAATGACAAAGGGCATGGCGGCCATGTTGGTGCCCCAACAAAAGAAGCCAACGAGGAATCTATTGTTTAAGGGCACCAAGATGGCGGCCATGACGTCAAGTGAAAACCAGAATTCTTAATATAGCTACATCTACTCCTGTGCTGGGGGCCCAGCCCATGACATAGTAACGCTCCTGGTAATGGGCTCCTCACCATACCTACCTTTATTTAAGTCACACGTTGCATTATTTGCGCATGGGCAATCATCGTTACAAGACTCCACGATACACGGTGTTGTACATTGCGAGCCGGTGAAGCCATCCCGACATTTACACTTTCCAGTAATTGCAGAACACAGCTGGTTTTGTGAGCATGCGCAGTCCTGCTCACAGTTTACGCCGTATTTTCCTTCAGGGCAATCCTGGTCGCATCTGAAGAAATATAAATAATTCTGATATTGTTATTCATTATAACATATTTAAGTTAATTTTTTGCTCATTGCAAAGCAGTGCGAAACGCGCTCTTTGATTGGTCGAGAACCATGTGTTATTAGAGTACAGATGTACAGATGACATCACGTAATTCACAAAATAATTTCGTAGTCCTATTTTTTCTAGCCTCAGAAGACAGCCGCAATTTCCGCTCGGTCCCGGAATCCCATCGCGAAAATGGCGTCTGAGCAACGAACCAGGAAATTCCATACTGATGACGTAGTAATTTAGCTCACCCTGTAGTGTCTCTGATTGGTTGAAATAAAATCATGAATTGACGATTAGCTCTTAGTTGCAATCTCAGTTACCGAAGAGGCGAACCACGAGTTTGTTTTCAATATATAACTACCGAGGCTGCTCGTTTTCTTGGCAGTGGATCACGGTCATGAACAACAATGAAATTCAAGCCTATTTAGCGTGTTTTGGTAGCTCATTTGCTTTGTTCTTTCAGCGGCTAGTAAAGCAAAATGTCGTACTTTCAAAAGATTTACATGTAAGTGATCAAAAAGAATACTCTAATAGTTGTTTATAGTTTCATAACCTACACACACTTTTCAAGCCGGCTCTTTTGCTAGACAGTGAATCTCGGCTATGAATAAACATCTACATGTAAGTGCGCTATGAATCACGAACGTGATGGACGTTCTTTCACCCAAGCAAACGGGCAGCCTCGATAGTATACCTTAAAAATAACTGCAAAAGAGCTGGCTTGAAAAGTATCCTGCTGTGCTGTGTGTAGGTTTTAAAATTATAAATAACTATTATGTTTTGACAGTCGTAGGACAAATTCTCTTGACCGGGCCAAGCCGTTGAAAGAACGAAGCAAACGAGCAACCGACACACGCTAAATATGCTTGAGTTCCATGGTTGTTCATCACGGCTACATTTTTTCGTCAGTTATTGTACAACATAAATATATATCATTTCGCCGTGCTTCTGTGTTCTTATTGATGCTCAGATGACGTCACAGATGACGTCTTGGTGATCATATTTGTAATCGGGCATCATTTTCAGCAAAATCACGTAAATTTCACCACGGATTTTTGTTGTCAATTTCTCGAGACTAACATTTAATTTTATGAATGAAATGTAGCGCTTCCTATCAAGAATGCAGAAAAATATTGTTAACATCGTTATACAAATTATGGAACTTAAATATCGTCTGGGCTCTTTTACCAAATTATCAAAATATTATATTCCGGTCGCTATCGGGACAATAAGAAATATATCTATAATATATATTTGTTCATTTATGGCCTAAAATACACACATATATATTTTATATTTATTTGTTATAGGGCGATTGCGACTGAAGTATATTTTTCAAATGTCCCTTGGGTCAGGCCTATTTAACAAAATTTGTTCTCAGTCATCCCATAACAATGTATTATCATTATACCACAAAAGGTACTTACAGTATATACTTATATAAGTATATTTTGACTCTGACTACCTTCTTGACATTGACTATATACCGTATTTACACGATTAATTAGACGTCTCCGGCTTCTATTCCAAATGCGGCCTTCTCAGCCCGGCGTTAATTCGGGATCGGCGTTAATTCGGGATCGGCGTTAATTCGGGATCGGCGTTAATTCGGGATCGGCGTTAATTCGGGTTCGGCGTTAATTCGGGTTCGGCGTTAATTCGGGATCGGCGTTAATTCGGGATCGGCGTTAATTCGGGATCGGCGTTAATTCGGGATCGGCGTTAATTCGGGATCGGCGTTAATTCGGGTTCGGCGTTAATTCGGGATCGGCGTTAATTCGGGTTCGGCGTTAATTCGGGATCGGCGTTAATTCGGGATCGGCGTTAATTCGGGATCGGCGTTAATTCGGGATCGGCGTTAATTCGGGATCGGCGTTAATTCGGGATCGGCGTTAATTCGGGATCGGCGTTAATTCGGGATCGGCGTTAATTCGAGACCCGGCGTTTATTACATGGTGCGCATTTTTCGTTATTTTTCAATCACACTTATTTCCATTTCTGACATTCATTTAACACTCGAATTTGTAATTAAAAAAAGCAGAACATGACCTATTGTCACCGTGGTTGGATTAAAACCTTTGTTAGAATCACTTTTAGCGACTGACTCGAATAGACGCCGGTATATCCAATAGACGCCCCTGCTTCTATTTAAAATTCGACCTCTTACACCCGGCGTGTTAAAGAGTAAACACGGTATATATACTGTACTACATCCGTAAGTCTATTAAAATATGTTCCCATTACTTTCACAATGGAAAAGGATATTGCAGCGCAAAAACGTTTTCACAGAAAACTTGGCCTTGTCTTGAAGAAACGCATTTGCCAACCAATTTTATTTTTACAGACAATTATTGTTTACAATATGTATAAAGTATATATGAGGTCAAATAAAACAATATATGCAAAAAGCATATATATGACAGTGGTGACCCGCAGAAATCAGTTGACAACATATTTACAAAAACATAATTTCATGAAAACAAATCATTTACCTTTCCCCTATATAACCAGCAAAACATAAACACGTGCCATTCACATGCTCACAAGCTCCATGCTCGCACTGACATCTGATTTGGCACTTGTTACCATAGTAACCTAAGTCACATGACTTCTCACAGCGCACCCCTTGCCAACCTGGAGTACACGCGCAGCTACCGGTCACGTGATCACATTTCGCGCCGTTTTGACATCGACATATGTGTGTACACTTTTCGCCATATAAACCAACGTCACATGACCTGTTGCATCTTTGCCCTTGCCACCCAGGGCCACATGTACAGTTGCCTGTCACGTGGTCACAGCTTGCGTTGTGATCACATTTACAAATTTGTTTGCATTTGTTGCCATAGAAACCGATGTCACATTGTCGGTCGCATGTTATTCCCTGCCACCCGGGCGTGCACGTACACACTCCAGTACGCATGTCACAAGTTGCATGATTTTTACATTTGCAAGTGTTGTTACATCCGGGACCCCACTTGTTAGAAGGGCAGACTGCAGAGAATACAATAAAATGAAAAACAATAAAATGGGATAATATATTTATTGCTTGAGGTTTGAAATTGTGTTTAGTTCTTCCAAAAATCGTTCAAGTATGCTATATGAGTCACGGCGTTTTCAGAAGTCAATTTTTAGATTATTTTTCCCGCCAATTGGTAACCAGTGGCGGAACAAAAAATAACTCATTAGCTACTTTTGTTATACCAACCAACATGGCTGCTACGCTTTTGTAATTAATGATTGCAACCCAAGAATAGCGGGAAAATAACCTACTTGTGAAGACGCTGCCATAGTTGGTTACCTTTATTTAAACACCGAGTCTCTTCTTAAACATGCTCTTCCAGAGAGACGTATACAAGTAAGTATAAAACATTAATCAGTAATAGTAATAAGAATATGTAAATAAGAATATGCTAAATACATGAATATTGTAACCTAATTAGCTTTTAAGCTTAGTTTCCATATAACCGCTACCGGATCGCTGAAAAATTGGCCCTGCGATCGCGGCGATCGTAGCGATCCTAAATCTTTGACCGGCTTCCATAAGATCGCTACGTTGAGGAGGCCTGGGTCTTGGCGGTCTTTGTCCTTCTTTCTGGAGGGAACTTTTCCAAACATGGCGGCTGTGTTGAACCAACGATTAACGATCGAAGCGTACTATTTGATCTTTCTCGCCATCTTAAAGCGAAGAAGACAAAGACAAGTGAAGGAGAAAAGAAAGCACAGGTTTTGGGTCCGAAAAACATTTCAACGACGAGAGGAATATGCGTTGTTGCTAGTATCTGCATTGGTAGACGCCATTTTACCGAGTGCGAGAAAACCTGGGTGCATCATGGGATGTTTGTGTTGGTGAGCAATGCTTTATGGGATCGTTTGCATCGCTAGGATCGCCACGATCGCTGGAGTGGTTTCTATAGAATCGTTTCGATCGCCACCCGATCGCTACGATCGCCGAGATAGAATTAGTTCTATCTCGGCGATCGCGATTGTTACGATCGCCAGGATCGCTACGATCGCCAAAAAAATGGTTTCCATATGATCGCTACGATCGCTGGGCCAATTTTTCAGCGATCGTAACGACTATATGGAAACTAGGCTTATATAACTAGGCAATTTATTCAATATTTTTAAATACTTAAAGTTTCTGCTTTCTTTATCCCAAAGGAAGAGGATTCGTAGCAATTACACCACTGTAGGCAAGGCTGCTGATATATTTATATGGCAGCCTCTAGTATTGTATTCATGTATATTTTCTCTTTTACCAATTACAAAGCAATTGGTTAAATAAGGTGGCGCCAAGTTGTTTGTGATTTTGTACATTATTGCTGCTGTTTGCACGCGCCGTCGTTCTTCAAGAGACTGCCAACCCAGTTTATGCAGCAAGTTAATATATCTTATTTCATAGCCAGAACGCGTAATAATCCTAGCTGCTCGGTTTTGCAATCTTTGAAGCTTTCTCGGAGGCCTTTGTCGCAGGTATCTAAAACTGATGAAAAGTAGTCAAGGTGAGATTGGATTATTGCGGTATAAATTTGATTTAATCATTGGCTGGGCATTAGATCATGGATTCGCCATAATATGCATGCCTAGTCCACTAGCTACTTCTTTACATACTTTGGATATGTCGTCCTTCCAAGTTTATATTGTCATCTATTGTTACTCCAAGTGACACTGTAGTCTTAACTCGTTTTAATCTGATATCACCAATGTAAAGTTTAGGATCTGATGTTAATTGGCTTAGTCTCTGTCTAGGAGGCTATAGCCAAACAAATATTTTGCCTAGATACTTCTCAGTCAGTTTAAGACTATAGTTTAGTCATACCGGCTCAATGACAATTTTTAGCCCCTCCACTTTGTTTAGCCTCCCTCCCTCCCACTTGAAATTTCGCTCCACCGTCCCTGTGTATATGTTTTGGAAGAGCAGAAATTTGACACAATGAGGCAGCCAACGGATCAAACTAACTTTGTGAACAACAATTCGGTAAAATCTCAATAAATGCTGGAAGAACGACACAGAAACAAAGAACAGTCGATTCAAAGCACTATAAAATAGCAATCAAAGTTCACGGCATTTTCCTGAATTTATTCGGATTACGTGATCGAACACAATGTCGGCACACACGAAGGGACAAGTCCCAGGGACAAGCCCCCTCGTGTGAACTAGGAAAAATCTTGTCAGTTTGTCCCCGGGACTTATCCCCTCAATTCAAACCAGTTTGATTTGAAGGGACAAGTCCCGGGGACATAGCATGGTTGTAGTAGTTACTTGTAAAAAAAAAATCATTCTACATTTTACCGCGGTGTCTACAAGAGAAATTGACATGTGCGTTTCCCAAGCCCCACTCTGAGGGTCCATCTCCGCCCGGGATATGAGACCCTTAATATACAGCTGTTTCAAAAACGTTGTCCCGGAAAACGACAAGTGAGATTCCCATACCGAAATGGATTGTGGTTGTAGATGAAATTCTGGTGAAACATTTATTTTGGGGTAAAAACTTTAAAACGAATCCGTTTTTAATTACTAATGCTCTACTGCAAATCGATGTTCCGAATTACACTGTAGTTTATCCATTTTCGCTCAGCTGGAGTTATAACACAACCACTTCGGTCTGGGAACGTCGCTTGCGTTAGACCAGGATAAACATTTTTGAAATACGTGTATACTTCAAGTCCGATCTATTTGTGTCTGTATATAGGAGTAAAATAAACCAAAGAAAAAAGTTGTTCCGTTCACATGGTGATAGTAATTTTATTAATAATGTGAAACGTTTTCGAGATACCATCGTATTGTTATTAAAATATCCTCAATATTTATATGAAATATTCAATTTATGATCAGAGAATTCTAGATATATATATTGATTGTTTCAACAAAATCAAGTAATCAAGTATATAATAATAGTAATGTGTAGAAAATGCCATAAGTGGCAGTTTCGGTGATCACAGTTGCCATGTTATTCTGACTCCTTAATAAATAATTATATAACTTAACGTACACAGGCTGCAGTGGTGGACAAACTCTACCACTCTTCGAACGGGTATCATGGGCTATTAATCTTGGATAAAATAATGATTTCGGCCCCGGTAGCCTCGAAAGTGGTGGTTTCAGAACGAGTTTGCCGGACAAAAACAAGGTGTTATTCTCCTGGGCCCAGTTGTTCGAAACAAGGGTAAGCACTACCCAAGGGTTAAAGTGCAAGTGACACGATTTAATTTTACAACATCAGGGGAGCATGTCCCTTAAATGATTGTTTTGCGCATAAAAAAAAAATTTTTTAGGGTGTTTCGAAGGTTTGTCTCACCACAGGAAGCCCGGTTACTGTTCCTCTCAACTGTGCTTGTGGTGGCTTGTGACGTCACACCCAGTACACGAGTTCTCTCTCAGGATGTAGCCTCCCATGCAAACGTTGATAGTTATAGTGAACAATTCTCTAGTTTAGGATTTGATGGTTAAAATCCAATTCGATATTACCTTTTGCGCCACATGTAGAAACTTCAGAGGCCAAAGGAGCCGAGGAAATGCAGATGGAATCGTGTGCACAATAGAAGAGACAATCTATTCTAGAATGGTACGTGCATGATTTTTTTACCAAAACTAAGTTTAGTAATAGTATCTGGTTAAGCAGATGTTTTCAGTGTATACCAAATGTTGTGCTCGTTTTCTGGTTGAAGAAATAAACTAAAGGAAAACTCTTTAAAGACGTATATTGACCCGTAATAATTAATTACATAGTGTTGTTGATACTGAATCGAACCGAACTGAGCCGCCGAACAAACACAAACTTTTATACTGCATCAGCTTAAAGGTTTCCCTTAACCGATTCATAGTTTTAGACTTGTCATTTAACTATATCATATGTTTAGTTTAGTTTAGGTGTTCTAGTGGAAATTGTGAGTGAATCGACACGGAACTAGAAAACAAATGTTAGCTGCCGAATGAATGTGAAATTAAACTGACACCAATTTATCTATTAATGAGTTTCTGATAAT
Source organism: Actinernus sp. WN-2022 (assembly GCA_030867875.1). NCBI lineage: Eukaryota > Metazoa > Cnidaria > Anthozoa > Actiniaria > Actinernidae > Actinernus > Actinernus sp. WN-2022. The sequence goes on from JAOWCC010001501.1 coordinate 45,557,323, forward strand.
TCTACCTGGTTATTTGAGTCACGTATATAGGCTTTGGTCACTTAGCGAAATGTTTATTATCTCATTCATTTCAAATCTTGTGTCGCTTCAAGTATGTATTACGGAGATAATGGGGCCGGGGAACCAATGTTTGTTTGTGAGTTCTAAGATATATTTTAGCTCCCACGTACGATTCGTTTCTCTTCACGCACTCTCCATACCCAGGTTTTAATAGTGATAAGTCCCAACCTTCAGAAACCCCATTATCTAGCTAGGAATAAGCTAAGAGCCCGGGGGGGGGGGGTTCTTCAAGGTAAAAAGGGTATAGGGGTGACCGTCGGATAATCTCGAAAAATACCCTAAAATATAGCAAACCGTGAAAAATTCCCTACCCTAAAATGTACCTCGTGGTCTAAAAATCACCCTGGAAAATGGATTTCGCTTGGACAACCCCTAACAAATACAAAATCACCGATTTCTAACCCCAAAAAATACGAAGATCACCCCTGCCAGCCGAATAGGGGGGGGGGCTAAGAGACCAAGCCTATACGTCACTCAAACCTGGTAGAATTGTCAGCAAATCATAGCAGATAAATCGGTATCAGTTTATTAGTTTTGGAAAAAAAAACATGCACGTACCATTCCTGAATAGATTATCTCTTCTACTGTGTACACGATTGCCATCTGCATTTCCTCGCCTCCTTTGGCCTCTGAAGTTTCGATTTTAACCATCAAATCCTAAACTAGAGACTTGTTCACTAAATATCATGGGAAAGTCGCTAGACTACACTTCACTTTCAGTATCGAAACCCACATCCGGCCATGTTGATGAGAGAGAACTCGTGTTCTGGGTATGACTTCACAGTAACAATTGTCGCACAATTTAACCGGGCTTCCTGTGGTAAGACAAAACCTCACAATTCGCAATAAACATTGACTTTTGGAGGGGAAAAAGTATTGCATTAGATTCAGGACATATTGACAAAATATTGTGTCACTTCAGTTTAAAATGTTGAAAAACGTGTCACTTGCACCTGAAATCACTAATCCGAGGGTAAACTGTTACATATTTGGCGCTATTCTGGGGATAAAGTTACCCTCGCTTCGAACAACCGGGCCCTGGGACACAATATGGCCGATAAAAGCCCATGGCCTCATTTACAACGATTAGAAAACTTAAAATATTAAACATTCATATTTAAAAACCTTACAAAACAAATCCACACCGATGAATAGTCCAGATTCGTATTCAAAAATTACCGCTGAATGCGATGACTACAGACGCATGTATACATGGTTAGCCTCGATCTTAATTTAAATATTCATAAATACCAGCAATATAAGAAGGCGGTTACTCTGCGTATTGTTGTATTGTTGCAGTTTCGCATTTTGCACCTTCTCGCTGGTACTTATGAATGTTTAACTTAAGAGCTAACCCTGAATAAATGCGTCTGTAGTCATCGCATTCAGCGGTAATTTTCGAATACGAATCTGGACTATTGATGACGAGTGTGCGTTACCTTGGTTACAGGAAGATCCATGGTAACCTGGGATGCACGTGCACACGTTTGGCTGAGCACAGTTACCATTCACACAACCCTGAGAGCAGACCGCTGGAACAGAAATATTTATGCTTAACGCAATAGGCCTTTTTTGCAGGAAACAGTCACGTGCTGATATAATACAGTCACGTGCTGATATAATACTTCATTAACGAATGAACTGAGCTCGTGATCTTTAAAAACGCTGTTTTAAGGAGGTGGAAAATAGCATTTACAAACAAGTTTTGCTATTAAGTAATGGTCCGCCTAAGAACTAGGGTAAAAACAATAGGCTTGCGGCAATGAGCATATCCCACATACGATTTTGCTTGAATATGCCTTAAGTGCTGTATGAGATGTCCACAATAGAAATTACACCCAGAAAATAAAGTATTTGTTATGATCTTGGCCATTTATGCTGTGAAAACTCAAAGCAACTACCGTCCAGCCAATCGGAAATGGAGAAAACAAAAGATTTTTCAATCGCAAATTTGAGAACTTTCCCCACATACGATATTCTTCGAAATTAAACCATAGTTACTTTGATCAAAAATAAATTCAAACCTCCAAAATTATCGAACGAAAATGCGTTATTTCGATGGGTTTCTATTGAATTTATGAGTATCAACCAATGAAATTACGAGAAAGAAGAATAGAAAATTAGCACCTTTCTACATTCCTTGCCGTTGGACTGCCTAGTTCTTAGCTGGACTATTACTTAAACAACACTGTACCGATCTCGTACAAGTGCCTTTAAATATATGAATTACGATTTTTGCCACCCAGTACAACCACGTGATTGCATTCCTCCAAAAGGCCCATTTGATTAATTAACCTTTAAGCCAAATTATCTTTACTGATACTACAAGAAACGTGTGAAAACCAGTAGGGGGAATTCGGCTGTTAGTTTTGGGACGCTGAAAGGGTTAGTCTGGAAGAAGACTGTAGTAAGAAATGTTCATTGCAGTACAAAATAACGTTAATATGTAATAAACTGATGCCTATACAAGTTAGAACAACTGCAATAAATATAACGGGTATTGTTGCTCATTTTGTTGTCTGAAAATAAATTTTCCAAATTAAGATATACTTTACAACATCGCCCCAAACTAGGTGTTGCTATGGCAGTGTCCAATCATAAAAGTGAAAAGCCAACTAAATGCAAGCCTGTTTGTTTTCGTTCATATTAATAGAAACTATTGGTTCTGTCTTTGTTGTTGTAAGTTAAACATTACGTTTAATTGAAGATTAGATCTATAGGATTTCAGTCATATGATTTTAATTATTTTGTACTTATATTAGTTTTTCTTAGCCTAATTTAAGAGAGCTATTTTGTAAACTAGCGTGTAGCCGGTAATAATGTATCGCACCCTACGTAAATACATATTCTATTACTACTACTACTCAGCTGAAGGAAACACTAAGAAATAAAACGGAGTCCAATAATTAAACCCATGTTGTTAAACTATTATATAGCTTCATTCTTGGTGTCCTCTATATTTTAGTAAGGTACTGGAACAAAAACAGGGTCTTAGACTCAGATGTACACTAAATTAGCTATACTGTCGACTTAGACAAGAGGTCCGGCCGGTTCATGGACTTTATTGTTATTTTGTACAATAGACCTTACCGAATATTTTTCCGCGCTAGACAGAAACGAGGCGATTGGGCAACTTGAGCTATAAAATAAATAAATGTTATTGATGATTCCTGCACCACCTACCAGTAAAAGTAGCGCAATTTGTATAGCCCACTTTACCCAATCGCTTCGTTTCTGTGTATAGCACGGGGAAAATATTCGCTAAGGTCTATTGAACGTCAGTGACGTCTGTGAACTAATTAAAGGGATACGATTCCACGCCGAATTCAAGACCTAAAGTGATATTGTAACTACACACCTATAGGGCACTCGTTTCCAGACTGTGCCCAGCCACTGCAGCACATATACATTGTCCGGTACGCCTGTCTGTACATCTGTCTGTACGCTGTTTGATAGATCACCCTGAGAATAAGCATAGTTAATAGAGTGGAATGGTTAGGAAACCCGGCAAACTTCAAAAGGGCTAACAAAGACGCTGCGATTTAGGTTGGAAGGGGTAAGACAAAAGATTGTGCACGATCATAGTTCATTAGCGTTCCCTGAACGACTGAACTCACACGTTTCTATTGGCTGATTGATTAACATGTTGGAATTTCTATTGTGTTTTGTGCACGGTGGTGGTTGAAAAAAGCTAACAGAGACCTATAACAAAGAAGGTCCCTGAGTTTCCTAACCATTCCACTCTATTAACTATGGAATAAGGAAGCAAACATAACGTAAATCTTCATTTTGTTTTTCTTTTGCCTCTCTGTTTAGGAGCCTTCAAATTAGTATTTCGATCATTAGCGATACATCAATGTACGAGTCTGTCAGTTCTCCAAGAAGCTCATGTGCATTCCTGTCATTGCCAGGTTTAGGTTTAGGTATAGGGTTTAGGTTTTAGGATGTTTTAAGTCTAGGTTTAGGTCTAGGTTAGGGCCAAAGTCTAAGTCTAGGTATACGTCTAATTCTGGGCCTTGATCTAGTTCTAGGTCCATGTATCAATAGCGGTTCTGTTTGGAACTACAGGTTCAGTTGTCTGTATTTGCTGCCGCAGCGAGCGAGCCTGAGCCGAGCAAGCAAGGCAGCAGTACTAATTTGTGTAGTGGAGCAGTTTTTTTAGCGCATAGCCAGCGCAGTGCATTGTGGACATGCACAAAGACACATAAATGATATGCGAGGATCAAATTGCATTGTGGTTATGCACAAGGTCACAAAAAATCAATGCACAAGGACCATAATGCAATCTGAGCGATTACTACAGCGAGTGCAAATAAATTGTGATCGTATTTTTACCGTGCTCCTTGTTAGTTTCGTGTTTTGATGTAAAGTTTACTAACCCACAAACTATGTTTTGTAACTTGCTCAGGTAGATTAATGCACGAGTCTCGTCTGCTTGGCTTAAAAAATAGACATAGGGGGTGGTCAGAATTCGATAAGAATTTTAACAAATTTATCAGAGTTTTAGGTTACGCCATGAAAACGTTAAAATATTGTGTAATCTGATATTCGTGACATGTCACGTACTCATGTCACGCAACCCAGATTCCTAAAATATTTACTTCTAAACCTATTTGAAATGAAAATTATTGTTGACCAGATGTTTGCCATTGGAGTCTCTTTTGAAAGCTGCATCTGGATAATTTTACCTCAATCAGTTTTAGTGGAAATACTTAATCTGTAAATTTGAGGGGGACTGGGTCAAGCATTAAACGCTAAAATCTATTGTTTGAATAAAATATCTCATAATATCCAGATGCAGATAGAAAGAGGCGCTAAGTCTTAATACTTCTATAAATAGAAGATTAAAATAAGAGAAAAAACTCGGACTTTTTGATAATACGAAATGTTGAAAATTGAGGCGTGACAGATCGCGTGATCACCCTACACCACTTAAAAAGTACACATTGTTAAAGGGATACCCGAGTGAAAAACACATTGGGGCTCAAAAGAATCTTCAACATGTTCTTTGTTCAGGAAATGTATTAAAATTTGATCAAAAGTTTTTAGTATTAAGAACGAGCACCTCAAAGTTGGCCCCACGAAGACATGGGCGCCGCCATCTTTGTTTGCATTTACGGAAGTGACGTCACTTCGTCCCACCAGCGTTCTACTCTCTCACTTATTAGGTGTTTTTAGGATGATAAACGCCTTAACTGTACCTCACATACATTGTAGTTCTTATACTTATTCAGAAGTCACTCGAGTCTTTTAAGCCATGTTGTTTTGCTGTTATTAAATGGCAGTTACGAGACCTTGTTGTTCGTCTGATAATTTCTCGCCTTCCCAATGCTTTTCTTCCTCCTCCCAGTCTTCTGAACTTTTCTCATAATGTCGTCTTCATCATAATTCCGGTTTCTGTAAGAATTCCTCTGCAATCTCGATGAAAATATATCCACTTTAATTCCGAGCGTGTGAAAATCATACAAAGACAAGTAGCCGCGATACGCTGGTGGGACGAAGTGACGTCACTTCCGTAATTGCAAACAAAGATGGCGGCGCCCATGTCTTCGCGGGGCCAACTTTGAGGTGCTCGTTCTTAATACTAAAAACCTTTGATCAAATTTTAATACATTTTCTGAACAAAGAACATGTTGAAGATTCTTTTGAGCCCCAATGTGTTTTTCACTCGGGTATCCCTTTAAATATTTACCAAAATGATATACGTTATAAATTATCATTGACCATCCCCTACATTTGTTTAGCCAAAATAAGGGTTGAGCCATGCTTTAAAGGGGCTGTGTCACGGTAATATGGACTTTACATTCGCGTTCCGGGCCGGAAACAGCTATTTCCACGTATGATTTTGATATGAACTAAGGAACCTCTCGGCCATATGAATGGGATGCTTAAAATCAAAGCAAATATGCAAAAATGACTAACAAACAGTGTATTTAAACAGTCTCCAGGGAAAATATTGAAAATCCTTTCAATCAAGCATTGAGGGAGGGAAGTTTAAATGTTTGTATCCAATTAACAGCCACCAACCGAGCGATTACTCGATACATGGGCAGTACCATGACATAGCCCCTTTAATCTACCTATGACCATGCAGTAAGTTGACTCCGTCCACGCGTCACTGGAGTCGTTTAATCGGACTCAGTTCTAGTGTGAGCGTATAGTTTGATAGATTGGGGCAGAGATAATGGCTATTTTGCAAAGAGCAAAATCTCTCCTCTTATCAACATGATTAATCAATGTAGTTATAATTTGAAAAGCGACAGCGGGGTTCAAAACACACTAAGGTTAAGTATACCGACACTAAGGTTAAGTTATACAATGCCTACTTATTACCACATCTAAATTACTGCTCAATAGTATGGCACCACTGCGGGCAGCGCAACTCGAAGAAACTGGAAAAACTTAATGAACGTAGCTTGCGTTTCGTCTATAATGACCGCGACAGTACATATACGCAGTTACTTAAACGTATAGGACATCCATCCTTATATAATATGAGAATACATAATATCTTAACACTTGTATATAAGTCCTTACACAGGCTAGCTCCTGAATATATCAGTAATCTTTTTACCTATAGAACTTGTAGTATTAAGTTACGTGGAGTACACTCCCTTACTATTCCTTATGTTAATACTACTACATATGGTTTGCACTCTGTTTCTTACTATGGCAGTAAGCTATGGAACTCCCTCCCTAACACTATCAGGACACTTCCTACTGTTAGAGCTTTCAGATCTGCTATCAGCGACCTTGAATTTGATACTGACTGCTGTTCTTTCTGTAGATAGTTAATGATATATTCATATAATTAATGGTATTTTTATTATAGCATTCGATACAAATTGTAAATTATTTTACTCTATTCTATTTTATACATATATTTATTATTGTTATTATTTTCTCTCTCGAAGATATTAGCACCCTGTGCTACCTTAAATTCGAGTCGAAATAAAGGTTATTGTATTGTATTGTATTGTATCTCGATTACAGTTGATTTCCAGTGCATCGGGCAGAATCCTATTGTTCTTCGCGATATGGACTTACTGTTGAAGAATTAAGCCAAAGCGGAATAATTATAATCTAACGCATGAGCAGTTCGCTTTAACGATACCTGATTGGTAGTTCATTAATCGTTATGGGAATACAAATGTCCCAAGGCTGATAAGTTTTCTGTCACTGAACGGTTTTCGAAAAGATTTGGCGCGTAGTCAATTGTTTTACTGCTTACGAGAGTCATAACTGGGCATTAATTTGACCGAATAATCCTTTTGCCCAGTTTCATCGTTTCAGAAATATTTTGTTTTAGAGTACCAGTGCTCTTTATGTGTGTTTTTTAAGTTCCACTTTCACTTTCCAATATGATTTGCTTTGAATTCAACAGGCGACGGCTTCACACGGCTGCTTAGATCTGAGTAAAGACGACAAGGAAAATAAAATTCGTTTCGTCCTTTGTTAGTTTGACTTCTACAGCAAACGGAAACATGAGAAACATCTCATTTTAAAGCTGAAGATATTCAAAATCCGTTTTGACATCAGTTTATGACGCGCTAGAGCTTTCACGCTGTTCTGTTAGTTTTCATTTTCACTTTTCAAACGCCGGTTCTGAGTCAGTGAAGACAACAACTAGATTATTTCTTTTGGTTGTTGACTTCTAGTGCACGCATAAACACGAAAAAGGTCTCATTTTAAAGCTGAAGGTTTACAAAATCCGCTTGAACATTTGTTTATGATGCGCTATCGACTTTTATACTGTTCTGTTAGTTTTTCAGGTCAGCCAGTGTTCAAATGTTTCGGTTGGAAATCAAAGCGGCTTACAGTGCCGCTCTCTGAGTCGGAAGACCACAGCTAGATTCTTTATTTTGGCTGTTGACTTCTAGTGCACACAGAAACACGAAAAAGGTCTCATTTTAAAGCTGAAGGTTTACAAAATCTGGTTGATGGTTGACACTTCATCGGACTCTAATATAAGCATGCATGTTTCGGTAGAACAGCATTTTTTGGGCTGGGAATCTTAAGAAAATGTCGGGAACTGGTAGGCTCAGGGAATTATTTATAAATCGGGACAAACTGAATATAAATCGGAACAACTTTTGAGAAAACACGCCACAGCTCAAACAGGCTTCAATCGCAAGATAGCCACTACACAATAGATTCACCTAACATCGGCCTTGACATTTTTGTTACCCAGTAATATATTTTTCCTGCCAAATCAGCTACTGTAGGTTTTGTTCTACTGGATACATTTCCTTAACTGGGAGGCAGCATTCATTACCTATTAGGTATACTAGTAACAGGTCTTTAAATACAGCGAAGTATAATATATAAAGTATAATATTGCTGAAGTTTTGGTTCGTTATTTTATCCACGTTTTCTAGGCCTCGCAGGCAGGGAAAACCAGTCTGACTAAACACATATATATGCATATTAATTTATAGGTCCAGGTAAATTATTGCTAATTTTCTCTTATTTTGATTATTTGCAGCTTACGTTCCGGAGGATAATTTACGAATACTTCTAACATATATAATCTTACCTGTTTTCGTAACAGATCTTGTACATTTGCCAAGGCCCCTGTATTTTGCACTTCTTGGAAATCTTTTGCGTGACACTCTGTTTTATGGATTGTGCGTAAGACTGTGCAAAGCTAAAAACACATAATTCCCTCAAGTAAGGTTATTCAGACTGTTTGTTTGCAGTCAAGCACTACTCAAATCGACAATTACCGAAAACAATGTAAGATTTTTAAAATGTCAATTTTAAGATGCTCCTTTTCGATGTCTTGTTTGAGAAAGTGAAACCTAAATGCCATACTAGTTATCACTTCCGGGGAAAATTCACATTAACTTCATCAGCCGGTCAACATGCACACAACCAAACGCTTTCAGTTATAGAGGACTCCTCATTTCGGTTATAAGCCTAAACATAAGAGGTTGTGTAACCAAAATTCAAATGAAGTAAATGTGAACACCAATCTAAGTCACTTACCTTTCTCTACGAAAGCAGACGTTAGTGCCGTTTGGAGTGATGTTGGATCGGACCCGTAATCCACACATCACACACACAACAAGCATGAACGATATCCATCTACACCAGTTTAAACACTTCTCCATCCCACAAAACCATTTAAGAGATTATCTACACTCCTTCCTCTCAGTTTCAACAACAAATCTCATTCAGCATTCTCAGTTAAATAGAGGAAGCGAGTATTTTATAAGTCCGATCCGCGCAGACTTGCAAGGACACGGCACCCGACACCGAACACAGCACCAATGGATGAACCGAACACTGCAAGGCTTCCGTTAATGAGTAACCGTACGTCGTGCGGGCCGTCGTGATTGTCAGCCGAATGAAATAGGAACATTTTCTTGTATTATATACTGTACTGAGGGACCCTAAAGGGGCACATACAAACCGGCCTCAAATGATAAACTTTCTCATAACGAAATACAAAAACAACTACTCAAATTAGCAAAGCATGCTTTCCAGAAATACTGGAGGACCTGGAGGCAATTTTGTTGAAGGATGGCAAAGATTCGAGTGGATGAAAAATAATCAAGAAAAATTAGAATAACTTGACTTGGACTGTAACCGAAATTAAGCTTTTCTAATCCACTTTAACCTTTGACATTTTCTATCGAAAAAGTTTGAAAAGCAAATCAGGACATTCGCATGGTATTTTTCTATATTAGGGTGTTACTTTTGTAGCTTTGTTTTAAAGAAACCTCATTTGAAGGTTCAGTTGAATTTCGTTAAGTGCCCTTTTAAATACTAGCAAACTAACATATTAAATTACTTGTCATTTGTTGTGATTTCAGTATTCGTCAGACTTCTCAAAAGGTCTTGCTAATTCCAGTTGTTACGGTTGAAAATAGTACTAGTTTCCCGGCAAATTACTGAAGTTAATTGTTGTATAGTAAAAAAAGCCGGACAAGACAATATACCATGTTCTGCTACCATTTGGCATATAATACTGGTGCGACTTGAAAAACCCTTCTTAAACAGCAAGCTGATCGGTCTGCAAAAAAAATACCTTGGTACACTCAATAATTAATATAAATTATAAATAACTATTTTTTTTTTAATACAGGAAAACCATGTTGGTCGCTGTTAGGAACAAAATATACCTCATTAGCTTCAGTTCCCTTACGAATGATTTCAACCAAAGAATACGACTTAATCTTTCCGATCTGGTACGCTGGAACTAACAGTGAGATCTGATCAGCCAAAACAATTAGTATAACAATAGCACAACGTTAATATATTGAATACACAGTCGAACCTATATTAAGCGGCCCTGCATTTTATTAAGCGGTCGCTTGTCAAAGTCCCGGATAAATTCTTAGTCAAATTAATACTCTAAACTGACTACACCAAAAAACGATGAATAAATTCTCGTCCGATGTCCACACCATAAAACGATGAATAAATTACCTCGACCTCCCTAACCTGAATAACTCGTTCGGCGCTTGCGCGCATCCACGAGTTAAAAACTGTACGCTAAGATAACAAAGAGATAAAACGTGAATTTGCATTTAATCCCGTCGACTCTCGGCACTTAACACCTCGTCTTTAATAGCTGTGATATCATGGGAGCCTACCGGTTCCGGTTAGCTCTTGTCTGTTGAGCTGGAGCCGGTTGCGGGTTCAAATCCCAACCGGACCAACACTCAGGGTCTTTAAATAACTGAAGAGAAAGTGCTGCCTTTGTGAAACAACTGCAAATGGTTAGACCTTCACGTCTTCTCGGATAAGGACGTAAAATCGTAGGTCTCCCGTCGGCCAGTCAAGTTTATCAGTCTTTCAAGACTGTCACGAGTTACCGACGTAAAATAAGTTGCTTTACTTTAATGCTATAATAATTATATTGGTGGTTACAACTTTTACAAATACCCAAGGCGGGAACTCTAAACAAAATAAATCTAAAGAACCAATTTTACTTTCGAAACGTCAGACACACGAAGACGTGCATACAATTCAGCCTCCTTCTTATAAAATGCACTGACTAGTCCGATTTACGTTACCATTCGTTATAATGTGAGAATGAACTGAGGAAAGAAATCAGATTTTTTTGTAGTTTTTCTTGATTCTGATAAATATTGATCACTGCATACCCTTTCTGATCATTCCATTCTACTTTCATTAAAAATATAGAAAGTGTAATTTACGTAAGCAAACTTAGTCATTTACGTTACCAAGTTTCAAAGCTAATTCGTGCTGTTGTATGAAGTTTTCTTGCAGAGAATCAATTGAGTATGACTGATAATCGTCACTTCCTAAAGGCATGATTATAATAATATTTCACAGAACCACGTAGCTATCATGAATTTCTTTATGGAAACAAACAGAAACTATTCCATTTTTCTTCCAGTAAGTTCAAGGTAATCATCAAAAAGGTAATATCAAAAACGTATACTTTTCTAGTATCCAATGAGCGTAGTGGTGTAAAGAAGCACATGCCTCTTAAAATATTACCCGTGCAAAATAATATACACAAATATGTGAAATATAGCAAAATAAAGGGCTATGTGTAGCCTCCTCCGCAGGCATCTCTAAGTATCAGAAACCGTGAAAATTGAAGACAAATCGTAAATTGAGTTACCTGTGGCAAAGGAGGAAAGAAGCAGGAGAAAATCGGGCTTCCTGTTTTACGAAGCGACGAGCGCGAAGGAAATGATTTTTTTGACTTTTCAGAACGTCACTGGCCCCCGTTGACTTAGAATGACTGATTTATATCTGTCATTTTTCACAGCGGTCAAGCTGAGTCGTTTATTTCGAAATCTGATACGAAACGAAAGCAAGCACGTTGTTAATCAATAACCCACTTCACCCCTTCCGGGATATTTCTGTTGAAGGCTAAAGTTCGCTCGCTCAACATTACACTTCATTTCCTTGTCCGTCTCTTCGAGAAAGACAATGTTTCTAACTAGAAACCTGGCTGGATTTTGTCTTGTGGGGTTTCTTCTACAACTTTTCGTCGACGAAGCTTCAGGAACTCTGAGTCCAAGTGGTGCCAATGTGTGCTCGAGGTCTGAAAGGTAAGCACTGGACGACTGGCATTATTTTCATCAGCATTGTGCAATAACCTGATACCTTAAGTTAGCTTTGTGCATTCATTGGAAACATTGCGGTGAAGGCTAAGCGTCAGATCCCTTCGGCTGACGTTGACCGAAGTTATTTTGAGCAAACAGTTAACCCGACAGATCGAGACTTCAGGTTATGGAATTCTGCTCTGATTTACTTTTATTGCACCGAGCACTCCGCGTTATTATCGAGGGCATACTAGCTTACAAAAGCAGCCGCATCTTTCCGTTGGAGTGAGCGTATCCTTGTTCTACTACAGTGGAACGCCGATTCTTGCCTGTTTTGATATACGGTTACGTTAGCCTGAAAAGGCAACGGCTGATTTTCAGGCTACGGTTACATTTGATGACCTTTAGACTGAATAATTTAGATTCGTCCGGAGCGAGCTGTATTGTCACTGCTCGAAAACCCCTAATTCAAATATGAAGATGAATGTTCGTCTAAATATTTCTATATTTACCACTGACTGCTGTTGACTCGTAATGGCAAGAACAGCACATAAAGTTACATAGAGGCACACAAATTTACATAGCTAGCTGCATCACAGGATAGACAGGATGCAACTTATAATATGGTACAAATATAAACATACAGTTGAGACAATCATCTATTAGAACCTGCAGTATAACAGAACAGCAGACTAAATTGTAAATATGTGTTACATGAATAAGTAGTGTTTAAATTAAAAGGTCAACATACGAGAAAAACAAAAATATTAAATTACATATATGCTTGGGGCCTCAGAGAATGAAAGTCACCGCGCTACCGGCCACTCCTAATGACTGCTAAATTCAGCTAATAATTATTCTCTTTGGTTAATATTACTAAGAGGATTTCAAATGAAAGTGTATTTCATCTTCAATCTCATGTGGCCCGAGTGAAAGCCCAGATGGGCTCTTGTTCAGAGTGGAATCACCACTGTAGCTACGCCGCTATTTATAACTTTAATAGCAAAATATCAACAAAAGTACTAAATCTTCAAGTAATTCATCGGACTATGCGATTCAAGGAAAGCGACTCGGGCGATATCGGTTTTCTCGTGCAATTTAACGTGGAATTACCGAGTCAGGCATGTGATTTTCCTATGAAATCCATGAAATCTGAATAATCGATTCGAATTAACATTTTGGATTGATGCTTCTGACAGAAAATGTACAATAATACTCATTTCCACTGTTGAGGTCATAACTAGCGGTTGATAAATTTATGTCGGCATAATTTGGAGCATAATACTATAGTTGGAGCATCAGGCATTATGCCGGCATAATAGTGCTTTTTGCGGCATAATAGTGATATTTTAGTATTTTTCAATATGTTTGCATGTATATTGATTAATTTACAAATAATCAGTTAGACACTGGTGTGTCGTGAGTGAAATGAGAATGACTTTCAGGCAGACCAGTCACCAGTGATAACGTTTTACATGAACAGATGAACAAACTGTGAACTAGAAGCTGTATAATGACATCATGTTTGAAATGCGCATGTATTAAATGGGCGGGGGAGACATTTTTCCGGCAAAATTACAGGCATTATTACGAGCATAATAGTTGCAGTCGAGCATAATTTCTATAGGAAATCATATGGTTTCGAGTGCAATTCGGGATCAATTTGAACGAGCGAGTTTTCAAAGAGTATCAAAACTGCACGAGCCCGCTGGACGAGTGCAATTTGAGCTCTTTGAAAGTTCGAATTTATCCCGAATTGCACGAGAATACCATATGATTTCATTTTAATCATATACTCTATAAATTTACTTGAATCTTAATTCGGACGATATTCGGAAATATTGGAACAATTAATAAAGCACCGTTTATGAAGTAATGCTACAGCATCTGAAATGTTAATGTTTAGTACTGTCAAATGCATTTACATGGTTAGACGTGTTGTTGCCGTAACCACAGCGCAGTATAGTCAGTTTTAAGCATTCGGAAATGTTCGGAAACACTTCGGAAATCTTCGGAAAATCATCGGAAAAAATCCCTTTACCAAAACATGACTGTGAACAACTTTGTGTACTTCGATTTCATTCTGGAGCTTTTGTTTTCGATTTATAGATTGTCAAATTCCTCATTTGAAGTGCAATTTCAACCAAACAGTGCAATTTGGGATAAATTGCACTCCTCTCAGCCAATCAGTATCGAGGAATTTTGTATAATCAATAGTAATCATAATAGTCATCATAATAGTCTGTTTTTGAGGGTGACGCTAAAAAGCATAATACTCAAATTGAGAAGCATAATTTATCAACCGCTAGTCGTAACTCCATGGTTGACTGCAGAAATTGACCCAAAACTTGCCTATTAAATGGTATATATAGTTAGTGTAGGTAATCATACGGTTTCGAGTGCAATCTGGGATTAATTTGCACGAGTGGGTTTTTCAAAGAGTATCAAAATTGCACGAGTGCGCAGGGCAAGTGCAATTTGAGCTCTTTGAAAAACACACGAGTGAAAATTAATCCCAAATTGCACGAGAAAACCGTATGATTACTTATTAATAATATACATGAAAAAAATTGTCAGGAAGTGACGTTGGCGAGTCATGTGACAAATTAATTTATTCAGTCAACAAACCATAATAGTTCACACTTTCAAATTCATTCAAATTGTTCGAGTGTTCTCAGAAGTCGAAAGGAAATGTTTCATTGCTTTCCAAATAAATTTGCATCGTATTTCCTTTTTTCGGCACTATGTTTCCTTTTTCTGCACTGTGTTTCCTTGAAATTGCATTGCCCTCAACCAATCAGAATTGAGCATTTGTTTCATGTATATTATTAAGGTTAGAAAACCACAGCAAAAACCGTGTACAATCAATCCTGCCAGACGTGATAAAGTGTCCGAAGACTACTACACTGCTGATCAAATACAACGCTTGTCGAGGTTTATACGATATTTCGGCTGGCCAGTACCAGCCTTCTTCAGGTTTATTTTACAGTGGAGGTCACAAATGGATACAAGGCTTATATAAATTGTTAATTACGTAACTATGAGCGGAAATTACAAAATCGATGACATATGTTTTATACAATAGTAACACATCCCTGGTGAAAATCCTGGGCAGGATCCTGGGCAGGATCCTACAGGATCCTATTCAGGATCCTACATAGGATCCTGTACAAGATCTTGAATAGGATCCTGTAGGATCCTGTACAGGATCCTACAGGATCCTGTAGGATCCTGTAGGATCCTGTGTAGTATCCTGTAGGATCCTGTAGGATCCTGTTAGGATCCTACAGGATCCTGTGAGGATCCTACACAGGATCTTGAACCATTCCTACAGGATCCTGGACCATTCCTACAGGATCCTGGGCTATTCCTGTAGGATCCTGGGCTATTCCTGTAGGAACCTGGGCTACTCCTGTAGGATCCTGGGCTATTCCTATAGGATCCTGGGCTATTCCCTGTAGGATCCTGGGCTATTCCTGTAGGATCTTGGGCTATTCCTGTAGGATCCTGGGCTACTCCTGTAGGATCCTGGGCTATTCCTATAGGATCCTGGGCTATTCCCTGTAGGATCCTGGGCTATTCTAATAGGATCCTGGGCTATTCCCTGTAGGATCCTGGGCTATTCCTGTAGGATCTTGGGCTATTCCTGTAGGATCCTGGGCTATTCCTGTAGGATCCTGGGCTATATATTCCCTGTAGGATCCTGGGCTTATTCCCTGTAGGATCCTTACACCCAAATTATACCGTACATATAGTCATTAAACATGAAAATAACACAGTAATTGTTTTAATATAGTTTAATAGAAACATGCATGTTAGTGAGTTACATGTATCATTACAATCACCAGACAGTAAAATACTCCTATTTCTATAAATATAAAGTTAAAACTATTCATTTACAAACTGTACATGTATGTGTAGTTCAAGTTACATGCATATACAATAGATGGTTTGCACATGACGTCATAGCAGCCATGTTGGTGTACCTTTAACAATAGACTCTTTGTTAGGCACACCAACATGGCTGCCATGCCCTTTGTCATTTGAATCTCTGGGGATTGAGTGAAAACCATCTATACACATGTGTAGTCCAATTCAAAAATGTCATATTCTACTACTAAGCTAAGAGTCTTGATGGTCTGACTATTTACTAATCAAAGTTAATGTCACCTAAATTAGAGGATAAGACCTCATCTCTAAAAACCTTACATTTTATTGGACTCCCTTCAGAAGTTATTGCTTAGTGAATCAAAAATTAATTACAGAGTTGAGACTAATATGTAAAAAAAACTGCATATCATGGAAAATGTAGGAATTCCATCACCTAATAGCTGGACTTACACGTAAGTGACTTCTGAGATGAAATTTGAGCTTTTGAATCTGACTAGATAGATTCTTAAAACAATTGCTCAAATTGCTGTCAAAAATAAATTAAAACTGATCGATTTATAATACCTGCATAAGTACAGACTTCTAATGGTTTTATGTGAAAAATAATATTTATACTAAAGGTTAGAGTTTAAAGGGGTTGTGTCATGGTGGTCGAGAGGCATTTGTAATGATCTCCTTAATCTCTTTTTTGTGTAAAAAATATTAGATTTTGGAGAAAATCTGAAAACCATGTACTTGGAATGCAGTTATTTTCAGCGATTTTGAAATGAACTGAGGAACCTTGCACATACATGTAGATATGTGGAGTGGTTAAAATGAAAGCAAAAATGACAAGCAAATTGTATGTAAAGAGAATGACAATATACAGGTGTAAACCTTAACATATTTAGCCCCTTTAAAACCTAGCTTACATGTACATGTAGGTTTAGGCAAAAAGTAACAGAGTTAATAATGAATGTTCCATGCCATTCTAACTTTTAGTTTATTACGTCATATAAATATAGCTTATAGTATATAGGTTTCACAAACTATACAGTTTTAATAACAAATGATTCTGATCTTCACTCACTACTTGGCAGTCAACTTTTCCCTGATTAGCATTCATTGTTGGTGATGATTTCAAGAATTAACCCCTTAGCCCCAAGGGTGATCAAAGGGAAGCAGGCAGATCATGAGTATTAATGTATCCAAATGTATAGAGATAAGAATTTGGATGTCACTTTTGGGGCTGAAAGGGTTAAAAACTTTGGTCCTTCATCTTTAATCCAAAGCCTGTAAAAACAATTAACCACAATAAGAATTACGATTTTAGAATGGTACTGTAGTGTATAAAGTCCCGTGCGGTTTACCAACCGGAAACTGACAAATATTTTCTACATCCCACTTCCGTTTCTACCAAAATGACTTCGGTTTTGTGGGTGATTGTGTTGAATAGGGTATTGAGAAGCACTCCAACATCAAACATTTCAGAATGATAAAATTCGAAAAGGGATTAACAAGACCCGGGACATGATCATGTCAGTTTTGTCATTCCAAAAAGGCAAAATGTTTGAATTATTACTAGACTTAAGTAGTACTTAAGTAGTATAGTGAATCTCAATGAAGTCCATCTCAACTCTAGAAGAAATTTCGATTGCAATCATAAACTACACTTGAGCTCTTGGAAGCTTTCATAAATAGTTTCTTCAAATATATCTTGGAATATATTCAAGTACACTAACTACAGGGCTCTAACTATTATAGGCTATAGATAGCAACTTTTAGTGTGTTCGGTTCGTTAATTTGTTCATGTTGCTCATAAACTAACGCTCACCTAGTACTGCACAGATTTCTTCAGGAATTCATCTCCTTCCAGAACTGAAACTGCCTCTCACTTGGATCAGTTATTATTATCTTTCAGCTGATGAATATTGGCATTGAAATGCTGTTGAAATGACCTTCTAAGCGAGTTTAAAACTCCAGCAACAAAATGGCCTCTTGGCTCTTGCTATTTCAAATGTGCAACTGTTACCAAATATGGGTATAGACTTGGTTCTAGGCCACTCGGTTGAAGCACAGGCAGCCCAAGCCAAAACGTTTATAGAATTGCCTCAAACCAAAGTGATGAACAGGAACAACTTCTTAACACACAGGTAATATTTCATGACTTTATTTCTTGTTTTACTACAGTTTCAAATATTTTCTAAAAAAATCCTATACATTACTAAATCATTAGCTTGGACTCCCTGTGGTGAAAATGGAACTTTGTGTCTTCCAAGTTTATATTCAAATTTCTCAATGAAAGCACACTTTTAAGGGGCTGGTTGAAAATATTTTGCTTAATTAAACAATGAGAATTTTCTTTTTGGACAAGCCAGCCAAATTGGTGAGTAATATCAAATATTTAGTCAAAAACAACTAGGAGAAGATCGTTAATGTTGGAGTTTTTTTTATTCTCTCAACAACAATTAACATCAGGAACCAGTCATTAATTACAGGGGGAGGGGCGCTGGCGGGCTGGCTGGTGGAAAAAGGAGGTGGGTCCCCAATTTTCATGCCATAGTAAGCTAGAGGGTAAATTATTGGGGAGGGGGGGGGGGGTGTCATCAAAAATTGAGTATGACATTTTTCAGTTAATTCTTATTAGGATTCTGTTCCTAGAAAGAATATATAATTTTTCAAGAATTTCCTATGTCATAGGATTCAATTCCTATAGGATGCTACTTGGATTCTTATTCATGCATATTTATACGTTGGATCCTATTCAATTAAGAGCTGCATTTTCCTACATGTATATGTAGGATCCTGATATAGGATCCTATTCAAGATGCTGTTCCTATGTAGGATCCTATTCAGGATCCTGTATAAGATCCTATGTAGGATCCTTTTCAGGATCATTTTCAAGATGCTGCTCCTATGTAGGATCCTACTCAGGATCATACGTAGGATCCTTTTCAGGATCATATTCAAGATGCTGTTTCTATGTAGGATCCTACTCACTCAGGATCCTGTGTAGGATCCTATGTAGGATCCTTTTCAGGATCCTATTCAAGATGAGGTTCCTATCTAGGATCCTACTCAGGATCCTGTATAGGATCCTACATAGGATCCTTTTCAGGATCATATTTATTCAAGATCCTGTTCCTACATAAGATCCTATTCAGGATCCTGTTCCTACATAGGATCCTATTTAGGATTATGTTCCTATGTAGGATCCTATTCAGGATCCTATTCCTACATAGGATCCTATTCGGGATTATGTTCCTATGTAGGATCCTATTCAGGATCCTATTCCTACCTAGGATCCTATTCAGGATCCTGTTCCTGTTCAGGATCCTGCTCAGGATCCTGTCCCTGTGTAGGATCCTACAGGATCCTACAGGATCCTACAGGATCCTGTCCAGGATTTGCACCAGGGATAAAAGGAAATTACGAAATAGGTTTGAAAAGATTGTGCAGATACGGATAACAGCCGACAAAAATGGTCAATCGGTGAAATTACATTTCATTACATTTTAATGGCTCGCTTTATATTACGTGTACCGGTAGCCGTCCCAATTAGCTAATTTAATGAGTTTGTGTAAAATATAAGTTTCGTGCTACAGGCGGTAAATTCTAGCTATGCTGTTTGATTATTGTAGAAGTGTTTATCCTGATCGATTGTTATGTCAACCGCTGGAGTGAATAGACCAGTTTCGTATTTGAATGCGATGACCACAGACGCATTTATACAGGCTAATCCTGTATAAATGCGTCTGTAGTCATCGCATTCAGCGGTAATTTTCGAATACGAATCTGGACTATTGTTTAATTTTTTTTAACTCTGCGACTCTTGTCTAGACTCGTCCATGAGTTATTGGAATGGTTGGGAAATCGTGACTCTCTCACGAATGCATATCGATAATACTCATCGATATTTGATTTAGTTAATAATTGAACATCGATGTGGAATTTCATTAATTGCTGTTTGAATTGACAATTCGGAGGTTTTCGCTTCCAGGTCCTCATCTCCGGTTACCGTCTGTGTCTGTTTAATTACCTTTAGTGTATTATATCTGAAATAGCAGCCGTTTAATCCATGTGGGAGATGTGTGTGCTTAGTCACCGCTTACCTGGGTATAAAGTCATCGCCGATAGTGACGTAAAACCCTTGTTAGGCACGATGGTACAATAGTTACTGTAGCCTCAACCGTAATCTGATCGCTCATCATAGCGTACATTATTCGAATTCCGCGGTATGTGGCAGTTGTTCGATGTTAATTGAGTCATCGCCAATACTGACGTAAAAGCTAGACAATGCGGCAACGTGGTGCACTTTCTATCTATGTGGTTTGTTTGGTTACCTGTGGTCTTTACATACGTGTTTTCGATTCGATCTAATTTATTAAGAGTGTAATAATGCCCGACGTGCTTAATCGATGAAAATCGATGATCGAAAATCAATTTGGTATTGGTATTGGCCAAGCGATGAGCAATCGATAATCACATCAAAAAGTCATCTAATTACATCGATTGCTATCAATTATTCATAATCGATGAGCTGTCAATAGTGTTGAAAGTTGATTGTTTCCAGAGAGATAAATTTATTTCCGTTCTTGGGTGTGCCTTATAATGAAACAACCAAAAACGAAAAGCACAGCTTATACAAAAAGTAAAAGGAGCAAGGACGATAAGGACAATGTGGTTCGAGGTTCAGAGAGAGTTTACTGTAAAAAGCTTTTGTTCCTTGGGAGCATGGTCCACCGTGAATTGCAATTGGACATTTAAAATGCGAATAGTGAATGTTATTTATCATTACGATGAAAAAAGAGAAATATGTTATTATTTACCGTCCTTCACTTATTGTTTCTCTTACAAACAAGAGCCCATCTGGGCTTTCACTCGGGCCACATGAGATTGAAGATGAAATACACTTTCATTTGAAATCCTCTTAGTAATATTAACCAAAGGGAAGAATTATTAGCTGAATTTAGCAGTCTTTAGGAGTGGCCGGTAGCGCGGTGACTTTCATTCTCTGCTCCCCTAGCATATATGTAATTTAATATTTTTGTTTTTCTCGTATGTTGACCTTTTAATTTAAACACTACTTATTGATGTAACACACACTGCAGGTTCCGAGTACTAATAGATGATTGTCTCAAATGTATGTTCATATTTGTACCATATTATAAGTTGTATCCTGTCCATCCTGTGATGGAGCTAGCTATGTGAATTTGTGTGCTGTTCTTGCCATTACGAGTCCATCATCATAAATTATTCTGTGCTGAGTGTTTATTTCTCCGGGGTATTTCTGGCTTCCTTTGACGAGCGACAGTGTTGCTCTCACAGTTCAGGAGTTCAGATGTCTTCAGACTTCGATAGAGGATAGTAACCCATAACTGCTCAACCACAGTATATATATTTACTAGTAAATCGCTATATTTCGCTATAAATCAGCTATTCAGTATACGAGTGTAACGCGGTACACAGAGAGATCGTACGAGATCGGTAAACCAGCCACAAACGCGGTCAAAATTATTTTAGTGTTGGTCTACCGATCACGGTGTTTGCGCTGGTATCTATTATAACCGAGAGTAAAATGAAATGTGATGAAATGTGGTATAAAACCTACGAAATGTACCTCAAACAAGCTGATAGCGTCCGCAGAAGATGTCGACTGGACTAGTGATAAATCTATTAGCGCCAACAATTAATGCATAATTTAACGCATGCGCAGAAATTTTGCTGCATGAAACAAAAAAAACATAAGCCCATCTGGGCTTTCACTCGGGCCACATGAGATTGAAGATGAAATACACTTTCATTTGAAATCCTCTTAGTAATAACCAAAGGGAAGAATTATTAGCTGAATTTAGAAGTCTTTAGGAGTGGCCGGTAGCGCGGTGACTTTCATTCTCTGCTCCCCTAGTATATATATAATTTAATATTTTTATTTTTCTCGTATGTTGACCTTTTAATTTAAACACTACTTATTCGTTTAACACACTGCATTTGAGCAGGCATATATTCATTGTTTTGAATCCGAGAATTAACCGTACTTCATATATAGTCCCGGCCTTTCTTTAGTAGTGGGTTGTCGGTCAGGTGATTGTAAACTCTCGTCATTTAGCACATAAAATGTATTCTGATGAATAGGGATCGGGTTGTCATGTAAGAAAGATGGCTCTTGAACAAACTGATTAGTTGCTAAAGCTTCAGTAGGTTGGGTAGTCTCGCAACACTGGAGACCTTGGTCTTTCATTGTCTTCTTTTTTGTATTCTTGATTTTTTTTTTTAAGTTTGAAAGTCGGATCTCAGCTTTATTATATCCGCTTTCAACTCGCCATTTTCAACTTCTAGGTCAATAATACGTGATGACAGCATCTTGATGTCGGTCTTGTATATATTATCTTGCTGCACTAATTTGTCTTCCAAATGACTGCGTTTCGTTTTGATGTGACGAGAGTAAGAATTAATTACGCATATCAGTTAGGTCTGCCTCCATGTTACAAATCAAGGTCATCAAATCAGCGAGAGAGTTCTTATTGCGGGCTAACAATCCTCGTGAAGAATCTAAAGAATTCCGTCTCTTCCGGTTTGAATTTGACTCATGTGTATGTTGCTTTTTGAGTTTCAAGGATATGTTGATCCAAAACTACAGGCTCTTGGGGTTTTTCATTGACTTGTGAACTTCCAGGCTCTGTAACTTGTTTTGTTTTCTTAGTATAACATAAAGTGTTGAACATGTTCATGTTCTCAAGCATGTCGCGCGTGACCTCTGTTTCTTCATTCATTAAGTTCTCTACTTTCATCTGTAATCTGGGAAACTCAATCTTTGCCCATTCCTTGGCACATAACTATTCCTGTTGTTAGGTAGACGTGGATGATTATAAGTAAAATCCTTCGACAGCTTGTACCGTTAACGCTAGGTCAATATCCTCGCTGGAACGAAATAACTTGATATCAATACTCTCTGATCCAACCTACGGTAAATTTCAATCTCTGACAGTTTTTAAGAGACTCATAATATTGGTCTTGAAGTGCCTTCACCCAAAATAAGATGTTCTCCTCGGATGTTTTAAATGCAGCACAGCGAGCCGATGGCTTATAGATTCCAATATCTATTTCTTCGAATTTTAGCTTTCCGGATCCTGGCCCCTTCACTGGCTTCAGGTCGTCGTACGTGTCGTATATAAAATCACTGGCCATCTGGGTAAAAAACGCGGTCCTTCGGCTCCGACAATAGCACCAGTTGAAATATCCTGAGCCTGTTGGAAGGCTTTCGCACGAGTGAAGTTAAATAAAACATTAAACTGCTTACATTTGAGAGATGGGACTCCAAATTAGAGAGAAAGTTCCTCGCGGGTCCTCCGCAATCTTGATTTACTGTATTAAATTATGTAAATAAATTAACCTGGCGATTGTTGCGTGACCAGCACAGTGCAATCTGATTGGTGTGAACTTGACCTTTAACGCATGCGGATAAATTTTGCTACACGAAATAAAAAATAATAATAACGGCTTGCATTTTAAGACTCGGTGCTGCCACAGGCAGCCCGAGTAACAAGAGCCCATCTGGGCTTTCACTCGGGCCACATGAGATTGAAGATGAAATACACTTTCATTTGAAATCCTCTTAGTAATAACCAAAGGGAAGAATTATTAGCTGAATTTAGCAGTCTTTAGGAGTGGCCGGTAGCGCGGTGACTTTCGTTCTCTGCTCCCGTAGTATATATGTAGTTTAATATTTTTGTTTTTCTCGTATGTAAATTAAAGAAGTTGACCTTTTAATTTAAACCCTACTTATTCATGTAACACACGTTTACAATTTAGTCTGTTGTTCCGTTATACTGCAGGTTCTGAGTATTAATATATGATTGTCTCAAATGTATGTTTATATTTGTACCATATTATAAGTTGTATCCTGTCCATCCTGTGATGGAGCTATGTCAATTTGTGTTCCTCTGTGTAACTTTATCTGCTGTTCTTGCTATACATGATGAGCCATTACGAGTCCGTATTGGTATTTGTTGGATTAAAGATTATTAACTGAAATGCCTGTTGGATCTCTAATTAAAAGCTTTACCCTCATTCCCAAAACTTCAGTCTGCTCATTATATTACAGAACTATAAAGGGAATTGTTGGAAGCCTTTAATTTCGGCCGTGAGAGTATTCTTGTTTAGGTTTACCTTGGGAGTTGAATATTGCTTCGCTCATCATACATTATTCTGTGCTGAGTGTTTATTTCTCCGGGGTATTTCTGGCTTCCTGTTGGCGAGCGACAGTGTTGCTCTCACAGTTCAGGAGTTCAGATGTCTTCAGACTTCGATAGAGGAGAGTAACCCATAACTGCTCAACCACAGTATATATACTTGCTAGTAAATCGCTATATTTCGCTATAAACGAGAGAGATCGTACGAGATCGGTAAACCAGCCAAAAACGCGGTCAAAATTATTTTAGTGTTGGCCTACCGATCACGGTGTTTGCGCTGGTATGTATTATGACCGAGAGTAAAATGAAATGTGATGTAATGTGGCATAAAACCTACGAAACGTACCTCAAACTAGATTATATTTGAGCATCATGTACAGCCTGCGCAGATTACTCACATTATAATCATACACAATAATCCACAATAAAAGACCAAAGTAGATTGACGTTTACCTTGAGAGCAGTTAAACATTGGCATTTCTTGGCTCATCATAATTCTCGGGTAATTCTGTGTTGTGAAGTGACAGTGAGTGTGTATTCTGGCTTAATTCGTGTTGGCGAGTGACAGTGTTGCTCTCACAGTTCAGGAGTTCAGATATCTTCAGACTTCGATGGTTGAGCAGTTATGAGTTACTCTCCTCTACAGTATATATATTTGCTAGTAAATCGCTATATTTCGCGATTTGTTTCAATCGCTATTTGTATCAATCGCTATACCTGTAAAGGCTGTATAGTATAACACAGCCACAGGCACAGACACAGGTATCGATAAGAGATCGGCCTAAAAGCCAGCCGAAAACACGGTCAAAATTTCTTTTGTGTTGGCCTACCGATCACGGTGTTTGCGCTGGTATGTATTATGACCGAGAGTAAAATGAAATGTGGCATAAAACCTACGAAACGTACCTCAAAGTCAAACAAGAATAGCATCCACACTGAATTTAAAGATGGCAATTTGATTACTGGTTACGGGGTTCCTGTGTATAGTTGGACCGGGAAGGACTGGATTTTGTTGAACTGAACAAAAAATAACGGCCTGCAGATTAAGACTCGTGCCTGCCACAGGCAGCCCGAGTAACAAGAATAGCGTCCACACTGAATTTCAAGATGGTGACTGGATTTAGCGCCACGAACGTACGCTAATTGTTTTCTGGTTACGGGGTTCCTGTGTATAGATGGACCGGGAAGGACTGGATTTTGTTGCACTGAACAAATCGATATCAATTAATCGATTGACATTGGAAATCGATAGACAATCGATAAAATATCACAGATATATACGCCTCGGTTGTTCATCGATTTCCAATATCAATCGATTAATTGTTTATCGATTTCATCGATTAAGTACTGCGGGAATAATGCGAGCGGTCAACGCGAGGTCACGGATCTCAACTCTATTAGTACATATCGGTCACACCGCTGCTGACGAATGTTATTTATAAGCAATAACAAGAGCCCATCTGGGCTTTCACTCGGGCCACATGAGATTGAAGATGAAATACACTTTCATTTGAAATCCTCTTAGTATCAAGTCGTGCTTTAATTCGCCAGTGAGAACGTCAAAAAAACAGACTGGTCTATTAATCGCTTTTATGGCATGACTATGATAACGCAGGATTCGAACAACAGAATACTGGCAAATTCAAGTGTATAAATGCAATACAATGACATATTCAGACTTTGAATTTGATTGAAAATAGATCAAAAACTCGGGGAAATGTCCGGCTAAAACTGTATGAATAAATGTGAAATGAAACATAAATTTCATAGCAAGAAAAACAATTGTAATTCCTATAAATGAGAAAGCTCTTCCGTATTAAGCCGCTTCTCATATACACAGACTGTTTCACAAAAAAACATTTGCGCTTATCGACACAAGAATTCAGTTGACCTTTCAAATAATTTATTCTGAGGTACGCATACTCTAAATTAGATGTTAAATAAAGCGATAATTAGAAGGAAAAGTACATTAACAGACAAACTGAGAGGAAATTTATTCAAATCAAAAAGAGTTTACTTACAGTACTTACGTAACTGACACCTTCGTGCACATATGCACTGAATCGGAATGAAAGTCGAAGCCTACCTCGAACTTAACTTTCAGCTAACCTGTTTCCTTTCATTCCACAATGAATAATAATCTCATAAAGTAAGCCCGTAGCTTTCAATAAATTTGCCAGTGTCTGAATGAAACAGCTAGATCTTTTCCAATTTCTCTCACGAGTCACGGCAGAAGACAGTCTCAAGCTACAAAACTTGAATTTTGATCCTCTTCACAGTAACGTAATTTAACGTCTCCGATCAATTCCTCTCTCTTTGCTGGCATTCATGCTTCTTGTTCGTGTAGTTGCCCCACTGAGCCGTAACCACAAAACGAGCACAGCATTTCAGTTGGCATACACTGCGTACATCTGCTTAACTAATTAGATTTGTAAAAATCTTAGCGGATCATGTAAATATTCCGCTTGGCTCAAATATGAGGGTTTCTGCCGTCAAAGTTCATTTTTTGTTTCAGTTTTCCCCATATTAGCAGACTTGTATAATGTCTCGAGCTCTCCGAATCCAGTAGAAAGACTCTGGTTATTCTGTCGTAAAACATGGACCTGACCCAAATTTAGGTTGTATTGCATCATTGCCCACGATGGAATAGATTTCTGACAATGACTATTTGAAATTGATATCTCCTTGTCTCGCCTAGTCTGAGCTTTGAATTTTCTTATCTGAGCGCGCCTGAGGAAATCTAACCTTTGTTTGCGTGACCAGCATAGTGCAATCTGATTGGTTCGAATTTGACCTTTAACGCATGCGCAGAAGCCGTCTGACACTAATTAAAAATAATAATAACAAGTCGTGCTTTAATTCGCCAGTGAGAACGTCAAAAAAACAGACTGGTCTATTAATCGCTTTTATGGCATGACTATGATAACGCAGGAATCCAGTAGAAAGACTCTTATTCTGTCGTAAAACATGCCTTAGCTGTACAAGACCGCCCACGATGGAATAGATTTCTGACAATGACTCGTTGAAAGTGATATCTCCTTGTCTCGCCTTGTCTGAGAGCTTTGAACTTTCTTATCTGAGCGCGCCTGACGAGATCTAACCTTTGATTATAATTCGATACCCGTTGATATCCAAACGTGTTTGGATATTGTATTTCGCTTACGTTTCTAAATGTACATTGGATCTGTCCAAACAGCGCTGATCGAATGTATTACGGCTCCTGGTTGTTCATGTATTTTTATGGTCAACAAGAGCGCCAGTTGAAATATCCTGAGCCTGTTGGAAGGCTTTCGCCCTCGCGGGTCGACCATTTTGATTTACTGTATTCACTTATGTAAATACATTTAACCTGGCGATTGTTGCGTGGCCAGCACAGTGCAATCTGATTGGTTTGAAGTTGACCTCTAACGCATGCGCAGAAGCCGTCTGACATGGATTAAAAATAATAACGACTTGCATTTTAAGACTCGGCGCTGCCACAGGCAGCCCGAGTAATTATCGAAGGCAACAGCGAAGTTTCGGAAATGTAAGTAAGTAAGTAAGTGACTTTATTTAAATGTCAATGTATTTAGCTTTTGCAGCTAATTGGTCCTACGATTTTACGTCCTTATCCAAGAAGACGTGAAGGTCTAACCGTTTACGGCTGTATTATGTAAAGGCAGCACCTTCTACTCAGTTATTTTAAGATCCTGAGTGTTGTTCCGGCCGGGGTTTGAACCCGCGACCTCCCGCTCGACAGACCGGAGCTTAACCACTGAGCTAACTGTGAGGCAAGTGCTCCTGGATGTTTAATATTAAGAAGAGAGCTATTGCGAATGTTTTTATTCCTTTGCTTCTCGGTGATCTTTACTAGCTGTGACTAAGTTTATATAACCAGTAACCTTTTTGATTTGAATATTCTCCCTGAAAATCGACTGAAGAAGTTAGTTGTTGACAAACTTCCACTCTATTGATTTATGAGCTTTTAAGCCCGAATACAATCGACCGTTCCAAATATGCCTACCATTAGTGATTAGAGACCTGGCTAGATTAGTAGATAGTAGGCAGCCTAGCCCTAGGCCTTCTGGCTGGTGTTTTGTCTGAGTGGGTTAATGGGATCCCTGTGG
Organism: Actinernus sp. WN-2022; assembly: GCA_030867875.1. Classification (NCBI taxonomy): domain Eukaryota; kingdom Metazoa; phylum Cnidaria; class Anthozoa; order Actiniaria; family Actinernidae; genus Actinernus; species Actinernus sp. WN-2022. The sequence continues at coordinate 45,585,583 of JAOWCC010001501.1, forward strand.
TTTGTAACAAACCACAGTGATCCCATTACCCCACTCAGACAAAATACCAGCCAGAAGGCCTAGGGACTAGGCTGGATAGTAGGTTCTCCCAGCTACAAAGATCACTTACCTTAAGTAGAATTTCAGTGATCATGTTGGCAGAGCCACTTTAGAGACAAGATATGAGATATAAGAAGATATGAGGACAAGAATATTCATCGAATAAAGTACATTGTTCAAAGAAATAGGCCCGCCGCTTCCATTGATTAAAACAACTCTGCTTTTGCTGTTTCATGGTCGGTTGACATCTCTAATTCAGTAGCGAATCGCTTAAATCTTGTACAAATGCAGCTATCTTAGTTTTGTCGGAATCCTTGACATTTATTGTTACCAACAAATTGAATGATGTACGTTTATGTGTTCCGCATTTCATCCGGTATGATTTTTTAAGGAGGTGTGTCACGGTGAGGGACATGCCTTTATGTTCCGGGCCATAATTATTTTCAGTGGTTTTTATATAAACTAACGTCTCTAGCACATGTGTGGGATGGTTGAAATAAAAGGAAATGTACAAAAATGACCAACAAACTGTGCGTAGTACTAGTCTTCAAGGAAAATATTGCACATCCTTTCAGTCAAGCATAAGGGAGGGGACTTTAACTGTTTGAAGCCAATTAACAGCCACCAATCGAACATTGGTGGATCAGATCTACTTGCTACGTCTAACCTGCATGATCTCAATGGACACGAGTGTGATATGGGATTTATCATTTATTATCATTATTTTATTATGCTTATAAAATTAACAGACACGAGGGCGAAACCCAAAGGCGAAGCCCGACTAGCCATTTACGAGCGATGATAAATCACATAAATGGACATTGCTTAACCAATTTACCTTATGCCGTTTAACCCAGAAAGAAATGGCATTTTAACTTCTTATTAAACGAGAGCGAGGTCTTTACGGGAAAATATCAGACCGAGTTTTTGACAGTATCCGTACATAAAAGACCGAGGTCTGATATTTTCCTGTAAAGACCGAGAGGACGAGGCTAATAAGATGTTTATTATATGGCACTTTTTAGTTGGAAAATAAAAACAAAAATATAAAGCCGGAATTTAATATTTTACATCCGGTTGGCGCGCGCGCGTCTTGATTGTAGTTTTCGCGCCCTTTTGAGTTTTGTTTCACGACTCAAACCACAAAGTGAACACAGTCGTGGGGGGTTCTGATCTAAGGCTCAAATCAACTTTATTTTGAAGAATTTATCCGTAAAAAATAATTAATTTAAATTTAATTTCAGAAGGCGAGACTGTTTTTTTGTTGTTGATGAATTGAGGCGGTAAGTTATTCTAAAGAAAACATGCGGACGAAAGGACGAAAACATTTGTCAAACTGAAATCAGACTTCGTTGATAATTTTTCGATCAACCCTTGTCATCTGTTTTGCGAACCTTGAACAATTTACACCTGCCATCAGTGGAAAATCTGTAAGTGGGATCCTGAGCCACTGCCAATGTTTGCAGACAGCCTCAGGGACTGCCGTGGGCAGCAATGTGAAGCGTTGTCATCTTGTGTGCAAGATATTTTTGGTTCAAGCAAAAAAATGGATCCCTTATTCCAAAAGATATTGACTGGCCTTGGGAAATTTTCATCAGAGTCTTTGGATACTAATTGAAAACAAGAAAACCGGTATCCCAGGCTCGTATTACGCCGCCGCTAACTTTGGGAATGTCCGATGAACAACTGACTTGGATAACACTAACAGGTGGTCGAAGTCAGATGGAGGTAAGGTTTTCCTTGTTTATAGACTCCAGGTACCGACGGAAGGTTTTATGTCACTGGCTATTTTGGGTCGGGCCGCAGTGAGTAAAAACCTGCCATGTTATTGGCTCGCTACCCCAATAAAACAACATTAGAACGATACAAACACAATATATGTATTATAGTACCACCCTAAATAGTCCAGTAAAATGCAAGGTTTTTATTAGCTCCGGTCTTACCAGCTATTTTCTTCACGGAACTTTTCTGTTCATTTTGATAATTACGGGCTCTTCGGAACCTCCACAGGTCGTTGTCGTTGGCGATGTTGTTTTTGTTCACTATAAAGTTGCTTTCTATTTCAGTAGGGCAGTAAATTTCGCTTTTGGAATATTCTTCCTCTCATTTTGGGCTTTCTCTCCATTTTTCTCTAAAATTATGACAGTGGAACGAATGAATGAATGAAACTTTATTTCGCACAGAATTTATAAAGTTGACACTTTAACAAAATCAGAGAAAATGATACGTATCTCTTACTTTTTGGACGATTTTTATGTTTAAACCAATGAAATCAAGAGTTTTAACAATACAAAATTAACACCTCACTGCATTCCTTTGCCGTTGGTGCTGTCGTTCTTTCATGAACCATACTTAAGAGTTAAGACTAGATAACAAGAAAATGTACACATTTATCACATATAGCTTAATTATAAATTACCTAATTAGATATCCTATAACTAGTACCCTAGATATAACACTAACAACATTGATATAAACTAAACTAATATGGAATGAATAAAATAATACAGAAAAGGACAGGAAAGAACTAGTTTAAACACAATTCCATCCAACGGTCTATGCTACAGAGACAAGATAGATGTCCTGTCAGGTTCTACAAAATTTCAGAAATCACCGTCTAGCAAAGTTCAATGTACGGGGAAAAAAAGACATTTTCCCTGGCCGTCAACTACAAGCGACTTCCAAACAGCGATATCACATGAAGTCTCCACTCGGTAGAAATGAAATTAGAACATGGCTTAGTAATGTATGAGGTAATGCAGGAATCAAACACTCCAGCAGCGAAATAACTGAAGAAGTGGCTTTCCGCGTTGTTCAGTTTGTATCTTTTCAAACACTTGGCTTCGGTTAAAAACCGAAGTGCCGCTTACATTCTTACAGTTCGACTTCTACTGCCGGTAGAAACATATGAAACGTCTCATTTTAAAGCTGAAAAATTAACAAATCTGCTTAAGTATATTTTCTTGTTGCGCCAGCGTTTTAAACGTTGCTCTGTTGTTTATATTTCCACCGGTGCAAATTCCTTGGATTGCTTCTTTGACGACTCGTGTAGTACTATTCGGTTCTGCTGTTAAAACTCTATATACGGTCGCGTAACGGATTGGAATGAATACAGTGGAGTCGGGCTGTGAATATACATCAGCCCTTAATTATTTTTAGAACGAAGCATCTGTTTTCACACCACGGGTACCTTAAGTACTGTCTTAACCTAATTACAGCGGCGTGTGCGCCATTGCCTGATGGGGAGGAGATAAGGCTTCAAAGCAAGCCCCCCGGGAATTTTAAAACCCTAAATTCAGCAAGCGAATTTGTGGCTCCTAGAGGCAATTTGGAAAACACGAGTTTTAGAACCATAATATCAGGCAGATTTCGACGAGAAATCGTACACGGGTCAGTAAGACGTCAGTCTATCTTTTGCCGTGTGTGCATGGCTAAGAAATGCGACAATTATTGGTCTAAGAGAAAATTACCCTTAAAGTCACACATTAGCCATTTTTACCTCTATAGGCTACGAAAAACACTTTAGAAGCTTATTAACACGCGGAAGACTTTTATATTTAGCAGAATCTCTCCTACTAAAACCCGTGTGTGGCTATACGATATTTAGTTTTCCGCAAATCCTCCCAGACGCGATTCAGTCCATTTCTTTGTAAATTTCATCACGATTCATTGCGTAGCTTTTGAATTTGGCGCTGATGACTATAGAATGTCCCGGATGTATGTCGCGCCATTCTGCGCGATGCAATCCGACTCAATAAAGATAAACCACCTAACGCTGATCCTGGAAGTTTCGTGGCTCTGTTGAGTGTTCACACGAGAATCGCGCGAGAGCCTCGATCCGTGCAGTCCAGTGGAAATAGTAAAACTGCAAGACAACAAGTCTGCAAGCGACTATCACCAGAGGCAGAAGTCATAGTCCATATATTAAACAAGCAACAAGTCTACTCCTCTGTAGCCGGCTTTCTTTCTAAGAAATTTGTCTTGAATTCCACCTTTCATGCACTTGGGATTAGCAAAGCTTTCTAATTCTGAATTGATTCTGTCAGCCGACATTATATTTCCATTCATCTTTTGTACTGATTAACGAATTCTTGGCGTGCAACCACGTGACTCAAACCTTTTTTTATTGGCAAATGAAATAAAATGTTGTTGAGCTTGAAGAGAAATCAAAACTACGTCTCTGGGCCGAATTTTGAAGCAGAAGCGCATTTCGTTTCAGAGTTATGGGCGAACAAATATGAGAGGTTGTTAGTGTAAAATGTATGCCGCGGCCATGTTGGATGACAAGGGTTATCATCCAACATGGGCTTTTATCGCACGGCGGCCATGTTGAGTCCCAGGAGAATAAAAACCTTTGTTTTCGTCCGGTAAACTCGTTCTGAAACCAACCAGTGCGAGGCTACCGGGGCCAAAACTATTGTTTAATCCAAGATGGCCGAACTGCGATAACAGCCCATTGCCGCCAAAACTTCAACATCTTAAACAAAGCGAACATTCCATCCATTTCAGTCGGTTTCACTATAAGTCCCATTAAACATAACTTTTGAACATTTGTAAGGCCAAAAACCTTTAATTTGACGCAAATTTGTGACTTTCGTGATTAATAATATAAACACGTGAAGGACTGTTGAGACAATTCAAACCTCTGTATCTCGTGAGCAAAACATCGTATTGAACTGAAATTTCGTCTGAGAACTTAAATCACAGACATCTACAAAATGTTAAAGGAACAATTTTATAGCATATATAGTTTAGAATTTAATTTTTTGAAGACACCGTGATGACGTCACGTGCACGCCAAGAATAGCTACCAAATAGATCACGGAATAAATATTCTGAACGGCTTCCCCTATTTTGGTATGTAAATGTATGCAAATTTGGTACTTACATTGTGTTACGGGGGCGAGTCACTTATTTTCTCATTATTCGTTTATCACAAATTGCCATATAATAAACTACTTATTAACCACGGTCTTTTATGTACGGACCTCGCTATCGCTCGGTCCGTACTGTCAAGATCTCGGACTGATATTTTCCCTCGCTCTCGGTTAATACTATGAAGAAGTTATTGTTTTAGGTGAATCCAACGAATAGTTAGCTGTGACATTTCTAATGGAATTATAATACTCTACAGTAGAACTGAGACTATTATAAAGCTTAGCAGCTGAATAAGAAAAAGATCTGTAGCCTGACTTAGAGGATATTTTAACCATATGGATGTTGGATCAATTACAAGTATTATAATTATGCACATCAGAGTTACGGGAAAACAGGTCCCTAAGATAAGATGAACATAGGCCATTAAGACATCTGAACACAGTTAGAGGTCTTTTTAGGGCTATCAAAGTGTGCCGTGCATTAACATATCTCATAATGCCAGTGGGAATTACCGGGATATCTCGACTGCTAAACAGCCAATCAGAACGCGCGCTTTTACCGGAAGTAGCTCTTGCCATATAATAATAAGTTTACTGCATAGCTCTTGTTTGTATAAATTATCTTCGAGAATTATCTCGAAGACTTCAGGATATCGCCATTACTATGTATAAAGTAAAGCATAAACTCGTTCCCAACTATAAACAAGCATTATTTAAGAAAAACGATACTAAATACAATTTACGTAGCAAGGAGGACTTCCAAATAACTAGATTTAATACCGTCAAATATGGTAAGCATTTTCTGAGATACCTGGGACCCTATATTTGGTCTAAACTAAATCAGGACGTCAAAGGTAGTGAAAACCTCAAGTTATTCAAAAGCAAAATAAGACAAAAAGACTTTGCAAGTCTAATAAATGAAAATTGTAAGGACTGTCATCTCTGTCAATCTTAATATTTTTAATTTATGTAATCATCTTAACACAGATTTTATTACATTCCTGTATATCAATGTTTTTAAGTCACAGATAGACATACAGATACGGATATATGTATTTACAACTTAGTTAGAATTAGGTCACAGAAGAATGTGTACACCAGTTTTACCTTTTTAATCATATATAGATACATATATATATTTGTTTTAATTTACTATTTAATTTGTGTCCCCAATTAGCAGTCTTTTGCTAAATACCTTTAGACACGTTGATAAAGTTATTATTATTATTATCGTTTGCCACGCCAGATATCAGCAGTCATATCAGCAGTCCTTCCAGTACTCCTGGAAGGTGAAATCCACAACACATTGTGGCTTTTGGAATTGGGGACGATGTACTGTTTACAGGTAAGTGTCTCAATTTGGACCCGGAAACGTTTGGATTACTATACCCTACAGTGTATGTCATGCCAAAAAAAAAAACAGCCAATCAGAGAGCGCGATTACCGTGACATATGCGTCGTCACCCCACCTTTTCTCCATCACACCTTGCGTCACACTTTATTGTTGCTCGGAATTATTGTCCATCAGCCTGTTGTTTGCCCGTTGTTATTCTTGACAAAACCTCAACTTTTTGCAAAACAGTACCCATAATATAAAAACCTCTCAGCCTCAATCGATAAACGGAAAATCCGAAAAGGGTCGCTCTAACGTCGCTGTTGACTATTTACATTTAACTAAATTTAGCACTAGTATAGTTGACATTATCTACTGTGAAATGAAACGTTGACTCTTAGTTTGACTAAGGCTAGTTTGCGTCGATCTGTATAACTGTAGTTTACATTTAGTTCCTCTCATTTCTCTGTGACCGTTGGTCTTGCGATTACACTAACTTATGTGACGTCAACTAAATAGTTAACTAATTTAGTTCAATTTATCTAAATCGGAGTTGAAGGCTGGTAATTGGTTCGAAAATGTTGTTTGATGTATTACCCAGATGGCAAAATTGTGGAAAATGTAGTCAATATCAAAATTTAATCCTAAGAGTTTTGAATTTGTGTGTACTACTCATACAAAACGCTTTCATATTCCTTGGATTCTTTCAGGACGAAATATGGTACAAGGTACAGAATAGCTTACCGACAAGCATATCGTGCGGCGTACCTGTGTTGTCCAGGTTGGACTCAGCAGAGTGACGGCTGTCCTAATGGTACGATACGATGATCGTGTAATTAAAGGGGCTGTCTTATCTACTGTACTTGCGCAGTATCCCAACTCTTGTGAAGTATGATGCGATGGATTACTAAGTACGATACAAGTTAACGCATGAAAGGCTACTGAATTTGGAACCATATATTCTGAAGTTTTATGCTCAGTATGTGACTTAAGAGAGTGAATCTTCTATGTATATCTCGTGTACCTTGTCACCAAGCCCATGCTGGTGGAAAGGAATAGGGAAAGCGTGACATCTGGGCACGCCAAAGTAATGCACCACCCTAAAAATATCAAGCCATACTTCACACTAAACTTTATATAAACTAAGTGATCAACTTGAACAAATCCAACGTCGTGCTCTTCGTGTCATATTTCCACATCTGTCCTACACTAATGGACTAACTGCACTAGATCTAACCACTCTTGAGGAGCGAAGAGAATTTCTATGTAAATCATTTTACAAGAACAATTTAAACACTACTAGTAAACTCCGCAGCCTGTTACCTGACCCTGTTGACCATTATTATAATTTTAGAAATCCTAGGAAGCTGCCCTTGTATAAATAACACGTTCCAAAATAGAGTGCGATATTCCAAAGTTTAAATATTTGGGACCAATGGTTTTAAAACAGCCAACTTTTTACACACATAGATTAAATTCAGTAGTATTTTGTGCTTTCCAACGACGTTTACTTCTATCCTTCACTACTAGTAGTACTACAATGGAATCAAGTGGCATGTAACATAATTTTTTTGCTTTCCTCAGATTTTCATCTATTATTCCACCATCATCCTTCTTTCCCTGTGTGTTCGGTAATTACCAGACTCAGACCTCAGTCCTGTGTGTTCGGTAATTACCAGACTCAGACCTCAGTCCTGTGTGTTCGGTAATTACCAGACTCAGAGCTGTGTGTTCGGTAATTACCAGACTCAGACCTCAGTCCTGTGTGTTCGGTAATTACCAGACTCAGAGCTGTGTGTTCGGTAATTACCAGACTCAGACCTCAGTCCTGTGTGTTCGGTAATTACCAGACTCAGAGCTGTGTCTTCGGTAATTACCAAACTCAGTCCTGTGTGTTCGGTAATTACCAAACTTAGACCTGCGTGTTCGGTACTCCTGATTACCAGACTCAGACCTCAGTCCTGCGTGTTCGGTAATTACTAGACTCAGAGCTGTATGTTCGGTAATTACCAGACTCAAACCTGTGTGTTCGGTAATTACCAAACTCAGACGTGTGTGTTCGGTAATTACCAAACTCAGACCTGTGTGTTCGGTAATTACCAAACTCAGACCTGTGTGTTCGGTAATTACCAAACTCAGTCTTGCATGTTCGGTAATTACCAGACTCAGACCTGTGTGTTCGGTAATTATCAAACTCGGACCTGTGTTTTGGTAAAGTACCAAACAATTTGCAATGAGGTAATGGCGAATTATTGATTTAAGTGGTCGAAAAGTTGTTGAAGCTTGTGAATGAAAGCAGTAAAATTGCTGGACGTTTGTAATCTCTGTGGTCTGTGGTATATGAATTATGAAGAAAGGTTGGACTCCGAAAGGTTTTCCTTTACTCTTGATGAATCAACTTCTCGCTCAGTCTTGTAATACATGATCTTGTAACTCATGGGACTGTACGGTTACACTCGCGGTTATTGTTTTGGTTGTTCAGTAATAATGTTCCTTCCAATTAACTTTGACAGTTGGCGCTGACACTCAATACAACATATCGCAGGAATCTTCACAATATCTCACTGATACGTGATTTACCGGTAGAATTTGTCGTAGAAACATGATCAAACATCTGTTCTGTCTGTTGGCTTTAGTAAGCGTGTACCTCTAGTTGTAAAGCGGCGTATTAAAGACGAAGGGGAGTCACGCTCTAAGACCCGACAGAAACATCATTCCCTGGAATACGTTTTCGCGTTATTGTTCTCTGGCCATGTTTAAACCTTTAGTTGCAAAGCGGCGTGTTAAAGACGAAGTCGAATCGGCGGCTGGGCAATGCATGGAGGATTCATGGGGGAGTCACGTAGACGGCTGGAAGATCAGCAGGAGAGTCACGCTCTAAGTCCACAGAAACATCATTCCCTGGAATACTGTTTCGCATTATTGTTCTCTGGCCATCTGATAAATATTGCTTTCGGTTGTACAGGGTCCGGGGAGGTTTAGAAGCATAGGTTGCCTTCTTGAATACAATTTGAATATCCACAGTTTGCCCGATGGCTCCAGAACGTCACATGTAGATGTGAAAACACCTCACAGCCGAAATTTAATATCCGCTGATGCGAACTGTCAAATTTAACAAATCGGACCACGGACTAGTGTTATTGAAAGCGCGCAAAATTTGAATACTAACAAAAGACAGATCTACCGTGAATATAACTTCAGGTTCTTGGCGGCATTTTCTGATCGCCATTTGCTTCTTATAAACCTTGGTCTTCATAGGATTCGTCAGATTGCATACACACATTGAAGGTAAGTTTTCGTAGTTTTTGCCCTATGACAGAGATTTGAGGTTGCAAATTACTTAGAGGAAAGCGGTATAATTTAGTTCAACTGTAACGCGGTGTAAGGTCACTGAACTGTGGTGTGAGTCATTTCATTCGTATAATCAACGGTTATCTACAAGAAAGCAAGCAAAAGCAACTGAAAATATGGAATACGTGGCACGCCCTTATCTTGGTTTACTGATTATTTGAACAATCGTCAACAATATGTCAGAATAGGAAACACCGACTCGCATACACTTAGGATGACTTGTGGGGTGCCACAAGGATCAACGCTTCGACCACTCTTATTCTTACTTTACATAAACGACATGCCAAACTGCTCTAAGAAACTCTCTTTTCGATTTTTTGCAGACGATACTAATGTTTTCTACTCAAGTAAAAATATGAACGAGATTGAAAATGTAATGAATGAAGGGCTGGGAGATATATTGCGATACTGTGCTACAAATAGACTCTCTATTAACATGAAAAAGACCAACTATATGCTTATTAGCTCTCAAAGGAAAAAAACTTCAAATATCCAAATTGAGAACATCGAACAAAAAGACCATATCAAATATTTAGGAATATATATTGACAGACATATCAGTTGGGAACAACAGATTAAACATGTTAATTGCAAAATCGCAAAGAATACAGGTATTTTGAACAAATTGAGATATCACGTTGATTTAAATATGCTGAAGCTAGCAACTCTACTATACTCTAATCTACCCTTACATCAACTATGGTATCATGAGTTGGGGTAACACATACACTACCCATCTTACAAAACTTCGTACCTGCCAAAACAAATGTATCAGAAATATATTTTTTGCTTATAAAAGAGAAGACGCCACTCCCTATTTTAATCTATTACGAATCCTCAAGCTCGACAACGTTTTTAAGTTGAAAATAGCGACTTTGACCTTTAAAATTATAAATAAAAAAGATACAGTTCCTTCTATATTCTCAAACACCATAAAAACAGCCGCAACATGTCACACTTATAACACCAGATTCGCTGCTAAGCAAAATTTTAGCAGACCAAAAGCTCGAACCAACTATGGAATCCATACATTTAGATTCATTTCGTCTTCAATTTGGGAGTCAATCGATTACAATATAAAACAGTCAAAATCGTCCTACGCATTTTCAAAACAATACAAACAATCACTTCTCCTTTCTCAAGCATAAACTACTACAGACATGGGATTTATTTTCATTATTTTTAATATTACTATTATATTAAGTTCCGGTTCACGTATCATTGAGTAATCTTTACGTCCAAATATTAACATCGCAGGCAGTGGTCAACTCGAAAGCCCTAATGCTACTTTGACCACTGCGCACGATTGATTCATTATATTTTCTCTCACTTATATTTACTTCTTATATTACCTTTTTAATACCCATAAACTGTAATACTTTTCTTTTTGAACATGTGCAAAATAAATCTGAACTGAACTGAAGTCTGACGATATATTTCGAGTACCGATCATGATTGTTTACGACCAATATAAAGTACGTAGTATATTGTAGTTCCGAATATATATATATATAACTCAAGGTACAAGACTGGAGTGAAATTTTGTTTTTAAATATTCAACTAAATCCTGACGTTTCTCGATGCGATTGTTTGCCTGCTTTTCACGTACTTTCTTCGTGAAAAATGTTGAATCATGAGTCGAATGTTAGCTAGCATTTCATGACATTTGATTTACTTGTAGAGCAGCTTAAATTTCCCTGCTAGCCAAGACAGGGAGGGGTCTCCGGGGAGGTCTCTCTCTGTCTTAGTAGTAAACCAAGACGGAGAGACTTCTGCTAGCACCTCTGGGTTCAGTTGTAGGTTAGGACTGTTAAAACTTTCCCTCCTAACCATAGCCTAGGATATCGGATTATGTCTCCTGAAAATTAATATTGATAAAACTTAACGAAAGCCTGCGTTGTCTGTGGTAATTTTCAGACTATTTTTTCAGTTTTCATCCCCTCACCTAATATATCAAATATCAATGCATCAATTTGGTCTTCCTGTGACTGCAGCAGAAATGTCTGAATTCAAGTCATGTTGTGAGTGCAACAGAAATTTGAAGTAGCGTTATAATTAGCAAAGTGATTGTTCGTATACAGTCAAAACTTTGTCACAAGTCTGAGTTTGGTAATTACCGAAAACACGCAGGACTGAGTCTGGTAATTACCAAACACACAGGTCTGAGTCTGGTAATTACCAAACACGCAGGACTGAGTCTGGTAATTACCAAACACGCAGGACTGAGTCTGGTAATTACCAAACACACAGGACTGAGTCTGGTAAATACTGAACACGCAGGGCTGAGTTTGGTAATTACCGAACACACAGGACTGAGTCTGGTAATTACCAAACACACAGGTCCGAGTCTGGTAATTACCGAACACACAGGACTGAGTCTGGTAAATACTGAACACGCAGGGCTGAGTTTGGTAATTACCAAACACGCAGGTATATAAGTCTGATAAACCGAGTTGGAGAATACTGTGATTTAAAAACATGTGGTTTGAAGTTTAGTGATTCACAAAAATAATACTTTAAAAAGTTCCTAGTGGTACAATGCTAGGACTGAACCGAAATATAATCCACCGAATATCTTACTTTGGTAAGAAACTGATGAATTTATCAGATGATTGTGAAGCATATCTTATAGTGTTGATGACACAATTCAAATTTGATAAGTGAATACGTACTGGCGAAAAAAACATTCAGAGATATTTGGGTCGTACCGTAGGAATGTACCAGAAAAATCCAATATTATGTCAAAGTTATTGTAAACTCTCAACATTATACCATAATTTACAATTTGGAATATTGTAACCTTTTTTGGAACGTGTTAAATGCAGAAGTACTCGTTTCAGTAACAGTTTTTTACCATATTGTGTCCGTAAATGGGATGCTAACCCATAGCCTTACATGTTTAAACACATTACCTTAATTGCCTTTTATATAATATTACTATATACCATAAATGTATTATCTGAAAACTTGAGTTTTTCAATTTCAATTTTTATTATTGTAAATTGCCAATCAAGTGCTTTAATAAACATTATTATTATTAAATATGCTTAATTGTACATGCATTTTCAGCCATTTGTTCCCAGGCATGTGTAAATGGAACATGCTCCCGACCAGACTTCTGTTCGTGCAATGCAGGTTACAATGGTGCAGTGTGTGATCGAGGTAAGACCATCTTTAAATTATTGAATAAATTATGAACATGTACATTTGATTTGATTTGATTTGATTTGAGACATTTGGATCAGAGCCTGATCACAGGAGTACAAACAATAGGACTCAAGGTCCCTTCTAGGCTGCCTCCGTCAGTGGACCTACGGTTTTACGTCCTTATCCTAGAAAACGTGAATGTCTAACCATTTGCAGTTGTTTCACAAAGTTATTCAGTTATTTTAAGAGTGTTGGTCCGGCCGGGATTTCAATCCGCGTCCTCCCGCTCGACAGACCGGAGCTTAATCACTGAGCTAACCGGGAGACGGTACATGTCCCCGTTGAGATAATAATGGAGTGGTTTAATTTCCTACTAAATAACAATTATGATAATTCAAAGTCCGCATTGATTATGTTTCTATAAAAAATGGTTTTCAAATTTTATTTCTACTATCAGTTTGTCCATCCCATATATGGGGTCCTCACTGTCGTCACGACTGCTTGTGTCAGAATAACGCCAAGTGTGACGCACGTACTGGGCTCTGTACATGTACCCCAGGGTGGCAGGGACAGTACTGTGACAGAACATGTGACCAGGGTTACTATGGTAACAACTGTCAACAACGATGTCTTTGTCGGAATGGAGCTTCGTGTGAACCGGTGACCGGCAACTGCACATGCGCTGTAGGGTACCAGGGAGAGCGGTGAGTGATAACTGAATACTATTTTACAATTAACCTTCCTCATGCAGTGGCCATATTGAGTGTTAGGAGTGTAAAAAACCCTTTGTTTTCCCCCCCTAAACTCGTTCTGAAACTGCTCAGCGTGAAGCTAGACGCGCAAAGTCTATTAATGCTAGCCAACATGGCCGATTCGCGAGAAATGTCTATTCCTTGCTTTCATTGCTAAGCCTTGCATGCCGTCAATACAATTCTAGCTACTTCTCCTCTGCGGTGATCATGAACTCGAATGTTTTTAATGAATGAATTGAAAGATGAATAGATGTCAGTAACAAGTAATGAAACAGCGCACAAAAATACTTGAGGACTGTTTCTTTCCTGGCTTACACTTAACACCAGTTTTTTTCTCGTGCACTTTGATGAATGCTCAGATGTCTAGTGGTACGTGTTTCCCATTGCATATTTCAAGTCATTTTGTTTGTGTTTCTTCTATTCAGATGTGACCTAGAATGTCCCGAGGGGAGATATGGCAAGGACTGTGCTATCAAGTGCGCATGTCAGAACGGAGCATCCTGTGATCACGTGAACGGCACGTGCAACTGCACTGCAGGCTGGACCGTAAGTACTCATGTTGCCGTGTTGTTGTGCGTTAATCACCGGGGCCAAGTTCTTCAAAATCCGATTAAGCTAATTCAGGATATGGGTAACCTTTAGTTTGATTTGCTAACTCGTGGTCAACTGATTTAGGATTAAAAACTTATTGTTTGAGGAAGAACGAGTTGTACCTTTTTATTTGTAATCCTAGAATAAGGAAAGGCATCCGTTCACAAGAACACCAAAATCCTCGATTAAGATTTAATCTTTAATTGGGCTTCGAGGAATCAGGCCGGACGAAGTATAGTAACACTGGAATGCTCGCAGAAATCGAAAACTCGCATAAATTTATTGCGGCTAAATACGACTCAGTTATTGCCTTAGTGCAAGACGTTAAGAAGCAATCAAAGAACCTAGAAATACATATTATCGAGAGTTTGACTCCCTATAGGAAGAGACGTTGTGGTAAAATTAAAGACTTTATATAATTAAGCGAGATAACCGTTGGAAATTTATCTGGACCATGAATGGACAAATAATGTTACAAGAGGCAGATTTGTCACCAGTTAGTAATTTTGTAACACTCGACCAGTTTGATGAGTTTCTAGACGGATTGGCACAATCCTGAATCCTAAATCTATAAGATATACTTAGTAATTCGCGTAGAGAGATGGCTGATTCTAAGGAAAACGTGAGTATGGAAAATTTACCCTTCTATTCTTTATTAGATAAAGCATTTTACGTTATTACTGACGGTTTGCCTGGTAGACAAAACTATGATTTTGATTTGTATGATCTCTTTACTAATCCTTATAAACGTGATGAATGTGATCCCGCTTTAATGCTCTCTCCCCCTTGTTCTCCTTATTATTCGATACCTAAAATGAATAATTTAAGTACTGTTTAATAAACGCAGTGTTTTATCAGGTTTAAAACTCGATGGCGCATCCTAATTAGCATTTCAATGAGAAAGCTGTGAAACATCAATAGAAATTCCAAGAGTTGCAAGATGCTTATCCATTGTCTCAATCATTAACCCCGTTTCCCCCTGGGACAGAATTCAAATCCCTCCGCGGGCTTTTTAGAATGATGAGATTTTATCAGGTATAAAGGAGCATGCACGTGACTGATTCGCTTCATCTGATTGGACAACATGCTCATGAATTATTCATGAGTCTTTGAAGTAAAAATATAAACCCTAATAACAAATGTCTCTCAATATTCCACTGTAACATCAGAAGCTTAACCAAAAACCTAAACTTATTAGAAGATGTGTGTAGTTCGTTAGATGCCACGTTTGACGTAATAGGAATAACTGAAACAAAAATAAGTGAGTTTACTCTATCTAATGATTTGACTTCATATAACTTCTTTCATACGAATTCTCCTCAAATGCTGATGGTGCTACCTTGTACATATCAAATAACCTTAATGCTATTTATAGGCCTGATATCAAATTGTCTATATGGACTTAGTTGAATCTTGCTGGGCTCAAATTGATTGTGGAAGAAGCAATAAACAAATAATTGTTGGCTGTATATATAGACACCCAACTTCTGACCTTAAATAATTTACCACACAGCTTAATGATATTATCAGGAAGCTTGATAATAATACCAATGACCTCGGCGATGTAAATATTGATTTTCTCAGAAGCTTCTAACATGCATTCTCCAACCGATGAATACCTTGATATGCTCTTCACCAATAACTTACTCCCAATTATTACGAAACCAACTAGAATTACCGACCATACAGCCACACTTATTGACCATATATATACAAACTCAACAACATCTCCAATAGTGTCTGGCATCGTAACTGTTGATATTTCTGACCACTTACCAGTGTTCTGTATACTAAAATCACTACAGGGACTATTCCAAGTTTAAAAAGGAGAACTTTCTAAATGATATAAATTCAATAAATTGGGAAGAGATCTTGAACCTAAGTAAAACTTTGGATGAGAAAACACAAGACACAATTGGTACTTTGAAAAGGATTATCGATAAGCATGTACCCCAAAAAAACAAGCTTCTCAAGCAAAACAAAAACAGCTAAATAAGCCCTGGATAACAACTAGAATACTTAAATAAATAAAAAGAAAATATGTACCATACACACTTCCTCAGCAAAACCCCTGAAAAAATAAAGCGGCTATATAAGCAGTATGCCAATATGCTCTTTTATCTAAAAAACAAAAGCAAAAAAAAGAGTATTATACCTTCCAGTTTACACAATCTAAAGGCAATCTTAAATCTACTTGGAGACTTATTGGTACACTAATTAAAAGGAAGACAAAGGGCCAGTCGTACCCTACTAGAATTATGCATGGCAATAACACTTATATTCCTCAGGCTGACATTGCTGATCAGTTCAACAACTTTTTTGTAAATATTGGTGCAACATTAGCTAGCAAAATAAAACCTAATAACACCAGTCCCACCCAGTATATTGCTAACTCCCCATCTACAAGCTTCATCATATCCCCTGTTACAGAATCACAAGTGTCTTCTTTGTTTGCTGCCTTAGATGAAACAAAAGCATATATTGATATCCCAATAAAATTAATCAAACTTGCAAGTGCTTCACTATCTGCCCCTTTTACACAACTATATAATGAGTCTATCGCAACTGGCATAGTTCCTGAATTTTTTTAAATCTCTAGAGTAACCCCTATATATAAGAGTGATATTGTTACTGAATTAGGGAATTACCGCCCCATTGCTAATATCTCCCTATTTTGTAAAGTCTTAGAACGCTTAGTCTATAACCAATAATGTTTTTTATTGACAAAAATAATATATTGTATAACTATCAATTTGGCTTTAGAAAGGGCTACTCGACTGAATACGCTATTTTAGAAACAATAGAAAAACTTAAAACAGCAATAGATGAAAAAATAGGTTGTGGTATCTTTTTGGACTTTTCTAAATCATTCGATCCCAATAACCATGAAATACTCTTAGCAAAATTGTATAAGTATTGTATTCGTGGACTTCCTAATGCATGGTTTTCTAGCTATCTAAGCAACCGTAAACAATATGTTAAAATTAATAATTCTGAATCAAGTCTACGAAATATAATATGTGGCATCCCACAGGCTTCACCCTAGGTCCCCTATTATTCTTATTGTATATAAATGACCTCCCAAATTGTTCCAACATTTTTTTATTTAGAAGATTTGCAGATGATACAAATATATTTTATTCATCAGATAATCCAAATGATTTGGAAACAGTTTTAAATGAGGAGTTAAATAATGTGCTAAAGTATTGCTTAGTAAATAAACTTTCAATAACTTTTTTATTATTATATGCTTATAACTTCCCCAAAGAAAAAGCTATAGTATAAAAATGACCTCATATAATATAGAACAAAAACACAGATTAAATATTTAGGAGTGCATGTTTATCGATGAAAACTTACAATGGGATGCTCAAATTAAGAATATAAACAGTAAAATAGCAAAGAATGTAGGAATTATATCTAAGTTAATATACTATGTACCCTTCAATATATTAAAACAATTATACTACACATTTATTTACACCTATTTGAACTATGGACTTATGAGTTGGGGCACTATAACCCAAACTAGACTAAAAAGAATTTAAAAATTTAAATCTGGGAAATATCTTTAACCTTAAAATTTCTTCCCTTATATATAAAATACAATATGATAAACCAAATATCCCACCTGCCTTCCTTGAGCTACATGTAATTACTTCTGCTAAAGCATATCAAAGTCATTGCGTACAAAAGCCTACATATCGATAACCGGTGAGTCACTTCCGGTATCGGCCCATTCATTTCACTCAAAAATATATGGATATGGGAGCTATTTGGCCTTATAAAACAAATAAAATGATATATGACTTCCACTTACCTTCAAATCAAAGTTAAGTAACATCTAATCTGCAACTGGTAAGTGTTTGGAGTGATTATATTAAGATTTCGACCATACAAATTTGAATGTTTGAATTTTCTTTCGCGCGTAATGTGAATGTTTACAAGGCGTTACTGGTTTAGGAACTACCAAGCAGAGGAAAGCTGGGTTTAGCTTGAATACGCATGTCTGAACTGACTACTTACCGATGAATTCAGATAGAAGAATAAATTTGCAGTATTCTGGGCCGGGTTGTTCAAAGCCGGATTAGTGCTAATCCAGGGATAATTTCCATGACAACCAATAGGTTCTGTGCAGAGTTAATCCAGGATTGACACTAATCGGGCTTTGAACAACCCGGCCCTTGTGTATAGAACCTTGAGGTTTCTCAAGTTTAGAGTGCTACAAATCACTGTTAAAGTTCCATTTCGTCATGATTTCGTACTATTTTTCGTGTGTGACCTTTGGTATGGCGGGAGCTGCAGTATTTGCGGACGACACAGCGCTATACTGCTCTTCAAAATCAGCATCCGAGCTACAGAGACTTCTGAATGAGGATCTGCACCGACTGGCGCAATGGCTTGCGGAACATAAACTTACCCTGAATATTAGTAAATCTAAATTTATGCTAATCGGAGGATCGAAGAGACGCAAATCCTTTGATCAAGTAACTCTAAATATTAACAATAAAGAATTAGACAAGGTAGAGTCTTTTAAATACTTGGGGGTGATTATCCATGAGACTCTATCCTGGGCAGAACATATGGACTACGTTTGCAAGAAAGCATATAAACGAATTGGAATCCTTCGAAGAATTAAGCACCTACTACCAATGGCCACAAGAGAACTATTTGTCAAGACAATGATCGTGCCAATATTGGACTACGGGGACGTCGTGTGGGGCGATAAGAACAACGAAACCTTAATGCAGAAGATCCAAGTCACCCAAAGCGCTGCTGCTAAAATAATTCTAGACAGATCTAGGCACTCTTCGACTACTAAAGCTCTGGCAGATCTAGATTGGAAGACGATGTCAACGAGACGACGCATACATCTACTAATCTTTACTTATAAGGGGTTAAACGGACTTTTAGACTGGGATTTTTTATTTTTTTATTTTGCCGACATCCATAATTATAGTACTCGCAATAAGAACAATCTACGAAAGCCACATTCCAACCGTACCTGGGGACAAAACCGCTTTGCCTGTCATTGTATTAATGATTGGAACAGTCTGCCCGAAAATATTAGAACTTTATATTTTAATAATTTTAAGTTAGCTATACGTAATAAGTAATTATTGACACATTTTAACCAATATTTTAACCCTAGCTTTACAACCGAAATTTTATATATATTATTGCTTTTATATTTTTAATTTATTTATGTATTTTTTTTTCTCTTTACTTTTTCTATGTTCCTGCAGGGCCTCACTGAAAATCACTATTGTGAGTGGGCTCCCTGGCAAAAGAACTTTATTATTATTATTATTAGAATTTGGAGCGTTTAAACGAAAGCAGAGAATTCTGCTTCGTATAGTTCCGGTATCAACAGGTAAGCCACGTTATAAACTTGTAATGCGACTGAAGTTGTTCTCTCTCTCAAATAACATCGCATTTACTTCAAAGCGATGACCAATAGCAAATGTCCTCTTCTTTGTGCAATGATTTTGATATTATATCGATAACTACGACACCAGATATGCGGCGAACCAAAATTTGTACAGCCAGCCTCCAGAACTAACTATGGTCTATCACGATTCAAAGCAATTTCATCAAGAATCTGGGAATCAGTACCTCTTACTATCAAAACCTTGCCCCAAAACAGATTTAAGAAGCAATATACACAGTTCTTATTAGCCGGAGAAACAGTCATAATATTAAAATATGTACCTTATCTAATCTAATGAGTATGTAAGACAAATTTATACAAATCAGCTAGTACTTATATTGACATTTTTTATTCTCTTTTTTTTTTCGAAGATAAGGCCAAACAGTGATGTCACGTCCTTCAAAATCTATACATAACTACATGATTTTATTTAAAATCTCACTTCGTACTTTTCTTTATCATTACATATTAGCTATATATTCTATTTCTATTCTCATGTAGTTTTATCAATGTAGTGGTCAACTCGAAAGCCATTGCTACTTTGGCCACTACGCACATTTTTTCTAAAAATACCTATTCTTTTTTCCCCACTTTATTTCCTGTATATATGTATATTTATATGTTGTAAGATAAGGATCGATGGTTATGTGCAAATTAATTAATCCTGCTTTGAATCCAATCCTGCTTTGAATCCTGCTATTGACGAAAAAAGAAGTTGTATTTAATCAAAATTGTGTCCATTTACGATATAAAACGTAAAGATGAAGCGGTAACGTTTGTACCTCATGACAGGCTTGAAGAGTAATAGACGTGAGGCCGAGGGTGGCCTTACTATTTAACGTTCTTACCTTCCCTCCCCTACAGGGTGATATATGTAACAGCAAGTGTCCCCAAGGAACCTATGGATACAACTGTTCCCAACAATGTATCAACTGTCAACATGGAGCCACATGCGACCCTGTTAATGGCGCGTGTCAATGTAAGCCGGGATACACTGGCAACACGTGAGTAAACAAATAATAATAGCCCATATCCGAGTTCTCGCATGGGTGGGAAAATGCAACACGAGAGCGAGGCATAGTGCGAAGTTCCTCGGTGGTGAGAGAAACGGGTATTTTCGTGGGATTTTCGCTGATATATTTTTAACTTGGAAACCAATGATTACCCTGAATCCTGGACTAGCTTAATCGGGCTTCAAACAACCTGGCCCTGGATGTTGTAAAATGTTGCCTGCTTCATGGCCACCTCTTTTTCTTGCAATTAAATTATCTACAGCTTTGCCAAAATACCCACATTTGGTCTGAATTAAGTAGCACGTTTGGTCCGCCTCGGTAATTTCTCAGGAAACCAGCCTTTCAAACAGAGCCGATGCTTATGATTCTGATAACTGGCTGTGGCTAAAGAAACTACAATACCAAGCAGTGCAAAAAGCGTGTGATTACGGTTATTGGATGAAGGCGATCAGAGATGGTTATTGGATGAAGGCGATTAGAGAGTCCAGCGGCGCGCTACTAGATTTATGACTTTCTCTGATGCTGACTACAAATCCAGATTCGTCTCCTGTAACTTACCTCCACTTTCTTTCCGCCGTGAAATTATTGACCTCATATTTTTATTCAAGTGTAAAACCCACGGCAGGCACAAAGAACGTCAAAAACGGCATCAATAAACGTGACCAAATAATTGAAATTAGCACCATTTCTTTACTTATAGTTCAAATTTGAAGAAATGTTGGTGACTTGGTAACAAAATGAAACTACATATTTTAGGTGTTTTATGTTTGTATGATGACGTCGTTGTGACGTCATAAGCGATGCCTCCTTTTTTGGTGAAATTCCCCCTTTAATAAACGTTACAAACAGACTATTCCATCAAAAGGCCTTCATTACACACATTCATTTGGTGAAGATTTTGACATTCTACGACGATTACAGCCAAAGTTATAGAGGAATGACTGTTGCTATGACGTCACATTTAGTAAACATATAAGCAAATACCGTGAACAAACATACTGTAAAAATACGTTGGATCCGAAGTGAGGACCTATGTGACGTCAGGAGTCGTACCTAAATAAGGCTGCCTATTGTTAAAAAATCAAGAAAAGAAAACAATGTGACTTTTGTTTGCCAGACTAATACATTTCATCATTAAAACTCGAAAATCACTCAAAGGCTTTTTTCTAAGGACATGTATAAAATAATATGACGTCATAATGACGTTGTCGAAAATATGACTGCCATTTTAAACAGTAACAACGAAGAAAGGCTGATTATACGGTAATGGGTAATTTATATAACCAATATTTCGGCTGGCACGGCCAACCTTCTTCAGGGTTTACAAGTGAACTGGCAAGAAAACGTTAAAAATTCAAAATTATGGAATCTGACACTGTGGTGTGAAATTACAAACATGGTGATTACATGAGTCATGAGCGTGATGATAGACGGAGGAAAATACAGGAGCTAAGGAATATGATATACAGTAGATATTTACAGTTCTTCCTTTCTATTAATACCTTTAGGTTCTAGTGTTTGACCTTTATCAATAAGATGTGCTTCGCGAGCTTTGCGTACACTATCTCGATTAGAATGAATTAGTTCTAAAGGAATTAATTGCATGTCATTAGGACAGTGGTTATTGGTGAGGAAATGTTCTGAGACAGCAGTGGTTTTAGACTGGTTAGAAGGTTTATCAACGGGGCGGCGGTGTTCGTTAAAGCGATCTTTAAGGCGACGTTTCGTTTCTCCGATGTATTGAGCGTTACAGCGTTTGCATTGTACCATGTAAATGAGATTTTTAGAGTTACAGTTAATGTGGTGTTTGATGCTTCTGGTTTCGCCAGTAGAGTGAAATGTGTAATTAGTTTGGCCGTTGTTTATGTATTTACAGGTTACGCAATTGTTGCCACAGCGAAATGAGCCACAGGGGTTATTAGGTATGTTAGTGCGGAGTTTAGACCTAACTAAGATGTCGTGTAAGTTATTACTGCGACGGTAAGCTACAAAAGGTGCAGCCGTGAACACGTTAGCACATCGATGAGATGAAGAAAGTATGTTAAAGTGTTTGTGGATGACTGAAGATATGGGTGTTAGAGCAGGGTTATATGTTAAGTAGTATAGCCGGAGTCAGATAAATACCACTTTTTCTTGTGCAAGAAAACTCAAAAAGTTGAATGTTATGGACGCCTTGTTTTCTTGCACAAGGGGCGTCATAAAGCGAATTCAGAAATCCACTTCATGACGCCCCTTGTGCAAGAAAAAAGGCGTCCATACCATTACAACTTTTTAAGTTTTTCTTGCACAACAAAAAGTTGTATTTATCTGACTCCGGCTATACTACTAGGGGTAACTAAGGGTCATTCAAAGTGTCACTAGACATTCTTGTACATAAAAATCCAAACTTGAGTATCTGTTAGAGACATGATTATTATACTGTATATCGATATCTTTCACTATGGATAATATATCGTACCTCCCTCTAGAAATCTTGACTAAGATCGTAGAGCATGCAGGTCCTACGTCATTCTCAAGCATTGCAAGGACATCGAAACGCCTAAACGGTGCTGCATCTCTCGCGCGCTACAAAGACGTAGACCGAGAGTTCCGTATACAAGTACTATGTTTCGGTTTGGGTTCTACTCATAATGATGCCGATAGAGACAAATTGGCTAGGACTTTCGGCATTTCCGCAAGCCACGTCGACGACAGCCTTCCTCTCATCTACGCCAGCGATCATGGCAACCTTAATATTGTTAAGTGGCTCGTCAAGCACTTACGTTTCAATAAAATGGATAGATACACCAATCATACTCTATGCGCTGCCTTAAGGTACGGTCACCTTGGTATTGCTAAGTGGCTCATTAAGCACTTCCAGTTCACCAAAGAGGGCTATGCCGTCATGTTTGCTATGATAGAGGCCGGCGCGTATGGACATCTTAATAGCATCAAGTGGCTCATTCAACGTTTTCAGATAACCATAGAGTGTGAATACTTTCATCGTGCTCTACTATGCGCCTGTAGCAACGATCAGTTTCATACCGCTAAATGGCTCGTTAAGTGGATCATTAAGAACTCCCCTCTCACCATAGAGGAAGAAAATGCCCTACTAGATTACTATGTGAATGCCTATAATGCCAGATAGGAATCCGATTGAATCCAACTGCACCTAAGAATCTAAAACTTGAAGTATATGTTAAAGGAATGATTATTATACTGTATATTACCACTAAATGGTATTAGTATATATTCTTTATTCCACAATACTAGCTTACGTTGTTATCTTAGTACGCATTAACACCATACAGATCGAACATGTCGAAGAAGAACTCAAATGTAGACGCCGCAATAACTTGTGATTGGTTGATGAGAGGGAAGGACACGAAATGCCAAAAGAGGATTTCGAAGACGTCGAAGTTCTGTGCCCAGCACAACTTCCAGATCTCAAAAGGCTGTGACCCATTCATACCATGCTCGAAGTGCGGTAAAGGATGTCGTACTAGTTACGGGCTTTGCTCAAGATGCGACCGTCTCGCCATCAAGATGAAGGGTCCCGGTGTCTATGTAAAACGCGCTAAGAAGTCCAGCAAGATGCTAGAGGATCCAAGAAAGGAGGAACTTGCAGAGCCAAACGTGATGGAACCGGAGGAAGAGCAGAATGCTGCCGATGTGAGACATGCTATGGAGTTCGACGAGATGCTAGAGGAAGACCTCAGGAATGAGTTGATTAGGACTGCCAACAAGCCGGGACCCGTCTACGACTCGTATCCAAGAAAGGCTAAAGCAGAGGAAGAATTGCCCGCGGAACCAGAGGAAGGTCTCGGAGAGTCTCTCACCCATGCGCTCAACAAGGTGTTGGCTGCCTTGAGGAGTGAGAAGGACGATTAGGAATAGCCACGAAAAAAAAAAAAGAATGAAGAAAGTCGTTGTGACCCTCTTCATTCCTTTTTTTTTCTTTTTTTTCTATTAAACATATAAACATCTATAGTTGTATCATGGACGAGCTAGTCAGATTGTTTGGTCCTGGAATTCGTAGAAGCCTGAATATCAAACCACAAGTGGAACATATTAACACCAGTGAAACGTGTCCTGATTGTCTCTGCCCCTTTGAAATACAAGGAACGGAATTCGTATGTCCCACCTGTGGTCTCGTTTCCGAGGTTGAACCATGTGAAGAAACTAAGATCGATATTATTACTACTCGACTGCGTATAGTAGGTCCGGACGGGTTTCAGTATCAAAGTGATCTAGACCGAGCAAAACCAAAGCAAAGTGATGACACGGAACTGCAACGACGAATGCTCCTACAAGAACTACGAGCATACAACACTATTTACAAACAAAGTTGTGACCTATCGTTCCCCACGAACACTTTAGGAATCGTAGCCGACGCATTTATCCAAGTAATGAAAGTTCATCCCAAGCGTAGCGATGCTAAGAGACATATTCTAGCTGCTCTACTCTACCATGCATGCATACAATGTGGATTCATCCGATCTAAAGGTGAGGTTGCTCGCTTCATGCAACTAAGCAACAAAGGCATCCATAGAGGAGAGGTCTTTATACGTTCTCTGTGTGACGACGATGAGATCGATGTAGACTTGGATGCCGAGCGCATAGTTCCTCACATTGCAACGACTTTCCTTAAACTCGATCCTCAAGGAGTACTTATAGACGCTCAACAAATAGTCCACGAGGTTGTTACTATGGCAATAGAAAACAATGTAGGCAGATCGGTAATTAAGACGAAAGTTGTTGGAGCAAGTTACGAGGTGCTACATCGTTTAGGATCGTCTATGTCTCTTAACGAAGTCATTGGGCGATGTGACGTATTTGGAAATTCAGTCAAGCGTTTTGTCAAGAAGTTGTCTTCTTACCATTCCCACTTCGAACCAATCTACACTAAGCATGGGATAACTAGCAGTAGGACTTAGCGAAGTGGAAGTGAGAGCCATGTTCATTCCTTTCATAGGAAACGTCGATTCTTACATTCCAAGTTTTTCTCGCATTTCCTTTTGCACTTCTTGCTTGAGTTCGGCTCGAACCCGATCTGGACTTTTTTCACCTATGGAAGCCTTGCGACGAATTTCAGATCTCATGATCTCATACTTATTCGCTTCGTTCAGAATGAGACTGTATTCAGAGTCGGATATGTTTTCATCGCGTAAGGCCTTCGATACTAGATCGCGAATCGTATTGATTTTTGGCTTTGCCAACATAGTTGTCCTTTCATGCTTAGAAACCTTCATTCCTAACTTCTTAGCTCCAAGGGTCGTAGATGCTGAAATTAATCCACATAGCCCACCAATAACTCCAAGTGGTAGACCAATCACTATTCCAACCCCAGTCAACGCTGCGCCCAATCCAGATCCAGATAAGATCACAGATAGACCTCCAGTTGCCACTGCGATTCCATGAACTATTCCTTGAGAACGTGCATATTTCTTGCGTACACCTTCGTAGTGTCTTTCTTGAACTTCAATGTCCGAAAGCGTGTCTCGGATCGTTTGCAGTCTAAAGTTCTTTCCAGTGTCACTAGCAATCTGTGGATAGATACTTGGTGGTGATGGAAACGGTTGAATCGAGTCGCCTTCCATTGTACGTTATACATATAACTTACTCAAGCTTCAACACGTATCGTAGAGGTCGACCACGGAAGTCCATGATGTTGCTTTTGTCATCGCGAACAGTCAGTCGAAGGCTGTTCCGCATTGTTCCTAGAGCTTGGACTTTCGTTGATTCCATCAAATGATAGGTCCTTCTGTTAAACCAGAGGCCTTCTACGTTAAGGCTAGCTAGTACAGTCGAGCGCTTTCCCTCAAGGAGTGAGAATTTGGGATCCACCGCATCACAGTGGATATATATTGTTTGGATATATTCCATTATCAGGTCGTATTCTCTCACTTTTAATGTTACGTTTCCATCCTCGTCTTCATTTCCTTTGATACCCAATATTTCGCAGAGATTTTTACTGAACTTGATTGGTTTCTTCACATCTAGGGTCCAATACTTTTTACTGGATATGTCTATAAATTTAACGATGTCAGCATCGACTGCAGGTGCTAAGCGATCCATTAAGGTAGTTATCTTATAATTCCCTAGATTGATTGTGTATGGGAACCCCACACCCTTGACTTCCCACTGAAACGTGGCCTTCTCTTTTAGATTCAACCAACTGTTCTCAATGGTGGTTTCGAGTAGCGAAATATTATTGATAAGAATTGGATCGTCGAAGTAGACCGTATGGTCAGCCGAGGTGGTGGTGACATTAAGGATCGTCATTATATGTTGAAGGTATGACTATATATACGTATAGCTTCAACACGATGCCACCAAAGAAGTATCAGTTCGAGGATAGACTCCACCATTCAGGATTCATTCCGTGGCCTAAGGAACAACCAAAATTCGCTCTCACGGCACAACAAAAATCTGACGTTCTCACTGAGTTCGACAAGAAGGTAGCACCACGCAACGCAAAGGCTTTTACTACCTTTCAGAAGAAGTATCCCAATGCCGATTACTCGAAGTTCTATGCTGAGACGAATGCCTCTGATATACAGGATGAGTCGACCTATAGAACTAGAATTACCTTCAAAGACGGCAGTGAGGAATGGTTCATCGATGATCTCCACATTCCAACAAAGATTCGAAAACGTATCGATGACGCATTGCAGGAAATGGTCGATGGTTTCCCATCTACGTTGATCCTAGATAATAATGCGAAATATCCTATTACAGCAGTTCCTTCTACTGAACCGGCACAAGATATTGATCTCACTAATCTATTGATATATGTCACACCAAAGCAGAATTTCAAAGCTGGCGTTCCAAATATATTCAAGGAGATCGTTGTAAAGCATACGACAAAAAAGGAGTCCCAGCATTGGTTGGCTGGTCCGGATTTCCACTACTGGCCTCAACAACTTAATTTCGCAACGTGGTGTGCAACTTCCGGATGTGGAGTGTCGTTGTTTGACCCCACTTTCAAAACGTATCCACCAGTCGTTCAAGGGTTCCTACGATTCCACGTATATTTCACGATACGAAGAATTCTACGTGAACTTGGTGGTACTCATGGAGTTCCTTTACCTGGTGAATCTCATTTCAAGCAAAGGGATAACCTCTATAACAAATCAGCTCTTGAGAAATTGTGCATCGAATTCGGTATATCTCGAACACCAGACTTTCGGTGGAATGGCTTAGGAGACGTCTACGTAAACTCTCATGGAAAAATGGTGAACTATACGGAGAAGTATGCACATAATACTTCGTTCTCTGCGAAGTGGCCTGGTGGTGACTTTAAGTTTCCTGAGGAGAGTCGTACGGAGTATCAGTTTTCTTTAGCGTACATTAGCAATAACAACGGTAAACAATACAATTGGTTTACGCCACCAATCGGAAAAGGTTTGACAGATGTTGGATTGGGTAGGTTGAATAGATCTGTCGAGGCTTTTGGATATTGCATACTTGGTGCACAAGCAGATCTGAACGACTCCATCATACATAGCCATAACGTCAAAGAAAAGTTTAAGAGCTTAGTCGAAGGTGCTATTCTCGAAAACGATTTAGTGGTGAGCTACAATAACTATCTTAATGCTATAACGAGGACGCATAAGAGGCTCGATTTAGCAATAGCTGTAGATGTGCGACTTTTACCAAGCAATCTAGAGTACTATCTTGGTAAGAAAGATGACTATAAGAATCCAATCCCGAAAGCTATGAAAGATATGGTGCTAGGCACTAACGCCATCAATATAGAAGTCAAAGGACACCCACCTCTTCTTATGGAAGGACCGTCAGATAAGAAATCGGTACAGCCTCTCGAGAAACAAGTTCCTGTACCAAAGGCAAAGGCAAAGGCAAAGGCAAAGGCAAAGGTAAAGGCTGTCGTCTCACAACATGAGATTAATCTCGCAGTGACATCCATTGCTGCAGCTGGAATCGCATGGACGTTGTTTCGTTAACGGCGTTTGTATTGCTCCACTACGAAGACCACTGCTGCTACGATTAACAACCAAAGGTTGTTTGCTAAGACTCCAACAACGTCAGCAGCCATACTGAATATGAAACTCACAATTGGTCCAATCATCTTAGGTAGAATCTCCTCTAACTTTTTGCCTATTGCTCTTAAACCTTTGACAGTTGTTTTAGCAGCTGCTTTGGCAGCATCTCCAAATCCTGGTACTATCGCGGAAACTGTCTTCGTCAGATTGGAAACTATTACACCGATCACAGTACTTACCACAGCTACCACGCTAATTATACTGACTCCATACTTCTTAAAGATGATTCTTATACGATCCCTAAGTGACATCCGTGCTACTATAGCTCCTTCTATTTGTTCTAGGACTGTTTGCTCCTCCTGATCGGTCTTTATTTCATTAGTAGCGTTTTCTTTCTGAGTTTCGGTAGATGTAAGGTCTTTGAGTATTCCTTCATTTTGTTCGACCCTCTCACTCAATTGGTTTTGAGCTACTATGACTTCTTTTAACATTTCTTCCCTCGAAGGTCCTAAGACTCTTTTGAGACCTTTTCCCATCTTCTTATATAACTCACCTTTCGTGGTGGTCAAAGGAATAGCTTTTTCTTTACTTCCATACTCTTTGATAAAGACTCTACCATCAGACATGGTTGCAATCTCAAGCGTGCCTCGAATTCCCACATCGTGGTATTTTTCCCAGACAGTCTCGAACATATCCTGTCTTGCATTTTCCGATAAACCCTGTTTGAAGATTACACTTCGATCGGTATACTTTGGGATTTTCTCTTTCTCCAGCCTCTCCAGGATTTTTTCATTTCTAGAAACGTTCGAGCCTTCCGAGTCGATGAGTTCGTCGAAGTACTCGTCATCTTCTCTAGAAAACGAGGTTTCCTGATTCTTTGGTCTAGCACCTTCTTTGCCGTAGTTGCGTCTGGTTTTCATTGGGACCATTTCTCCTGACTCTTCTGGAAATATTGCATCCCACTCCTCATCCACATTGATAGTATCATCTTTATCGTAGTCTCCACCTCCTTCAGCTTCATCAGTTCCTTCATCGTACCTACCCTCAGAGGCCATGTTAAACATAATTATATATATAGTTATATTCAACATGATCTCATCAAGGTTGGATCCCACACAAGTACGAAGAGAGCCTCATGCACTCAAGGCTCCGCGAGACTTGTATAGGAAGACTTTCACTCGATCGTCTGCCAATCCAGGTGAGACTCTATACGTAGAAGTCCCAAAGCTAGCAGAAGATGTAGTACTAGTACCTGGTAGCTTAGCGCTATTGGGCGATATCATACTATCTGGTGGACATGTGAATAACAGAGTCGTTTCGAACGTTGGACGCTGTTTGGTCATGCGTAGAATCTGTAGGATGGGAGCTGAAACAGTAGAAGACCTTGTCAGGCCAGACCTCCTACAAACATACTCCGATGTATACCTATCTACGCAGGAGAGAGAGTCTAGAATACAACAAGGCATTCAATCAGAGAACTTGAATAAGCTACGATCGAAAGCTGGTGACGCAAGTACTTCATCTGCTGCAGACAACGCGCTCCTAACTGCATGTGGTTCAAAGTATAGGATTCCATTAGATGTTGACATTCTGACACAACATGGAGTTCTATATCCACATGCCTTAGAAAGTATCATTACATTCGAGTTGACTCTAGCGCCTGCCAACGAGGTAGTAATTGGATCGGATACGACGAAGATAGGTACGTACCAACTTACCAACATCCAACTAGAATACGAAGCAATCAGGAACGAAACGCTGGCTAGTAATGCATTTCACAAATACGAAATAGGTACTGCATTCCTATACAACTACGCTGTTCACTTCAAGACAGTAGATATCGCTAAAACGTCCGATACTTTGATATCTCAAAACGTTAATGTTCCACGACGATCCTTTGCTGGACTACTTCTACTATTCATAGATCCACCTACCATTGGTACGCGAGATAGTGAAGCATTCTCGAATCCAGATATCTTGAAGGTAGAAGTAGATGTCAACGGGATTCCCAACAGACTCTTTCCAAGCGGCATGCTTCCCCTAGATTTCTGGGAGGCTGCAAGAGGTTGGTTTGGTACACCCAATACTTCCATGACTCCAAAGAAGTTCTTTGAAAATAGATTCGCTATCCTAATCGATTGTCGCACAGCAAAAGATTCCACCGTTCATGGTGATGGCTTGGCACAAACCGGCAGTGGAAAGGACATCGACATTCGCATACATAGAACTGCTAAGGGAAGTGGAAATGTGAAAATGCACATCTATGTCCTTGCGGATGCTCAGGTCACGATATTGAACAGATCTCTGCAGAGTATATTATACTGATGGATTCTCTCGTAGAGCACGTGCCGTTCAACGCACTCATAGTCGGTCCGACGAATTGTGGGAAGACTGCGTTTCTCATAGAACAACTTCGTGGAGCATTTCGTGGTAAGTTCGATTACATAGTACTGATTTGTCCTACGTATGCCCACAACAAAACTTATCGTGGATTCGCAAATCGAGATCCTCATTTCTTCGTCATATCGCCACCACAAGATGCCATCGATGCTACTTTGAGTATTTGCGCAACATTTTGGTCAGGTACCAATACTCTATTGATTCTCGATGATTGCGCCGCATCGAAGGACGTCAAGAAACGAACTGACAAGCTAGTGGACTTAGCCTTTTCTGCACGACATATAGGGATTTCCGTTTGGGTGCTGTCCCAACAATTAACGAGCATATGTAAGCCCTTCCGCGAGAACGTAGCTATCGTAGTAGCATTCCATACAGCATCGGTCGTAGATGGTAAAAATATATTTGAGGATTATGGAGGCTCACAAGAATGTAAAGAGTTACGAACGATACTTGGATCCCATAAGTTCGCTCGCATGTGCTTCTGTCTCCGCCATCCTTTCGAGGTGGTGTTAGAGCTCCCAGCACCTACAACATATTATCATGGCTAAAGATATACTCGAGATATTCGGCGAGGACGTAACAGGCCCACCACCAACCGCCCTAGACGTCACATCAGACAATCGCGAATCACTTTCGATATTAGCCGCAACAGGCGTAACGAAAGAATACTTAGGTAAGAACTTTTCCCTAGGAGACATCTCTAGACTTCCTGAGAAAGAAATAGACAAGTTGTATAGGAGGTATCAGGCCGTCCTAGCTCAGCAAGTAACGAAAGGCTTAGTCGACGGCGTGACACGTCTAGCTACCCGCCTAGTTGCCTACCTAGTACCAATAGATTCTCAAGAAGCACTGATCAAGGACCTACAAGAAGACCCTCTAGTCCGCAATGAAATCAGTGCTGCGACTGGCCTACTATCACTCAAAGCAGGTCGCCTTGTAGCTCTAGCTAGCGTCCTATTCCACATATCTGGTCACGTAGTCATTCCTGGAACAACTGTTGAACCTCCACATATACCTACTATATCGAATCAAGATGGAAGGACAGACGGATCAGATAACTGCGAATCCTCCAACGACTGTACCAACTAAAAAAGGAAAAAATCCAAAGCGTGTTGCAGCAGGAAAATTAGCTTGGGAGAAGGTCACTGCCCGTGCAAAAGAAGCTCAAAAGATGGAGATAGAACGTGAAAATGAACCATCCAAAGAAACTAACGTAGAGAAAGGTCGGTTCGAAAACCTGACTATTCTCGCAGTCATTGGTACTGGCGCTACATTGTTTGGCACGTACTTTGCGTACAAGAAGTATGTAGATGGCAACACGCGAGCTGCCACCGTTAGCACGATACAACCTGCAGCTCCGGCAAAGCCAACGGCACTAGACATGGAGTAACACTTAAAGACTCGAGACCATAGTAGTATATATCTAGATGGAGAAGGAATTGACGAAGACGGCAACCGATGCAGCCATAATCGTTGGACTCGCTTCTAGTATTGGGTGGATCGTAAAAAAGACTACCAAGGAATCTACGCTTAGCGATCCTTCTTCTTCCCTAGTGAATTACGCAAAGTGGACTGCCGTGATAGTTGGTAGCTTATACGCGAAACAATATCTTGAGAAACAACTTGAGAAAGAAAAGACCAAACCGTAATGTGGGTAGCAATTGGAATGGCCATTTTCGGCGCTATTTTGAATGCGACAGCATTTACTGGTGGTGGTATACTAGCTAGAATGATTGGAAAGGGTGATATGGATGCAGAACGAGAGAGACACAATAGGGCCATCGAAAAACTAGCACGCGAAACGAAAGCCTATAGAATCGAACGTCAAAGACGATACGACCATGCACAAGAGCAGGAAGGTCTTGAACGTGACGCATACAACGCTCAAAGAGATACCAACAAAGCCTTAGTGCGATCCGATAAGTTACGTAAAGAGCTAAAACGGCTCAAAGAGATGAAAGAACCCCGCTTATCTGACTACTACCAACCCTCAAACAATCAGAAGACTGGTGAGTTGCTCTACGTTGGTGGTGGAATGCTAGGCGTTGGATACGCTATTAGTAAATGGATATAGATACTACTACTAAGCTACTACTAAGCTACCCCTAAGCTACCCCTAAGCTACTACTAAGCTACCCCTAAGCTACCCCTAAGCTACCCCTAAGCTACTACTAAGCTACCCCTAAGCTACTACTAAGCTACCCCTAAGCTACCCCTAAGCTACTACTAAGCTACCCCTAAGCTACCCCTAAGCTACTACTAAGCTACCCCTAAGCTACCCCTAAGCTACTACTAGCTACCCCTAAGCTACTACTAAGCTACTACTAAGATACCCCTAAGCTACTACTAGCTACTACTAAGCTACCCCTAAGCTACTACTAGCTACTACTAAGCTACTACTAGGTTACTACTAGGTTACTACTAGGTTACTACTAAAAAAAAAAAAAAAAAGAAAGGAAGAATGAAGAGGGTCACGCAACGACTTTCTTTATTCTTCCTTTTTTTTTTTTTTTATCTGTTGAAGGTTGGGACGTATAGATGTATGATGGATTCTAAACTTGCGAATATCTTCTATGGTCCTATGGGCTATTGGAAAGGTCACTCTGCAATTGGCAAGCTATCGGTAGCAGCGAAAGCATCAGAAGACGTAGCTAGGAGTTGGTTGGAAAAGCAATCTATGTGGCAAATATATCTACCACCACCAAAACACATTCCACGACCACATTGGACTGTATCGAAACCAAATGAAGTCCACCAAGCTGATTTGATATTTCTACCACACGATCGTCCTGGACGTGGAAGGAAACTATACAAGTACGCATTGGTAGTAATCGACGTAGCTTCTCGATACAAAGAAGCCGAACCTTTGGCATCTAAAGATAGTGGTGAAGTTTCTGCGGCATTCGAACGAATCTATAAACGTAGTCCACTAGAATGGCCAAAGACGTTGCAAGTAGATCCTGGTAGAGAATTCATGGGACGTATGTCTGAAACGCTAGAACTACATGGTACGAAAGTTCAACGAGGTGAGGCTGGTAATCATAGAGCGCAAGGCTTCGTCGAACGAGCAAATAGAACTCTAGCCGAGAGATTGTTTGGGTATCAGTATGCACAAGAGATGGTACTTACTTCGGAAGGATCAGATGAGCGTAGTAGAGAATGGGTACTTCGTTTACCAATGGTTATCAAAGCCATGAACAGTGAGGTGACTCGGTTGACTGGTAAAGAGCCTTCGAATTCTGTGGTGGCGCAACAAGTAGATCTGAAGACTCCTACGTATTCGCGCACCGTTGGATTGAGAGAAGAGCGTCTACCATTCGACGTTCTAGTTCGATATCTTTACGCACCAGGAGAATTGGAAGGAGGTGAAAAACGTAGAGCTACTGATCCCGTGTGGAGTTTACAGATATACACCATTTCGCGAAGCGTAGTATCTTCGGGACAGCCTGTGCTTTACTACCTTGCGAAGGAGAAGGCTGCACCCAAACGTGGATTCGTTCGTGAAGAGCTACAAGTTGTTCCTAGGGATACAGAACTACCACCAAAAGGAATTCTGTTTGTACCCAAGCGCTAGACAGCGTACTCTATTGGCTCGGTGTGGATTCCATCGGGAAGAACACGTCTTTTGTCGTAGTAAGCCGATAGCCCAAGCTTCCGTTGTTTGTAGGTTGCTATACCTTCTGGCGATAGTCGGAAGCCTCGGTTTTCCGCCATGTCGATATCACCCTGGAGGGCTGCTTTGAATCGATCCCACGAAATGTCGTTGTGACGCCTAGACATACCTTTAGCGGAATACTTCTTGCTGCCACCCGTATCGACGTAGTAGGCTTTCGAGCATAGGGCAATGGCGCGCTGTCCTTCGAATTCGAGTTTGAAGAGTCCTGGGGTACGACTGCTCCACTTGTCCCAAGCTAGCCATTCCTTCCTATTGGCTTCGAAATCCTCACGTAGTTCCGGTCGTACAACTTCATCTATGCTGTTTCCAGAGATGGCAATGTACGCACTGTCCGTGTCCATCTGTATATATTCGAAATCTTTGCGATCGATGTACTTATCGAGGAAGTCGTAGTAGAACTCGAGCATACGCAGCTTTGCAAGCTGGTACACAGCGATACCTACTTGGAAAGAGCGTTTGATTCGGATCTGGTCCTTTCGGCTCTCGAGTTCATATGCATCACCAATCTCTTCCAGGTCTTCGAACCAAACACTTCGCAATGCCTTGTCCACAACCTTCTCATCTTTTGTATAGGTGACCTTCGTTTGGCGTCCCAAGTCTTCGAGCAACTTTCCATAGGCGCTGTTTCCTAGTAGCTTGAACACATCTGCCAGCAAAGCCTCACCTTTATCTTCATCTCCCATACGACGTGCCTCAGTGACTTGGTCCACGAACCATCCGAAGATTTCTTTGGGTTCGTAGTCTATCGTGCGGTAGACAGCAGTGATCACTGCGCCATGCTCTACATACCAAAGTAGAAGAGGAGCATAGAGTAGCAACTTCTTTCCAGAGAGACTCCCAACTAGCTTTGTTTCCTCGCTGAGCTTTCTACCTGTCTTCTCAAGGTAGGCCAACATTTCTGGAGGGATTGCTTCTTTGGGGATTTTCTTGTTGTAGAAGAAGGGGGGCATCTCCTCAAATTCCTTCCACAATTTCTTTGGTATCTCGATGTCTACTTCTGCATATCCAAACCACGTTCCACCAAGTAGACATTCAACGAATCCTTCAGTGGCTGGACCTGGATCGTCATAGTGCACAACCTTTTCTTTTCCACAAGGCATTTCGAATTCCATGGTAGAAAGATATAGGGCGTTGGCATCGTATCCAAGAATCTTACGACAAATCTTAGTTCCTCCCTGATGACTACGAATCTTAGTCACTCCTGATTCGTGGAGTCTGGTGAACACTATGCTTGGACCTCCCACGACAGCGTCTTTCAGCATGCGGTAGGCTTCCTTACTTGGAGCGTACATCTCAGCTCCCCTTTCTACACTACCTCGAAGCAGGAACTGTAGTGAGACTCCTGGAATGGACACTGCATCTTTCAGCATGTCTACTCCTTTCTCGTGATAGAAATCTCGCATCTTTTCGAGTGCCACTAAGAATGGAACTACATCTAGGTTGTTGTAGTATCGTAGCCAGTCTGCAAAGGTTTCCATTCCTTTGTCGAGAAAGGTGCGCTTGCAGTCTTCGAACTCTGACATAGATAGTAGATGTTCTCTTTTCAACTTCGAACCCCACTCTTGATAATCTGGTAATCCAACGTGATCCAACTTGTCTGGAGAATCGAACCACTCATATGGGAAGAAACTCTTTTGCGATTCACATCCATAGGCAGCGACCCAACGTTCATAAGAAGTTCCCGGTCCAAGGTAGTTGATCACATCAAGGAAACGGAAATCTGGGGTCAATAGGAACATAGTGGAATTGGCTTTCTTTGCTACCAGAATCTTTGAACAGGTGTCGGCAATAATTCCTACGAAGTGCTCCCTGATCAGATTAAGATCGTACCTGCCAGAGTTGAATCCCACTACTGGAACTTGGCTGATCCATTCGTCGATCTTAGCTTGTTGTTTCTTTGGTAGGGTGTCAAAAGAGAATTCAGGTGGCTTGGGGCAGAACTGTTCCACAACGACTTCTTGGATTGTCTCTGCTCTTTGCTGGAGTTCTTCGACGAAGGCTTCGATGAGTTCTTTTGGATTGCGTCGACAGATGTGGGTTGGCTTTCGATTGTACGTGTCGGCAATTGATACTGATATTGGGACATGGACGTTTTCGATGGTCAGGTGGTCTGTTGGTTGTCTTCCTTTTGTCGTGTCGAGATAGGCTTCGAAATCGTAAACTATGAAGTGTGGGTAGACAGTTTGTGTTGGTGTGGGGACCGGTTTGTTTTTCTTCTTTGTGGAGCAGCCCCAAGCTTCCACTACTGTATAACCAGCTCCTTGTAGCTTTGCCGTTCTTTCGTAGGTCTTGAGATAGAGCCTCCTTTCCCTAGGGAAGCATTTCGGGCAGCCATGGAAATAGCATCCATGAAATTGAAAGATGGTTTTCGAAATAGGTTCGTAGCCGTCGACCGGCGCTCCTTCTATCCAATGCTCTCCACCATGCCCACAAGCTGCATGATGAATGTGTTGTCCAATCCTTTTGGTTTCGCGTTCCAACCAGCATAAAGCGACTTTGCTGGCTGTGCTCTCTGGCCAGAAGGCTTTTTCGTATGCCGACTGAGGTACTGTGATTACTTTTCCAGGGCAAACAATCTTTGTTTCTCCACGACTGCAACGATCTGCATGACGTTGAAGGTTCGAGGCTTTCGTGAACCGTTGCTTACAATCGTTGCATACGTAGACACTCCCTATCTTGTCGATGTTCTTGATGTAGAAGGCATGTCCTTCGTATATCCCAATCGTCATCGTACGCTTGTAGTGAGCTGCATGTCGCATCAGATGCCAAGCGCCATCCTCCGTAGGTTCGTACACCCGAATACCGATTCCAAAGTGCAACTCGACTTCCTCCAGCTGGTCTAAGGAAGTTCTGGGAACGTCTTGTGTGAGCGCTGTCAGGCGATAGAAGTCCTGGGCAAGTTTTCGAGCTTTGACGCAACACCTATCTACTCTTGCTCCTTCATGCATGGCAAGGCGGCGCCAAAGACATAGATTGTCGCCATATCGATCAAGGGCAAGTATTCCTCTCTTATAGCGAAGCCATTGGGGTAGTGGACCTGTTCCCAACAAAAGCTGACGATCGATCACAACTTTGACATCCACGTAGATCCAACGCACAAAGGCCCATTGGGTATTTGGTCGATTGATGTTGTCGGGATTCAAACGAGCTGTCTCCATACTATTGATCCACTCTTCTCCATCTTCTAGGATGTTCACCCATGGAGAGCCTGGGACAGTCTTGGAGAATAGCATCACACGTCCGTCATTGACATTGCGAATGCGATAGGTGTAGCTGTAGCGCAGGTAGAAGCTGGTGGTTACCTTTGCAACTAACTTTTCCATGATCCTAGGAGTCAAGTCTCCTGCCACACCTTGGAAGAAGCGCCATCGGATAGTACGGCGACCTATCTCCACTCCCTCGAGCATTCCATCTCTCTCCTCTAGAATGGCACCTGCCTCTCGAGCTAGACTACGTGGAAGTGGTTCACTACGTGGTCTCACCATTCTTCCTTCGATACAACTATATATTAGGATAGCTTTAACAGATACTCCAAATTTAGATTTCTAGGTGTAAGGCTGTTGCAGAGCGATCGATGTCGATATAACTATATGTAATCATATCTCTAATAGGATTATCAAGTTGGATTTTATGTACAAGAATGTCTAGTGACACTTTGAATGACCCTTAGTTACCCCTAGTAGTATAGCCGGAGTCAGATAAATACAACTTTTTGTTGTGCAAGAAAAACTTAAAAAGTTGTAATGGTATGGACGCCTTTTTTCTTGCACAAGGGGCGTCATGAAGTGGATTTCTGAATTCGCTTTATGACGCCCCTTGTGCAAGAAAACAAGGCGTCCATAACATTCAACTTTTTGAGTTTTCTTGCACAAGAAAAAGTGGTATTTATCTGACTCCGGCTATACTACTTGTTATGACCAGAGGGACTCTGTGGGGTTGGTTGTTAGTTTGCTTGGGTGTAAGTGCTTCTGTCCTAGAGATGTTGCGAACGCGATCTGTTTCCTTGTCTAGAAAAGAGCGATTATAGCCACGTTTGTTGAGGTAGGATTTGAGTTCGTTAGTGCGAGAATTAAAGGTTTCGTCTGAAGAGCAGATGCGGCGTAATCTGAGAGCAAGCCGGTTATCGATAAAAAAGCAACATTCTAAAAACATACGATTTTAGCCACCAACGTATTTTATGGCTGGACAAAATGTCATGCAACAGTATTTAAAACTCTGAAAGATGAATGAAGCGATATTTTCGTAAATGCTTTTGTGTTGCTCATTTCCCGCCATATTTTGGCGGGAAAATTAGCAAAATTCAAACTTTCATAACTTGTGATTTCCTTAACCAATCGAGATCGGGTTTTCGTTTCCTTCATTCTCATCACGAGGAGATTTTAACAATATACGACATTCCGTTTTTAGAGGTAATGAACAGTTATAAGAAACGTATTACAAATGGGCAAATGACGTCATTGTGACGTCATAATAGTACTAACATAGCTTAAATTATCAGGTTATATTCCTTTTACGATTCAACATCAACCTACCAAAATTCAATCGTCTGCGTTGAAAACTTTTTAAAATATATAACTCATGCCGTTTTTATGGTCGTTTGTGCCCACCGTGACCGGTCTCCTTTGTACTGACTTATCTAGGTTCATGCATCCGTATGCTCCTGTTAGAACTACTAGGAAATCTGCCAGAGGCCCACTGTACACCGCCAAAAGGGTTAATACGGTAACTTTTTCTAATTCTTTTTTCAATCGTACTATTCCTCTCTGGAACGCACTATCCTCCCAAGCCAGGACATCAACAAACTTATCTAACTTTAGACATTACGGGGACCTGTTTTATTGTAATGTTGATAGTTCAAATTCTTGTACTTGGGTCACTAGTTGCCGCTGTCCCTCATGTAGAGAGACCAATATCTCTTTTCTATAATTTTCTAAACAATTTTTTAGCAGACGTTTCTTGATCTAATTCTTAGCGTATTAACGTTACATTTTGTTTCTTGCTTGCATTTACTCTTATCTGGAGGCCTTATATTATAGGTGTTTATCACCTGTTTAGCCCCTCCTTGACAGTAGTTCTTGTTTGTTATATTGTTATTTTTCCTTGTATATATCTACATTCAGAAGCTTAATAAATAAATAAATAAATAAATATAGAAGATCGTTAGACACGCTGCTTCTGTGCTAGCACAACGTACGGAAAGGACAACACACGATATACGGTGAATGCTCACAGATAGGCGGTACCGGCTGAATACAATTACGCTAACAACATGTTCCCTTAAATACCCTAGCGCAAAGGACTACCAATGAACTGACAACCTCATTAATGCGCTGCACAAAATACAATTTGGCTATTCGCTATAATTACAACGTCCTGTTAACACTTGCGGAGAATCCGCGTATC
This sequence comes from Actinernus sp. WN-2022, assembly GCA_030867875.1. NCBI lineage: Eukaryota > Metazoa > Cnidaria > Anthozoa > Actiniaria > Actinernidae > Actinernus > Actinernus sp. WN-2022. Next base: position 45,625,581 of record JAOWCC010001501.1, read on the forward strand.
GATCCAAGTTCCTACCCTGGTAAACTCACTGAAGAAACCCTTTCAAATTAATTATTCCACAGGAGGACCATCTACGTAGAGGGTTGGTAAATGATTTTCTTTCATTTTGCAGATGTCAAAACGTTTGCCCAGACGGAAAATACGGTCAGGACTGTAAACAGACTTGTCAGTGTAGAAACAACGCCACGTGTTCCCCTGTAGACGGCTTCTGTAACTGTACATCAGGATATACCGGCTTGCATTGTGGAGAGCAGTGTTCTCAAGGTGCAGGCGGACAAGGTTGTAAACAACATTGCAACTGTACACAATGGGGCACGTGTAATCCATTCACTGGGAAATGTCAGTAAGTAGTGTAAACAACATTACAACTGTATACAATGGGCACGTGTAATCCATTGACTGGGAAATGTCCGGCAGTAAGTAGTGTAAACAACATTACAACTGTACACAATGGGGCACGTGTAATCCATTGACTGGGAAATGTCAGTAAGTAGTGTAAACAACATTGAAACTGTACACAATGGGGCACGTGTAATCCTTTCACTGGGAAATGTCAGTGAGTAGTGTAAACAACATTATAACTGTACACAATGGGGCACGTGTAATCCATTCACTGGGAAATGTCAGTAAGTAGTGTAAACAACATTGAAACTGTACACAATGGGGCACGTGTAATCCATTCACTGGGAAATGTCAGTAAGTAGTGTAAACAACATTACAACTGTACACAATGGGGCACGTGTAATCCATTCACTGGGAAATGTCAGTAAGTAGTGTAAACAACATTACAACTGTACACAATGGGGCACGTGTAATCCATTCACTGGGAAATGTCAGTAAGTAGTGTAAACAACATTGAAACTGTACACAATGGGGCACGTGTAATCCATTCACTGGGAAATGTCAGTAAGTAGTGTAAACAACATTGAAACTGTACACAATGGGGCACGTGTAATCCATTCACTGGGAAATGTCAGTAAGTAGTGTAAACAACATTACAACTGTACACAATGGGCACGTGTAATCCATTCACTGGGAAATGTCAGTAAGTAGTGTAAACAACATTGAAACTGTACACAATGGGGCACGTGTAATCCATTCACTGGGAAATCTCGGTAAGTAGTGTAAACAACATTACAACTGTACACAATGGGCACGTGTAATCCATTCACTGGGAAATGTCAGCAAGTAGTGTAAACAACATTGAAACTGTACACAATGGGGCACGTGTAATCCATTCACTGGGAAATGTCAGTAAGTAGTGTAAACAACATTACAACTGTACACAATGGGCACGTGTAATCCATTCACTGGGAAATGTCAGTAAGTAGTGTAAACAATATTGCAACTGTACACAATGGGGCACGTGTAATCCATTCACTGGGAAATGTCAGTAAGTAGTGTAAACAACATTACAACTGTACACAATGGGGCACGTGTAATCCATTCACTGGGAAATGTCAGTAAGTAGTGTAAACAACATTGAAACTGTACACAATGGGGCACGTGTAATCCATTCACTGGGAAATGTCAGTAAGTAGTGTAAACAACATTGAAACTGTACACAATGGGGCACGTGTAATCCATTCACTGGGAAATGTCAGTAAGTAGTGTAAACAACATTACAACTGTACACAATGGGCACGTGTAATCCATTCACTGGGAAATGTCAGTAAGTAGTGTAAACAACATTGAAACTGTACACAATGGGGCACGTGTAATCCATTCACTGGGAAATGTCAGTAAGTAGTGTAAACAACATTACAACTGTACACAATGGGCACGTGTAATCCATTCACTGGGAAATGTCAGTAAGTAGTGTAAACAATATTGCAACTGTACACAATGGGGCACGTGTAATCCATTCACTGGGAAATGTCAGTAAGTAGTGTAAACAACATTGAAACTGTACACAATGGGGCACGTGTAATCCATTCACTGGGAAATGTCAGTAAGTAGTGTAAACAACATTACAACTGTACACAATGGGCACGTGTAATCCATTCACTGGGAAATGTCAGCAAGTAGTGTAAACAACATTGAAACTGTACACAATGGGGCACGTGTAATCCATTCACTGGGAAATGTCAGTAAGTAGTGTAAACAACATTACAACTGTACACAATGGGGCACGTGTAATCCATTCACTGGGAAATGTCAGTAAGTAGTGTAAACAACATTGAAACTGTACACAATGGGGCACGTGTAATCCATTCACTGGGAAATGTCAGTAAGTAGTGTAAACAACATTGAAACTGTACACAATGGGGCACGTGTAATCCATTCACTGGGAAATGTCAGTAAGTAGTGTAAACAACATTACAACTGTACACAATGGGGCACGTGTAATCCATTCAATGGGAAATGTCAGTAAGTAGTGTAAACAACATTGAAACTGTACACAATGGGGCACGTGTAATCCATTCACTGGGAAATGTCAGTAAGTAGTGTAAACAATATTGCAACTGTACGCAATGGGGCACGTGTAATCCATTCACTGGGTAATGTCAGTAAGTAGTGTAAATAACATTACAACTATACACCAAGGGCGTATCTAGCCTATAGGCCCGTAGGCCTGGGCCTACACATTTTACAGCCTACTTGTCTTATTACAAGTGAATGTTGGGCTTGAGGAGCTGTCGAAATACACAAAACATGATTTGAAAGTGCAGCATAAGGCATTTGCGAAAGTCTAAATCTAAAATTTCCCAGGGAAGTATGCTCCTGGACCCCTCAAGAAGCGACCCTTACGGAGCGGTTGTTTGGGCCTACAAATTTCAAAAACCTGGCTACGCCACTGTACACAATGGGGCACGTGTAATCCATTTACTGGAAAATGTCAGTAAGTTGTGGTCCACCGATTTTAGATATATAAAACATATGTGAAATATCATGTCAATGTCCTGATATGCTTTTCAAACCTTTTCTATAGAGGATGACAAAGATTACAGTGGATTGCAAAAGGTTATTCTATAATTTTGTTTTTGGTTACAATGAACCGATTTCAAGTTGCTCTAAATTTCTCCTACAAGCAGTATTTTTATCCAGTTGAATCTTTGCCATCATTCATCAACATTGTCTCAAATGTTCTCCAGTATTACCTGGAAAGCTAATTTGAGTAGTCATTTTTTGTCTTTCGTCATGAGTAAGTTTATCATTTTTGGGTTGACAGTACCCCTGTAGGGGAATGTACTTTATGTTAACAGCTTAATATCCAGACGCCGGACGTCAACGTTATCTTGATGTTCAAAACCGAAGGAAATACGAGATGTCAGCTTATTTAATATGTATGCAGGGGCACACTACTAAGTAACACTGATAATGTGATTATAATCCATCAAACATTTTCTCTCCCGTACAATTGGTAGAATATTAATCGTGTCACGTGACCCGATAACCGCTCTCCAGGTGGTAGTTGGCAATGCATAACTTCCACGTGAGGGAACCGCGCGCGAGGGTTCCGATAAAAGAGCTTTGCTCTCAGAAATTGTTCGCCTGTCGGAAGAGACAATATCCACAGACAAATATCAGTGCAAATTTGTCGCGCCAAAAGTAGGTTACTGTTTATTTCTCAGGCTAAAACCAACTTAAATTATCAGGGTTTGCCTTTATGGACCCTACATCTTAAGAGGCTGTAGTATTTCTCGAAAACTGGTGTTTCTTTCATCGTTAGTTTGGATACTTGTCGGTACTCCTAAGACGAATTATTAGCAATGTGATCGTATTTTTTCGTTTTCCAAATTGGAAATACATTGGAAAGACTGTCCTTAAACCTGGCCTTAGTTCCTTGTTTTCCTCATTAAAGGTGTCAGCCTGGTTACCATGGTGATGACTGTGGATCTGAATGCCCCTATGGACAGTATGGCCCAGAATGCAATGGGCATTGCAAATGTCACAATAATGCAACATGTAACAAAGTGGATGGCTCATGTGGCTGCCTGCCGGGATGGACTGGGGTCGAGTGTAACAACCCCTGTCCGGCTGGTTACTATGGTAAAAACTGTCAATCAAAGTGCCTGTGTCGTAACATGGCGTCGTGTGACCCAGTTGATGGTAGATGTACTTGTGTCGGCGAGTGGCAAGGGAAGCTGTGTGACTTCAGTAAGTATTACGTCATAGTTACGTAGGATTGCGTGGTATCATAGTTAAATCTTCAAAAATCGATGATTTTTCTAAGGACCTTAGACCTATTTCTTTAACACCGACGCTGTCTAAAATAGCCGAAGACTACGTAGTCCAGGTTCACGTTAAGCCGGCAATCCTGGATCATTTAGGGTCAGACCAATTTGGCTGTATTCCAAAATCATCTACTACACACGCCCTAATCAACATGCTTCACAACTGGTCCAAAGCCACTGACGGAACAGGTGCTGACATTAGGGTCTTTGTCTTAGATTACAGAAAGGCTTTTGACTTAATTGATCACACCCTACTTATCACTAAACTATCTAAATACGGAATAAATCCTTTTATTGTAAATTGGATCTGCGATTTTTTAAGCAATAGACTGCAGAGAGTGAAACTCGCTCAAGATTGTTTTTCTGAATGGGAGTCTGTGCCTGCTGGAGTCCCACAAGGGACAAAGCTTGGACCTTGGCTGTTTATTGCTATGATAGACGACCTCCAAGTCCCCTCTGCAAATGGAACTTTTAAATATGTCGATGACACCACTATCTACGAAGTAATTAATAAAAAAGAAACCAGTTTGGCTCAGACGCCCATAAATGAAATTCAGAAATGGTCCACAGAAAACAAGTTCCAGTTACATCCAAAGAAATGCAAGGAACTCCGTATTTCTTTTGCGCGCTCGGAAAGATTTCATAACCAAGTCTACATTAATGAAGCTCCAGTTCAGCCTGTAAAGTCGATCATGATCCTTGGTGTAACAATACAAGATGATCTTAAGTGGAACTTGCACACTGATATCACCATCAAGAAAGCCTCAAAAAGACTGTACTTCTTAATACAACTGAAGCGTGCAAACGTTCCAACTAGTGAACTACTCCAATTCTATATAGCCTGTATTAGGTCCGTTTTACTTTACGCATGTCAAGTCTTTCATTATGGTCTGCCAGAATATCTTAGCCTTTCTTTTGAGCGTGTTCAGAAAAGAGCAATGAGTATTGTCTATGGTTACGACGTATCATACACACGCGCTCTTGCTCTTTCTGGTCTTCTCAGTTTATCTTTACGTAGATCAGAGCTCTGCCACACTTTATTTCGAAAGATTTCTTCCAATCATAAAAGTAATTTATACAATATATTACCACACAATGTAAGTAATTCCACCCCTAACCTACGTCAAAAGAGACCCTTTACTCTTCCGCTCTGTAAAACAAATAGGTTCTCTAATACCTTTATAAACTCAAGTGTCAAATATTATAATTCGAATTATAAATGTTAGAATTAGCGACCAAGTGAAATATACGTTAGTGTGTATATTAGCTACTTTTACTCTTAATCAATACCAATTATTTGTTTTTCTCATTATTGTAAACCTTAGTAATTCAGTTTATGACTGCAATTTTGGTTAAATAAACTATCTATCTATCTAATTGAGTGGAATGGTTAGGAAACTCGGCAAACTTCAAAAGGGCTAACAAAGGCGCTGCTATTTATGCTGGAAAGGGGTAAGACAAAAGATTGTGCATGGACATAGTTCATTAGCGTTCCCTGGACGTTTCTATTGGCTGATTGATTAACATGTTGGAATTTCTATTGTGTTTTGTGCAGGGTCACGGTTGAAAAAAGCTAACAAAGACATATAACAAAGAAGGTCCCTGAGTTTCATAACCATTCCACTCTATTAACTATGGTGGTATATAATGGGAATATTGAACTTTATATCGACTAAGCATTCATTTGTTTCTTGTTCCCCTTGACGTCCTATTAAGACTTTCCGTTTTGAGCATAGAAAGCACTGATCTTAATTATAATTCTGACTAAAGTTAATATAGTTAAAATTAGTTAAACTTTGGATCATATTGAGGCTACTAGTGAATTGCTATTCAAACTGATGCCTAAGACCATCTATTCAACCACCCTTGATGAGGTTACAAGAGGACATTACATTGAAAATCGTGGATAAATCTAATTCCCACTTCCACATTCTCCCATTAAAACACCACACACAAATAATCATTAAACAAGTATGGATGAATTTAATTTTCAGCAGTGACTTCACAACATCCTCATTTATTCTTTTACAGAATGCAGGGATTGGACGTTTGGTATTAAGTGTGTAAATGCTTGTAGCTGTAATCAATACGTTCTATTCAACCACCCTTGATGAGGTTACAAGAGAACATTACATTGAAAATCGTGGATAAATCTAATTCCCACTTCCACATTCTCTCATTAAAATACCACACAAATAATCATTAAACAAGTATGGATGAATTTAATTTTCAGTAGTGACTTCACAACATCCTCATTTATTCTTTTACAGAATGCAGGGATTGGACGTTTGGTATTAAGTGTGTAAATGCTTGTAGCTGTAATCAAACGTTAACAGAAAGGTACGATGAAACCGTGTAATGGGTGTATGAACCTGGATAAGCGTCCCTTCGTCCGATACCTGATTTTCCGATGAAATATCTCAATTATTTTTTGGTATCCTAGGTGTCATGGTATATCTGGACGCTGTTCTTGTAAAGATGGTTACACTGGAACAACGTGCGATCAGAAAATTGGTAGGTTCATGCACTTAACCACATTTGTTTTTTCGAAACCTCGACGTGATTTCTAGTTGGTTTAATTGATATGTCGACAAATGATTCTTCAAGTGATGAAAGCACTAACTCAGGCCTTTACTGAAAAACATATTTTAGATCTTGGCCGTAGAATGAAAGCAAGTCACCCAAGAAACTTCGGCGAATTCTTGGTTTGCAATGACTTCACACAAAAATGCTTTTGATTCCCAAACGAAATAAAATGTTTTTTTCTGGGCCCAATTTTGAAACAAAGTATATGAAACAAATAAGTTGTTAGTTAAAATGTGTGGGGCGGCCATCTTGGCTTATAACCCAACCTCGATCCAAGTGCCTTCCCCGCATCCAACTTGGCGGTTGGCAGAAAGAAGACCCTTGTATACGTAAAGCTGAACTATCATGTATTCTGATTGGCTTTTCGGTTATGACATACATATTGTAACAATAGTTTTTGTTGGCCACACAGACTGAAACCAGATATATGAAGGTGTATATATATTCCGTTTCTCTTATTTCACAGTTAGGTCGATCATATATTATGTGCCGCGGTCATCGACTCCAATCCAGCTGAATTACTCCGAACATCCAGTGTCTTATCTACTCATATATTATATAACACCTAGACAGAAACAAACTGCATATATTTTGTGGTAGCACATAACGGGACCGAATCGTAGACATCTCAAATTATGTCACTTCCCTTTTCCTGACTATTCGATTGCAGCAATCCATAGCTCGGAAGCAAAACATTGTACAGAGCTGAAATTTCGTGTTAGGACTTAAATCATGGACATCTACAAAATGTTAAACAAACAGCTTTATAGGTTGTATAGTTTAGAACTTAGGTTTTGATGACGTCATATGCAAACCAAGAATCACGCTCCACTCTACGAGAACAAATGTTCTATGTCGATGGGATAAATGGCATATTAGGAACTGAATTATAAGCAATTATTGTACGATGCTGGGCGAAATATCATGATTTGTTCGTGGCGAGCTGTCAGTTATTTTACGATGCCGTAAGACAGAGGCAAATAACTATAATAATAATAATAATATTGCTTTATTTATCGAGGGTAACACTTAATATCGTACAGATAATATACACGTGGCCCTCAACACAAAGAACATAAATAAATAAATAGATGATTAATAACAGTAACAACTAAGTACTAATAAAGACAGTTTTAAATTACAATAATCATTGGAAGCGGTGGTGAGGTTAACCTGCAAAGTATGCGTTCAACTTGAATGAGAATGAATCTCTTGAGGCTGCTTGTTTTAGTTCAGTTGGCAGTTTAATTTGTTCCATAGAGAAGCAGCGCTAAATTAAAACTGAATGTTTTCTTGCCAAAGGTTTGCTTAACCTTTGGTAGCATATAGTTGTCGGCAGCGTTCCGTGTGTTAAGCGAGTGTGTGTCTTTCAGCAATTTGAATTTATCTCGGACGTATTCAGGCGTTTTATCATTAAGGGTCTTATACAACAGCATTAGTTTGAGGCGTTTTACTCGTTCCGGGAAAGGAATTATGTTCAAGTCCTTAAAAAGCGTCGAAGAAGGGGTATCCCATGGGGCATCTAAAATTATCCGAGCTGCTCTTTTCTGCAGGCGGACCATAACTTCCCAATTCGCTTGAGATGTTGTTCTCCAAATTATAGCGAGACAGGGACATATCATGATAGTTTGCTATAGCCGAGTTCAATAACTGTTTATCATTCGACAAATGTAACTTACCTCTAGAGTTTTAAGCTTCCAACACCTCTGCATATCTGGTCATCATGTCATTCTCGTTCCCAGTGCCTCCTCAACTAACTGAAAAATCAGAGGCTCTGGTAAGACACGAAACCGGATGTCCTACATTCTAGGACATTGAAACTGCGCATGCTCTTAGAACTCATTTCCGATTTGCTAACTAAAGCAATGGCGGACCTCATGGAAGCTATCCAGTTCGCCCTTGCAAAGCTTAAAATACAGTTTTCTTTAAAAACTAAACACTTCGAAGCTATTCGGGTAATTAGTATCGATAAGAAGGACTGTTACTGTGTCATTCCGACCGGTTATGGTAAATCGTTAATTTACCAAAGTTTACCGTTTGAGTTTAATGCTCTTCAAGGATCATCCAACTCAATCGTGGTCGTCATATCTCCTCTCAACGCAATTATCGAGGAGTGCACAGAACATGCTGATTTTCAGCTGCTGGATTAGTCTGCAGGGCTGATGGTCGAGGAAGAATAGCCCTATGTACCTGTTAGCAAGGGCTATAGCGCTCAGTGCACTCGGCGCTGAATGTGTTTCTCTTGGTCGTTTTGATGGTGGATTACTAGGAGAGCTACAATTTTGCTTTCGACCTCGTTTTAGCCTGGAAATTTGGATCGCCGCGGTTTGATGTTCATGCGATTGCTGAACCATCTCACGGAAATTTTCGGCTGTTTCAAGAGAGCGTTTGCACGGACAGCATATTTTTGTAGGGTAGGATTCTTCCTAGAAAATGAACGGATGGCTTAGATAAGAACCCAAACTTTTCCTTAGGTCGCTGTTTATAATCACTGGGTGATTCTTATCCGATATTACGGCGTTGCAGCAAATGCATGTATTTCGATCGAAAAGCTTTTCTGCTGCCTTTTTTGGCGTAATATCCGCCATTATTGGGTTATAGTCGATCGAATGGAGATTTTAATTACCTTTCGGCTTTTGCCACCATACATTACATATATGAATGTTTATTAATTAATTAATTAATCTGTTTAATCATGTTCTTTTAAAAGGCACATCACTTCATTCTTTATTATTTTCACATATGAATGTTTATTATTTTGATTATTTTACTTTTATTGAAAGAACACCTAAAAAAATGCCTTATTTTACTTGTTATGTTTACAACGGAAGTGATTTATCCACTAAGTGAACCGGAAGAAAAGCGCTGTGCGCAGCACCTGTTCAATTGTTTCTTCATCGCGCAGCCGATTTGGCTAGCCAATCAAATTAGAGCCTGTTTCGTGTCTTACCAGAGCCTCTGATTTTTCAGTTAGTCGAGGAGGCACTGGGAACGAGAATGGTCATCATGTTTACAAAACAGATCGGTCAGTACTGCGCATGCTCAGAAAAGTATTTGCAGCGAACAGTTATTTGCAGAATGAAGCAACCAATCAGAATTCGGGATGTACATGGTCGAATTATAACATTATTTATCAGGAATTTTTAATGGTTACTTTGTTATCGAACAGTAATGTGTTAATTCCAAACTTTAGATTACATATCGAATTGCTGGTTTAATCTCAATTCTTTTTTCAGCGAGAACTCAAAACAAGCGGTGTTATTTTGATTAAAATCAGAGGCAAAACATGTTGCTATGTTGTTGCGTGTTTCCCTTGTAAAATTATACTTCTGTCCGTTGCATTTGTAATGGTATAATACAATTAATAAGAATGAATTCCTCTACACTTCTCTGTGGGTAGGACGCAATATACACTGATACACTGGTACATTATTTATAAATGTCATATTTTTTCCAGAGTGTCCAAACGGCAAATATGGCAACAAATGTGACAAGAAGTGTAACTGTAACAATAACCATTGTGACGTAGCTTCTGGTGTTTGTAACTGTCCCCATGGTTACGCTAGGCCAAAATGTGCACGTGAGTATGGCGTCGTTGTTACCATGACTTCGTAATGCAACAAGCACCATCTTTTCACACCAAACAAAGACGTTGATGGAATAAATGGATTTTATGGAAAGTGGGATAACACCGATGGTAAAATAGGATTCAGTGCAAGAAAAATAGGAACAGAACTAGGATGGTTCAAAGTTTATATATAGAGACTTTGTGTCTTTCCCTCAACAGAATGCCTGCAAGGCATGTATGGATACGAGTGCCAGCAGTCCTGTCAGTGTGCCAATGGAGCGACGTGTAATCACGTGACTGGTGCTTGTACATGTACAGCGGGGTGGCAAGGAGTGCTGTGTAGCGCAGGTGAGTAGGTTAGTGACTGAGCGTGAGGTACGGATGGGGATGTTGGTGCATACACAAAAAAAAAAGTAAGAGACCATGCAATATTCCCCTTATTATAATAATAATAATAATTTATTTACCGTCGGTAACGCAGGAAGTGGTTGCCCAATCTCCCGAGCCAGGGGCTCATGATATAAGCGCTCGACAAATTAATAGTAACAAAATATAAAATTTGTAGTAGGACAATAAAGCTAGGGCATGACATTATAACACGAATGGAAGCTAAGATAACTCTAGTTTCAACTATTTACATATATGTAGAGGTTATTGACCAAGCGTGAGGTCAAGATGGGGGGATATTGGTCGAGTTCATTTTTACGAGGCCAATATCTCCCCATCTTGACCGAACAAGCTTGGTCAATAAGGTTTTTATTATATGGCACAAATGAATAAAATCACACTTTGACACACGCGCCAGGAACCCATTGCGTGGTAAACTGAAGAGCGAATAGAAATCAATCTAAAATTAGACTGAGTCTCGACGACTTTTCACTTGAAGTTCAACGTTGTGGCGTTCAAAACAGTTTGTTTTCCGACGTAAAAAAATGCGTTTTTATGGATGAAAACCGACCTGTACTTTACTTCAGATGTACTGAGTGTCAATGACAACTTCATCAGGAAGGCCGAATGCATTAACTAGAGACAAAAATGTGCATATTTGTGGAAGATTTGAAAGTTGAAAACCGGCGTTGAAATCACTCGAGTGGCGATAACTCAGATAAGCACACTGCAAAACTTGACAAATAGAGCTGTAGAAGAATACAAACAAACTTGTAAGTATTAATCTAGTAAATACTCTTAATTTGTAAGCCATTTACCAAATGTAAATGCTGAATTTCTTAGCTCATACAATATAAAACCTGCTTTCTTTGATGAAACTGTGTGCTAAGCTTACTCGTTTCCGTAGTAATTTTATTTCTTTGTACCACGATTGTAGAATGTAGTAGCGTTGTGAGGTAGCCGAACTTTTCTTTGTGTTTTTGAAGTCACGGCCATTTCAGCTTCGCTATAGTTGTTTATCTCCGTAAGTCCAGCTTCGTTCAATTCAGTCGCTTTTGCTGCAGTTGTTTTCATCGAACTTGCAAGAGCCAGAAAAAACTGCATTAATCCCTCTAAAAAGGTGAATTTTAGCTGTAAACGAAAAGGCAGAACGATTTTTAAATTAGTATTTGCCTTCATTTCACAAATTGTTTAGTTTCTTTCAAAACGTATGGGTTCTATCGCTATTTGTTTACGAAGAATTGTGAGCGGTTTTGTAAAATCCTGAGCGGGCAAGATGGAAAAATATTGCCCGCTGAGCAACCAATCAGATTGCAGCATTCAGAGTCATATTGCCCGCTCACGGAGCTGCCATGTAATAAATAGTAATATTGTTAGTAGATAACAATATGGATAAAGGCTAAGAGAACTCTAGTTCAAACTATTTACATATATACAATAATAAGTAAGCAAGTCTAGCTATACTAATACCATACGATATATATACAAACTCTAAGTTAAAGGTGCCAAAATTTAAAGATATCAATGTAAACTAAGTAGATCAATTATATAGGTGCATGTGTGCAGGAGCTAGTTAGAGGCAGTTTTTACACTGGCATCCAATAAAGTCAGACTTATTAAGATATTGCCGAAACTGTGTTAAAGAAGTTGTAGTTTTAGCTGCCGATGGTAGCTGGTTCCAAATGTGAGATACTGTGTATGAAAAAAGAATTATGCTTGAAAAGGCTGTTATAGGATGGCTGAACTACGTTATTACCGCTACCTCTTAAGTTATAGCTAGTGACTCTAGGTTTAAAAAGATTTGATATGTATACAGGACCTTGATTTCTGAAGCATTTAAAGAATAACATTAGAGATTGTACGTTGCGTCTATGTTTCAATGAACGCATTGAGGCCATGTCTAATAGTGTTTCTTGATGATTTGCGTTATTACCTAAATTAAGTAGTGTTCTGATAGCATAGCTATTTGCAGATTCGATTTTGTTGCTAAGACCTTTACCAATGCCTAACAAAATGGGACTACAATATTCTATATGCGGTAATACGTACGCCTTGTAGAGTCGTATCAAGTGAGCTGTTGGCACAAGGCGCTTGAGCCGGCGCAGTGCCGCTATTTTCGCGTAAGCTTTCTTTAGCATTTCGTTAATATGTGGTTTAAATGTAAGGTCCTTATCTAGAGTCACACCTAGAATTTTCAAGGTGTCTTTCACAATAATAGTATCTTCATGGACTCTTAGGTCGTACGTATACTTTGATTTTCCTAAAGTCATGGCCTGCGTTTTAGCGGCGTTTACTTGAAGAAAGTTATCAGAGAACCAGTTCTTCAGCGACTTGATGTCATGGTTAATGGTGAACTCAAGTGCAGCTGGACTCACGTCAGCTGCATACTGGGTAGTGTCGTCAGCACACAGGCGCAGTGATGAAATATCAACAGCTTGATTAACATCGTTCACGAAGATGTTAAATAAGAGGGGGCCTAGCAGGCTTCCTGTGGGACACCGCAACGAACTGGGAGCCAGTCAGAGAACTGCCCGTTACATTTAACTCTTTGTTGACGATCATGTAGGTAGGACCGAATTAGCGATAAAGCACACTCCCTGAAACCATAAATATGGCAGCTCAGTGAGCGGGAAAGATGACTCTGAATGCTGCAATCTGATTGGTTGCTCAGCGGGCAAGATTGTTTAATCTCGCCCGCTCAGGATTTTACAAAACCGCTCGCAAATATTCGTTAACAAATAGCAGTAAACCCCATATGTAGCAGTAAACCTCCAAATAGCAGTAAACCCCATAGGGTAAAAAAGAAATACGTGACCTAAAAAATGTTTCAAACAAGGTGAATGACGTCTACCCAGGCATCGACCCAGGCTTTTACTTACGCGGTCATGGGTCAGGAAAGGGCAAGTTTACACGATTTCAAACGAGCGTAGAACGTTGAGTATTCTATGTAAGCCAAAACTTTCCTCACAGAATTACTAACAACTTTTCGAAGATTCATAGCTATAAAACTTTCAATAAGGGTTATAGGCACTTTAATTCTAAAAATAAAGTGATTTTCTTCAAAAGTGGGATTTAGCAATTTATTTTCGCCATATAATAAAAACCTTACTGTCCAACTTGGCCAATATCCCCCCATCTTGACGTCACGCTTAGTCAATAACCTCTATATCCGGAACGAACAAACTTGATCAATAAATGTTTTAATATGTGGCTTTTGCTGAACAAGCAATTCCGGGAGGAAGCTGTGATTTCTTTATTTTCAACAATACCACTGTAATGGTTCCTTTTGCAAGATAAAGTAACATTCTCGCGGATTGGTCAGCTGAATGAGAGGTCATTTCTGATAGGCTGAGACTACGCCTGTATTCAGTGCCTTTTTCCCGCCATTACAGGGTGCCCGTCAGGTAAATACGGCATGCTCTGTAACATCACGTGCGACTGTGAGCACACATCCACGTGCAATCACGTGACAGGGACGTGCCTGTGCTCAGCAGGTTGGGAAGGTTCAAGATGTGGAAAAGGTGAGACAATAATCAGATTAGTTTTATTTATATAAAATATGGTAAATCGTATACAAAATGACGGTTAACCCTGTATCTGTCTAAAATCATTATTCACCAAAAAGTTAGTCACCATACGGAAACGATGGCGGCTGTAAATTTGACCACAATACCTTCCAAACAACAACATTCTCTTCAATGACAGTGCCGTGATAATCGAAATTTACTTGCTTGTTTGGGATAACCCAAACCTCTGTACCGTGATAACAGAAGGGATTTACGGCTTTTCGCGCTCAAGTGATTGTAGGTAAAAGTACAAGCCACCATCTTGTTTCTGTACGGTGGTTTTGCAGCCATGCATAGCTGTTTCGGCCTCTTTGGTCCTCGTCAGTTCTCACTAGATAACTATAAGATGAGTGAAAGTTTATGTTTTCCTTTTGGCCTGGTTTTCACTAGCGAAATAAGCATAACCGCAAGCAACATATGCAGATGCAGTGTCGTAAATAATAATAGCCGTTTTTGACAACATGATCGTCACAAGACTGGATTGGAAACAGCGATTAAATATTCCTTATCTCCTACACATTTTTAACCATTAGCATGCACGGGAAGACCCCTGGTTTGACGTTAGTATTGTGCAGGCGAGCGTTACGCGTATGACATCAATTCCGCTGAATAACTCTTTGCATAAAGTTGAACAAAGGGAACGGCCTCCAGTAATGGAGAAAGTTTAGATTCAATACTCGGATTTAAAAAATAAGACCTGCTGTCGTCGTATCAAAAAACGGTTTGAACTGGTAATAATATGTCAACTCTACTTTATGAATATGTAAAAACATTGATATGTCAAAATTTGATCGTAAGCTGCACTTTAAACTCTCTAATGCTAATATATTCGTTTCCTATTCAAGACAAAAATTACCGCTGGATGCGATGACTACAGACGCATTTACGTATTTAGTCTCATTCTGGTGTAAAATAGTCACAAATACCAGCGGGAAGGTGCTGGTATTTATAAATATTTAACATCAGAATGAGACTAACGTTGAGTAAATGCGCGGTATGCAGTAATTCTTGTAATCCAGCGGTCATTCTTGAATGCGAAAGGCACTGCCTGCCTTTGGCTATGTTGCTTGTGCTCTTATATGCTCAGTTGCGTCGTACGGGATGAACCATTCATTATATAACTACATGTATCAGTTTTAATTCAAAGGATTGCTAAGCGCTGTGTTTCGATGTGTATATAAAATGTAATTTGCAATCTTCTCTTGTATGTATTTGAAGATTCGATTGACATAATGACAGTATAAATGTCTACTTAAAGTGTCTATGAACAATATATATTTTTATTTTAGATATCAATTCTACATCAGGTGAATAGTAGAATGGTACAATATATACTGGTTTGAATGCTGTGCCAATGACTTGTAGAGGTTTTAATTTCCTAAATGCTAATTACATGACGTCAAGAGAGGCATCAATTAGTATTCAGTGTTATACCCATGGTTGAAATAAAATGATGTTAGAAATGTGTTTTCCTGTAACAGCAGAAACGTCCATTCACAACCATTACGAAATGATTGCAAATACCTCCCCTGACGTCATGTAATTAGCATTTTGGATATTAAAACCTCCTTAAGGTGGCTCGCCTGGATTTTTCTGGGACGCACCGTACCCACTTTGAACGGCGTATACTCCACTGTCTGAGCTTGGTCTGAGTAGCCACTTCACCCATTTACTAGAAATAGAAGAAATGTTCCAAAAAATTGTTTGACATCGGTGTTACCATAGCAAAACACAGCGTTGACATCATGTATTTTATATATCATCAATTTTCTCGAAATCTAGACCTAAACTTTTAAAACGACCTAGCTAGTGTCAAAACTCCCTTGTAGTCTAAAGACTGCAAAGTTTAAAAAAATTGTATGAGAGCGTTTTCGAATTTTTTTCTTCAAAATAAACAATTCGCCTTACTTCCTGTTTAGTCATCGAGAACTGTGTTTTCCGGACAGATTCAAGCGATGTTTTAGCATATTTCATACCTGTGGCATAGGACTACTTTCCATGAAAATTTCATTCCATTTGCTTTATTCGAGTTCAGTTTATGTCCTTTCCAGTAAAAGACAAACTGGATCTTCTAGGCATGACATTGGATAATGAACTGAGCTTCAAGGAGTACATCACAACCATATGTAAAAAAGTAAACAATCAATTTAATGTTATGATTAGGTTCCGTAAACTTATTCCAAACAGTACCATGTTACGGCTGTATAAGGCCTTCTTACTACCTCACTTTTATTATTGTTCTATGGTATGGCATTTCTGTGGTAGTCGCAATTCCGACAAACTAGAGGCATTAAATAGACGCATTCTTAGGTTTATTTTTAAGGATAAGGACTCCGATTATAATCAGCTGCTTAAGAAAGCAGGAACTACCTCTATATACAATAGGCGTATTCAGAATATGCTGCTCACACTTTTTAAATGTCTGCATTTTGAAAATTACCCTGGATATTTAAAAGATATGTTCAACTTAAGATCAGTAGCTTATTCTCTGAGAGGCAGTAATATTCTCAGCCTTCCTAAACCATCTACAACTTCGTATGGCCTTCACTCATTTCGATATTTTGCAGCTAAAGTTTGGAACTCACTTCCCGACAACTATAGAGTTTTGAATACTTATAATGACTTTAACCGTCTGATTAGGCAATATGACTTTGCTACCATTTAAATGTAATTTGTTATTAATTCCAATTATTATTCAATTACTCGTGTACAAATTAGGTTTCTCATGTATATATTAATATAAATAACATTTGTTTATTTAGTTATTTTCTCGAAGATATTAGCTTATTTCAGCTACTCTGTAAATTCGAGGATAAATAAAGTGTATGTATGTATGTATGTATAAGTAATGTCATGAATATGCTAATTTTACTCAAAATAGTAACGTTGCTAAGGAAGCTGTAATTCGAAAACTAGTCGATACATTTTTTTTTTATCTTTTCACCTGAAATTCAACATGTTGAAATTCAATTACCTGTCCCTGTAAATTTCAAGAGCATTGAATTATTTTAAGGGCGCGGAATAAAAACAAAAACATAGGGAACTCAGTGGCACAACATTCAAAGTAACAAAAAAAATACCATTTTACCATTCATTTGATTTAGAATTGATATCTAAAATAAAAACATAAGATTCATTGGCACTTTAAGCATCGAAGCTTTCATTTTACCAATAACGCTTCCAATGGAGTTGTTACAGTATCATTGTCTCCAAAGGTATCTACACATGACTGAATGTTTGCCAAAACGAACTCAAATATTCCCCGCCCCATCTCCCCACCGACGAAGATGTTACGACGTATCTACATGATCATGACGTTATCAATTCCAATATGGCGGCCAGCTGCTAAAAAAATATTTATATTTTGAAAGTTACTCCCCTTGTTGTGCTTTATTTCCACTTCTCAAATTCAAGTATCAATTTTAATACAATTCCTTTAAATTCTTATTTATCTATTTCATATTTGTAGCCTGTTCCGCTAATTATTATGGCTTGGGATGTGAATCAGCCTGTCAGTGTTACAGTAAAACTACTGAGTCATGTGATCACGTGGATGGCACGTGCTACTGCAAACCTGGATGGACTGGACCGGAGTGCACACGATGTATGTAACTTGTTTTTTATATTTCTTGCTATTCAATGGGCCCTTTGCAGGAATGCAATCACGTGGTTGTGCTGCATGGCAAACAATCTGACTTCATATATTTAAAGGCACTTTTACGAGATCGGTACTGTTATTAGCAAAACCTGTTTGTAAATGTTATTTTCCACCTCCAATCGATTGTCGATTTTCCTAAAACAGCTTTTTTAAAGATAGCTTGCCATGCAGCATCCATGGCAAAGCCTTTCCCATGGAGATCACAAGCTCAATCCCTTCGTTAATGAAGTATTATATCAGCACGCGACTGTATCCTGCAAAGGGCCTATCATAGAAAGTGTAACGTCATAATTCATACTTTTCATGTAACATAACTAATATGTATTCATATAAAGTATTCATAGTGAAGCCTCTAGGCCAATCCATGCTGACATCATTGTTTACATGCTTGCCTAATTAGCATAAATTAAAGCTTCAAGCTACAACGAAACATACTACATCAGTTGAAAGAGAATTTTAAACTTAGTAATCAGCGAACATTTGACATTGATATGTTAAATATTTACGGAGAAACTGACTTTTCAAAACTGTAAAATGGGCTGGGTGGCAAGAGTTGCTGACAGCCATACATTCTTTCTAAATTTTGAAATTTCCTCAAAATATATTTATCATATCACTCTCAAATTGTCGGTGATAATCAAGTGTGACAATCTCTTTCGATTTATGGACTCTGATTGTTTGTATGTACGTCGCTTGAAGTTCGATGTATGCTAATGAGGAAAGATTCGCCTATAAGAGGAGCTCCAACTCCAAATGAAAACTCGACGTAAGCGAAAATTATACACATGCATTATGATTGTGCAATAGGATATATTACAGTCGAGTCTACGAATCACAGTTTCAGCAGTATTGACTCAAATGCCTCACTTCGATGTAATGAAGCACTGTTCGAACTGTGTATCTAAATTAGTCGTGCTTGTGTACTAAGTGGGTGTTGGTGTCATGCAAGAATGACAGTTTCAATGGCGCTTCGTTACATCAAAGTGAGGCATTTGGGTCAAACCGATGAAACTGCTATTCCTAGACGCAACTGTAATATCTCCTATTACAGTCACAACATGATTCCATTTGTTCTGTAATCACTGATAGGGAATATAATATAATGAATATAATTAATAATGTAATTATAGCGATGTTCACTGCCACGTCATCCATTGTCATTAATGTGCCAACCAGAGATCCATTGGTTCCTGACACAAAGCGGTCTTTTGAAATCATGGTTGGCACATTAGCATAACAATTGTAATGTTTATCAACACGAAACACCGCTATATAC
The DNA here is from genome assembly GCA_030867875.1 of Actinernus sp. WN-2022. NCBI lineage: Eukaryota > Metazoa > Cnidaria > Anthozoa > Actiniaria > Actinernidae > Actinernus > Actinernus sp. WN-2022. The sequence continues at coordinate 45,644,800 of JAOWCC010001501.1, forward strand.
ATTGGAAGCGCAAGCTGGTGAGGCACGGGCAGCGGACTATCACAGACACTGACGCGGTGTGAAGTGTTTTGACTTGCATGGTTATTTTTTTAACTCGTGGATGCGCGCAAGCGCAGATCGAGTTATTAGGGTTAGTGTAGCCTGCGTCGCATCCGAACTGAACCCTGGTTAAGTCCGTCTGCGAATTAACGAACGAAAGCTTGTTTTGAACCCCCAGCAGAGTAGCATGATTATATGTACCCTCCTCTGATTGGTTTTTACTAATGCTCATTCTTACACGTCTTCTGAATGGCCATTCAACTGTCACCAGTGCGACTTACGGCTAAATATGGCGGCTTTTATACACGCTGAGAAAAGCAATGGTATATGTACAATATCAGTTTGAAATCAAGATTTGTTTGCTAGAACAAGAGCAGTTGACCGGAGTTGAGGTCATATGTTGCACATACCAGATCTTTCCAAGCTGCATGGGAGATTTGTTTGTGTGTTCCTCGAACGAGCATTTTGTCGTGACAGCTAGATTCTATTTCATGTGTTCGGCAAGTTTCCTTTCATGTGACACTAAACCACAGCCAGCCTATTATGTTACCTTACTTCAAAATCTGACCCGAAATTTAAATAAACCTAACCTTCTCCGATAGTAAAACACAGGGAAATGACGACTGAGCTCGTCCCGAGATATCCTAAGTAAACAGCTGACTCACATGCAAACGAACAGTTTCAACCGAGCGGCCTCTGACATGAACATCATAACAATCTCCGAGGCTGGTGACAGTTGAATGGCTATTCTAAAAGATGTGTAAGAATGATCATTAGTAAAAACCAATCAGAGGAGGGTACATATAATCGTGCTACTCCGCTGGGGGTCCAAAACAAGCTTTCGTTCGTTAATTCGCAGACGGACTTAACCGGAGTTCAGTTCGGATGCGAGTGGAATCGACCTAATTTACTCATCGTTTTATGGTGTGTACTTTTTTTTTCTGTGTACATCGGGGACTCTCCGTTGGCTTTCCGAATGACGTTTGATTTTCCGATTTACGGATATTTATGGCACGCGTCTAAGAATTGAAAGATTTGGTCATGCTGGAGAAGATGTATTGATGGTGCCCTTCTAATGCCAGACACTTCAAACCTGGACAGACATGGTAGTGGGTCCCTATCAATCACTTAGTGGTGATGACGTAACGATGACGTCATCGGTCACGTGATTTTAAGTACCTGCCTATATTTCCATCATTTCTAATGCCAGGCACTTCAAACCTGGACAGACACGGTTGTGGATCCCTATTTATAATCACTTAGTGGTGATGACGTAATGATGACGTCATCGGTCACGTGATTTTAAGTACATGCCCATATCTCCCTCATTTCTAATGCCAGCACGCTCAAACCTGGACAGACATGGTTGTGGGCCCCCATCAATCACTTAGAGGTGATGACATAACGATGACATCATCGGTCACGTGATTTTAAGTACATGCCTATATCTTCCTCATTTCTAATGCCACACAGTTCAAACTTGGACAGGCATGGTATTGGGTTCCCACAAATCACTTAGTGGCGACCACATAACGATGACGTCATCGGTCACGTGATTTTAGTACATGCCCATATCTCGCTCATATCTAATGCCAGCCAGATCAAACCTAACAGACATGGTAGTGGATCCCTATCATATCAAGCACCTAGTAGTGATGACGTAATGATGACGTCATCGGTCACGTGACGTTTTGTACATACCCATATCTCCCTCATTCCTAATGTCAACACGCTCAAACCTGACAGACATGGTAGTGGGTTGCTATCAATCACCTAGTGGTGATGACGTCATCGGTCACGAGATTTTAAGTACATGCCCATATCTCCCTCATTTCTAATGCCAGACAGTTTAAAAGTATTGTTTCCCCATGATTCAGGCTTAGTGGTGATGACGTCATCGGTCACGTGATTTTAATATATGCCAAAATTGCTCACTGACCATCCACGAGTTGCCCTAAGGGGTCCTATGTTTATTTTCCCCCTATTTCTCTCTTTTCCTTATTATTGATTTTCTATGTGTATCGAGCTCCGCTAATAATATTATCATGTTTTATATACTTTAATGGCGCATTCGATTGACTGTATTCCAGAATAAGAATACATGAAATAGTCTCTGAAAATTATTGTTTCAGTCACATTTTGTACCGTAAGCTGAAATGACAGAAACGAGCACTCGACCATGATTTTCCAGCGTTTCCCACTTATCGTTTGCGGTTTTTGGGGAGCCGGGGATAATCGCTACGCCTCTCACCTCTGTGCCCCAGGTTAGATTCTCGGACGCGGCGTCATATGTGAGTTCAGTTTGTTAGTATCTCGCCCTGCTTCGAGGAGTTTACTGCGGGAACTCCGGTTTTGCTCCCTCCGCAAAAGCCTACACGCTAAATTCAAATTCGATCTGTTGATTAGCCGTTAGGAATTCAGTTAAAATTGGGAATTCCTTTCCATTTTTCTTTTTTATTAATTCAGTACTTTGAGGAAACTTTGACAAAATCTGGCGTTTCCCGTTTCCCATAAAACGTACCTGTATATATAAAGTATTTCTACAGCGCTATCCAGTTAAACTGCCTACTAAAGCATGTGTTCCTATGCGGATTCAATGTTTCTTCATTTCTGTCTTTTTAGTCTGTCCTCAAGGAAAGTTTGGCGCCAATTGTTCAGGTGTATGCAACTGTAACCAGGCCTCCACGCAGGAATGTGATCGCGTTAATGGTGCCTGCACGTGCAAGCCGGGTTTCATTGGTCAGCGGTGTCAAGCTAGTAAGTATGCTCAAAGAATTAAAATTTATGTGAAAACGGGGATGAAGGGAGACTATCAATTAGAATTTTATCTCTATTTGTTAATTCGGTTCAGTTTAGGAATACCATATCGAGTAGTATATATATGAAAATAGATATGTATATGTTTACCTCTTTCCCTTTAATAACAATAGCCCTTTTTCCAGGAAACACTCACGTGCTAATATTAATATCAGTTCAATAATGAATAAACTGAGCTCTTGGTCCCATTGGAAAGGTTTTACTGGATGGCAAACAATCTTCAAAATCGCAGTTTTAGAAAGATCAACCACGTAATTGTATGCTGCAAAAGACTCACTTTTTACCATACATTTTAAAAGTACTACTTCATTTCATGTTTCAATATATTGTCTTCACCATTTGTCACAGAATGCCCCGAACTGCATTACGGCGATCGTTGTGAGAAGAAGTGTAACTGTAAAGATCCCGACATGCTTAGCAAGTGTGATCACGTGAGTGGCATGTGCTTCTGTAAACCAGGGCTCATTGGGAGTGCGTGCAACGAAAGTAAGTGACGTACAATATGTTTACTTTTGATCAAGTTATTATCATTTCCGTAAGCCCCGATCAAACGGTTTCAGTATCTTTTCAACATTGGTACACTATTTGTTGACATGGCCTGAAAAACATGACCGAATAGCAGTTATTTAGAATGTTGAACACATGCAGGAGCCCATAACTAGGAGCGTCCATCCCGCATACTAGGCCCATGTCACAGCGTTTTAACAAGTTAGGTTATTTTTAGAACGGTTCCCGCTATTATTGAGTTGCAATTATTCCCAAGGGAATAAAATCACAAAAGCGTAGCAGCCATGTTATTTAGTATACCAAAAGTAGTTAATGAGCCATCATCTTTTGTTCCAACAATTGGCGAGGAAAATAATCTAAAAATAGCCCAACTTGTAAAAACGCTGTGAAACCTGTATAGGAGATATGGACGCTCCTAGTTATGGTCTCCTGACAGATGTTGATACCGTTTGACTTGCATGCTTTCAACATCCTTCAACAAATGTTGAACCGATGTTGAACCGACGCTGAACCGATGTTGAACCGATGTTGAACCGATGTTGAACCGATGTTGAACCGATGTTGAACAGATGTTGAACCGATGTTGAACCGATGTTGTACCGATGTTGAACCGATGTTGAACCGATGTTGAACCGATGTTGAACCGATGTTGAACCGATGCTGAAGAGATGTTGAAACCATTTAACCGAGGCTTTACTTTAGGGTCTGGTCATAAAATATAGGGGGGAATCAAATCTTCCTAAAAAACGTTTTTTTTATGGCCCACTCCCTGATTCATGTAAAATTATCAGTAGCCCACTCTTGAAGCCTTGCACAAAATTGATTAGCCCACCCCACCACAACATCCATTTATATCATCCTAGTGGGAAAAAATAGAAACGTGTTGCGACTTCTTTCAAAGCCAAACATAGGCTGTAAACCCCTGTTTACCTCTAATTATCTCTCATTCAGCCGAAAGTTTTGGAAATCTAAGGCCTCTGAAATTACATTTCCTGCATTTTGGGACCGCTTTGAAGCAAATTTAGGAATGACCTACCCCTGATGGAGTGCATGATATTTCTAGGCCCACCCCTTTTTCCATGTTGAAAAATAGTGACCCACCTCCCTTTTTCCAGCCCACCTCCTAGCCTGAATTTCAACCGTCTCCTCTGGTTCGTTCCTCCTGAGAGAGACGTCTGAATCCAATAGCCGATAATGCCGTCCAATGACGTCAAGGCGGATTAACAATTTCATTTATGCAAATAAAACTGTCACGGCGGTAGTAAGAGTTCGTGGGTCACGAAAACAAATCCATCGCTCGCCTTGAGAAATTATTTGAGATTATGCCGGCCAAAATAAAAGCCTTACCTATATATATATCTCCATCCCATTTGCTTCTCAAGTGCCTCCTACGTTGTGAAAACCTTTTCGAAGCAACAAATCGTTATATTATATTTGGAGGCAAAGTACAGTTGATCTTTGTCTTTCCGTTGATCTTTGTCTCGCGATCTGCCGTTCGAATCAACACAGCTACGAGATATTACCTATGTAAATGATGCAACAGAAAAGTAGAAAAACATGAAAGGATAATGGAGAATTTTCGAAGAAATATGAAGACTCTTTTACGGGAAAGAACAGTTCCTTGAAGAGAGTATCGACATTCTTTACCACTGCGAGTGTGAACAAATAATCGATTATCAACAACCCCGCCGACGCGACGGGATAAAATGTACATGTTTATAGGACAGTCGGCCGGTTATTGTGCAGGACACTTTCAATCCAATTCCAGATGTTTTCCTTACGAATTCAAGGTCTTTGCCAAAGACAATCACTCCACTGAAGCTCAACGATCAACAATCGCAATTATGCGAAATTATAGAATACGAACCAATCAAAGATCACTACCAGGTTTTCTGGTAGTGACGTCACTGGACGGAATTATCGGCTATTGGATTCAGACGTCTCTCTCGGGAGGAACGAACTGGAGGAGACGGCTGAAATTCAGGCTACCCCCCTATACTGTATGACCAGTTCATAATACTGTTTCCTATTGTCAACATATTGTTATACCATGCTCACCTCGGTTTTCCTTGTTCCATTATTTTAAAATTTCCAAATAACTTAATCAGTATGCATACTTGTTCTCGTTTTCCCTCAATGAACATGCAAGCGGGAAAACGACTCTAATTGTCCACCATTGACATGAAATAGGTAAAAGTAGAGTAATTTTCCCTCTTGCATATTGAAAAAGGGAAAATTAGAACGGCACGATGACGAGGGATGACGACATGATATTGCTTATAATAATTCCCCCAACGGTGTAAAAATGCGTTCAGTTGGCTATCGTTATTACTGAAAAGAAAGATTTGATTGTGATGAAAAAGTTAAATCAAGTTATCGTGTATTTAAATGTAAGTAATTTCTTCTTTTTTGCAGCATGTCCTGTTAACTTGTATGGCGAAGGATGTAGAAAGAACTGCGTATGTCAAAACAACGCCACTTGTGAGCCCGTTAATGGAGAATGCAATTGTACAGCGGGCTTCACTGGCAACTACTGCGATGAAGGTACGTACGGCCAAAAGTCGAATAACATGACAATGGATGTTGCGTGACTTAGGATGTGACGAGAAGGAATGCGTGACACTGACGTATATGTTTTACTGTATCTTCTACATAAAACTTATTAGGATAAAAATGAATATGAATGCACTGATCATGATGTTAAAAAGAATGGTGCAGATAGAGCGGATTATTTGAAATACTTTAAATGATTAGGTGTTCTGATTTTGAGTTACAAAGTTTTGAATTTTATGAAAGCCTAGTTTAGCGTATTTCCTAAATGACGTGAAAATTGATGTACTTAAGCCAATTTCATTTTTTTAACTTGATGAACCCTTAAAAGTTGCGTCAAAAGAGTTTTGAAGTGAAACCCAATGATTTTAATGGTAAATATGCTTCAATTAGATCGTAGTTTGCTGTATACTAATTTACATATTGATTTCTCAAATTTCATTTCGCTAACACGTCGGTAGCGAGGTCCTCTTTTGCTTCATAAGTTTGGTCAGTTGTGTATTTGTACTTGGTTTACAAGCTCTTACATGTTTTAACGTATTTTATTGAGTCAAATTATTTTGACGATTGTTTTGAAAACGAGCAATTACTTAGATAAATGAGGAAAATCCCTCTTTCCCGGACGCGTTGCCATATGTGAGTTGAGTTTGTCCAAATTCGATCTGTGGATTATCCGGGTCCTGACTTTGATCAGCCCCCTTGGTTGTTTCAGGTCTCGTTAGAAATTCAGAGCTTCTACGAAATCATTCACGTGTTTACTCATGCAAACATGGGTAGAAGCCAATCAGAGCGTACGTTCTATTAAATCTATTGATTGAATGATTCCCGTGTTTATATATGTTCAAGAGAAACAGCCAATCAGAGGGCACGTTCTATTAAATCTATTCATTGAATCATTCCCGTGTTTACATATATTCAAGGGAAACAGCCAATCAGAGGGCACGTTCTGTTAAATATATTCATTGAATCATTCCCGTGTTTACATAGCTTCAAGGGGAACAGCCAATCAGAGCGTATGTTCTATTAAATATATTCAGTGAATTATTCCCGTGTTTCCATAGCTTCAAAGGAAACAGCCAATAAGAGCGCGCGTACTACTAAAATATATAAATTGGAAGTTTATTTTTATTTTACTATTTGATTTGTAGTTGTAACGACCAACACCCCAACTAGCAACTCTAAAGGAAACGCAGATAAACAACAAGGCCAACTAACATCGTCAACCTACATATTGATTGGTGTCGGTGTGGGACTTGTGGCGATTATGGTCATCCTCGTTCTCGTCTACCTCAGACGAAAGCATGTCGCTCCGAGACATCTATTAAAAGGGTAAGAGAATTGACCCGTTTCGCATTCAAGAATTACCGCTGGATGCGATAACTACAGGCGCATTTACTCAAAGTTAATCTCATTCTGATGTAAAATATTAACAAATACCAGCGAATAGGTGCAGAAGTTCAAACTACAACAATAGATGGTTTGCACTCAATCCCCAGAGATTCAAATGACAAAGGGCATGGCGGCCATGTTGGTGTACAGAACAAAAGAAGCTAACGAATAATCTATTGTTAACTGAACACCAACATGGCGGCTATGACGTCACGTGCAAAGGGTCCATACGTAGAGTTGACAATAACCCATCTTGCCGCTGGTGTGTTTGAATATGTAACATCAGAATGAGACTAACGGCGTTGAATAAATGCGTCTGTAGTCATCGCATCCAGCGGGAATTCTTGAATGCGAACCCTTCTCACATGGCGACGATATTGAGTCTCAGGAGGATAACGTTTTGCTAGTCTAAACTCGGTCTGAAACTGTTCAGTTCGAGGATGGTCGCGCAAAATCTATTGTTTCTAGCCAACATGGCCGCCACGTGGGAAGCATCAATTGCCTGATGAAAGACTTTGGGATATATATTACTAGCACATCCGCAGTCAGCTCCAGTTATAAAATATAAACGGGCTTCCTGTGGTAATGAGAGAACAGAGTGGGAATGGAGATGAAGAAAGAGGAGATTTATGTGCACGAATTCATGCTTAATGTGATAACTTTCAAATAAATAAAGATCAGGGAATTGGACAACAACAACAACACCAAGATTTGAATCGTTTATTGAAATGAAAACAACAGCTGGATAATCCGGGTATCGATCCCAGTACCTCACGGATGCTAAGCGAGCGCTCTACCGTAAAAGTTATTCTTAGAGCTACTATTATTGATGACAGTGAAACTTTGTACTTTTACCGAAGGGATTACCTTGTTTTAAATAAAAGTATCTATTGATGTATCTTATTATGGTGTGGGTGCATGTAAATTGAGAGTAAGTTGGCTTATGTTGTGATCATATATTGAAGACGGACACATCTAAAAGATTAAAAGTTCACAGAAAAAGATGAAAAACAGCAATATCCCTCCAAAAGTTGAAACGTTGCTAAATATTACATTACAATTACAGCATGAAATGCACCCGGTATACACCGAAAGGATGTTTGAAAGCCTAAAACGTTTTCCACTGCGCGACTCTGCTAATTCACGTGACATTCATATTGTTTCATTGATTCATATTGCAGTGAGCCGGTTTGGAGGTTATGCATGCGAATTAAAATGAATGGAGGAAGCGGTGTCTAATGACTTCTATTTTAAGCACGATACTCACAGATTAATTTTATGTTATAGTTATTAGAACGAAAGGAAATATTAACAAGGCATACATTGATTTATTATATAGTAATTTCGCTAGCTATGATTTGTCAATGTGCGGTCTATAACTTCCCGTACGGACCTCGCACTCGATTAGTAAGAGATATATATTGTTAAGATATTTTTATCCACGGGGAGCCTTGAACGTTTGAACGGAAACTACTTTACCAGTTTAGCTTTTCATTGCAAAATTTAATGATTTGTCACAAAGCATCGAACATGACCGCTTAGATATATTTATTCTCGAGATTCAAAATATTTCACGAGTGTTTTGAATAAAATCGTGCCTTCCGGTTAAACAGCCTATTCTGTCTTATAATGCCATGATTTTAATTATGTTAATGGTGTATGGCTTGATCGCTGCAGTAAAGACAACCTTCTAAGAGTTCTCCGTTTGCAAAAGAGAGCAGCCAGAATTATTTTAAACGCTGATACTAGGTCGTCTTCTGTTGGTCTTTTTAATACGCTTAAGTGGATTCCTTTTTATGAAGAAGCCAGAATTGCTAAATGTGCTTTAACCTTTAAAAGAACACAAAATGCTGAACCACAGTACTTAATGGAAAGTTTTAAGTGTAATAGCGCGAACCATAGTAGGAGCACTAGATATGCTAATGTTAATTTCATCTGCCCACGCTTCAAACGACAAACTGAAGATGGGATGACGTTTATTGTTTCCACTTGGCAATAGCCCACTTCCGCGATATGCTTTACTTATCACGCACAAAGGTTTCAATACGAGGCCCCGTGCAAAATTAAATTTATTCTTTTCACAGAGAAAATAATTAATTTAATTTAGCACGGAGCCTCGTATTGAAACCATTGTGCGTGACAAGTAAAGCATATCGCGGAAGTGGGCTATTATGGAACAATCTATCTACTGAACTCAGAACGAAGAAAGTGACTTTAAGATCTTTTAGAAATGCACTGAGGTATAACTGTCTAGAAGAACAAAGGCTATTGCCTCATTTCTTTCCCTAGCTTGTTATATATAGTCTTGATAGTTTTATTGTATTCCCAATTAGTGTTTTTTTAGTGTAATATATTTATTGCTATTGCAGTTTGTTATCCCATTTAGTGTTTCATACCTGATATTTTGTATTGCTATTTATATTTTTAGATAGTCGTATTTTTAGATTTTATATCATGTATAGTCTTTTAGGAGGGCCACACGTTTATTAGTGTTTGTTACACTATTAAGTGCTACCCTCGAGTTCTCTTCTCTCATCGTTGCAGGCGAGAAAATCCTTAGAGCTTTAGACCTTATTTTTCGTTTCCTGCCCAGAATGTTCATTTACTTGCTACTCATTTAAGCTGTTTACATCTTCCTCTGTGATTTTCACAAACCTGCCGCCATCTTTGTAGTTCACAAGGCGGCAAGCGTGACGTCATACATGCGGGAGCTGAGTGGAGTATTTTCCGTATTTCACTCCAGCGAGTGGGACTATAATAATAATAATAATAATTTTATTTAACGAGGGCAGGAGCCCATTACCAGGAGCGTTCCTCTGTTATGGGTTGGGTCCCCAGCACAGAGGTAGATGAGGCTATTTTTAGATTCGAAATTCCCGCGAAAAGAGGTCGCCGCCATGTTGGTGCCCTTAAACAATAGATCCCTCGTTAGCTTCTTTTGTTGGGGCAACAACATTTGAATCTCTGGGGATTGAGTGAAAACCAGCAATTCGAATTCCCGCGTTGAAAGTGAGAAGAATGATAATGAGAACTAACGTTAGCTATCTGATTGGCTAAGAATAGCCTACCTTTGTTCTTTTTCGCGCGAAACGCAATTCTAAAAATAGCCTCATCTACCTCTGTGCTGGGGTACAGACACAGTGGGGAAGATGGACGCTCCTGGTAATGGGCTCCTGACGAGGGTTTAAACACTTTACAGTCACAGACTGATAAACTAGTGGCCCTCTTAATATATTAAAATATGTTACAAAACTATGCAAATGTAGTTCTAGTGCTATATAAAGCTGCTAACACTAAAACAAATAAAAGCTATAAAGTCAACTATATTAATACAATGAATAATAAATATTATGAATAAATAAGCTAAATTTAAAATATTAACAAGATGATACTCTAATTATAGATACAATGAGTTACACTAATAAAAATAACTATGGCTAAGTAATACTTATTAAGATAGGCTAAAATGTTCAAGGCCCTTGTATTGTTTTCTTAACAAATTTGAGTGCTCTACCCTAAAGGACTTAATACTTTTACATGTCCTAATCTGTGGTGGCAAGGCGTTCCATAGTCTAGACGAAGTAGTTAAAAAAGTTCTACCTCCCTCAGTTTCTCTTGTATATCTAGGGCAATGAAGAGTTATATCACCGAATCGTGAAGTCCGTGAAGACACACTACTTACCTTAACTATCTTATTACTTATATAGTCAGGGACAGCCCCTTGAAAATACTTATAGACAATACAACACTTGTTCATTTTAGCCTCATCGTAGTAAGGAATCCACTTAAGCTTGTCAAATAGTGTTACAGTTCTCTCCTCTCGCACTTTCACACCCAGAATCACTCGAGCAGCTCTCTTTTGTAGCCTGAATACTCTACGGAGATTATCATTAGAAGTCATTGTCCAGATTACACTACCATACCGGCTTAATTATAGAGTTATAAAACTGGATACGCTCAGTTTTCGGCAGAAAGTATCTTATTGATCGTAATAGGCCTATTCGCTTGGCGAGCTTTTTACACAAAGTTTCAATGTGTTCATCAAATGTTAAGTCCTGGTCGATCGTGACACCAAGCAGTTTATGCGACTGCACCTGCTCAAGTGTGACATCAGTAGCCGTATGAATGTCTAGTGCTTGTTCATCAGAAGAGAGCTTGGACCTTAGTCTCTTTCCAGTAACGAGCATCGACTTGGTCTTGCTAGTATTCAACTGGAGACGATTGTTCTTCGACCATTCCTCTAAGTCCACTGTACTTTCACCAAGGTTACTCAGCAGACTCCCAATTTCAGACCACAGTGAGGAACTGCTGAGTGTCGTGTCATCAGCAAAGACATCTACATTTGATGAACCAGCTACTGATTCGGGTAGATCGTTGATAAATATTAGGAAAAGGAGAGGAGCGAGCACGGATCACTGTGGTACTGGGGCGAGGATAACTTGTTGTTTATAGTAGTGAACTGCTTGCGTGACGTAAAGTATGACTTCATCAGTTTCAAATTGCAATCATCCAAGGTCAAAAGCTTTCCTAAAGTCAGCAAAGACAATGCCATTCACGTGGTTATTATCTAGGTTCGTCAGTAGTCTATCTATAATGTTAATCAGAGCAGTTTCCGTCGAATGGTGCTTCTTGAAGCCCGACTGAAGCTTGTACAACAGGATATTGCCCTTCAAAAATACATGGAGAGAATTGTGTAAGTGGCGCTCGAAGACTTTTGATAATACTGGTAGCACGGAGATGGGGCGATAGTTGTTCTTATCCGATTTGCTGTTACACTTGTGCAGGGGTACAACCTTTGCTTCCTTCCACACAGATGGAAATGTGCCACTTGTGATGTAGGTGTTAATCAGCTTGGTGAGCGATGGAGAGATCGCCGGTGCCGCAATCTTCAAGAGACGCACACTCAGTCCGTCAGTACCCGTTGCTTTGCCTGATGGGATAGATTCTATGAGCCTCTGTGTTTGACGAGGTGTTATCATCGGAAAAGTCAGTTTGGTGTCGGGGTGCTTGTGTCTTCTAACAAACTCCGTCACTACTGCGGGGTCAAACGTCTTTTGATCCTTGTCGGCTAACGTTTTGGCTATACCTGAAAAATGCTCGTTAAAGATATCGGCGATTTGCCCTGGATCGCGAATTTGAATTTCACTTTCCTCAAGAAAAATCACTCCACCAGAGTTTTTGCCTTTACCAGACAAGTTCCTTAATAATGACCATAAACTGTGGTTTAGATCCTGGCAAAACACTCTCGTTCATGTAATAAACAGCTGTATTGCATTACTTACCGTATCGTAACCTGTATGTACTCAATTCCCTTTCAGACTAGCCACGCGTACGCTTCTCGCTGACCGACGAAAAAGAGGTGAGTGTATTATCAGGTTAATGCCCGTAAAATGCGCAATAGACACGGGATTTTTTTCACTACTGCTTTTCTTAGTTTACGGCTGTTGAAAGGGTTACACCAGGTTTCCGTCAACAAAACTGCACTCAATGGGTTTTGCTCGGTCGCAAATTTTAGACCAGTTGCAGAAACCTTCATGCGAAAGCCAATCAACAGCTGCTTTGATTGATGGGAGGTTACTGCGAAGCTCTCGAAGAATCTCTCAATATAAAGGAGCCAACGAATCGAAAATTAAGTTGATCTCATTTGATAATCCTTTCGAAATGAGGAAGGGTGGCGTTTTTTTTCCCATTCTTTAATATCATTGTCACAATTACAAATTACAAGAAATCACATGCAACAACCAAAAAAAAACACCTAAATTACATTACACGGAAACGCTGTTACACACAAAACCAAACGAAAAAAGAAAGGAAAAATACATGCTTAAATCAAGACTGTATTTTTAGCCACACGGTTAAACTTCAGACAAAACTTCAGACAAAACTTTTCCCAATTTTCTTTCTGCATAGCACTTTCCTTCTCAGTCTTAGCTTTCTCTCTCAAGAGGATAAGGAACCCATCAAATAATACTTCTGTATTGTTAAGGAAAGCGGTGTAGATGTAATACTTGGCAATAATTAAAAAGCTTTCCATACTTCAGTTTTTGGATCTGACCATACAGGATACATGCTGTGTTTAGAACCACTGTGTCTAAAGTGTGTTTGTTCCATCACTCACAAAACGCTCCCAAAAAGATTTGACATGGGTGCAATATACTAAAAGGTGTTCTATTGTGTGTTTCTCATTGCATGAGTAACACTTATCACTGTTTTTAATTTTAGGAAATCGTTTGTTGCTAAAATACTATGATTAATCTTATATTGAAATAAGCTAAGCTTAATCTCTTTTGTGGCTCTAAAAGGAAGAGTGTATATGTGTTTAAGACTATTTTTACAAACGTGGTTTAGAATTTTTTTCTCGGCTGTTGGAGCTGTTTACGGTTTGTCAATATATCATCTCATTTCAGGTTTTGGCAATGTCCATATGAAATGAACTGTGACGTAGGATTGACACAGCCTGAAGGCAAATACCCTGGATCAATGCCAGAGGTTTTAATGCCCTCTAAGCAGCGAAGCGACGAGAAGGCGGGAGAACCTCTGGGCGCCCCTTGTGTGAATCTCACTTCCATGCCAGACTAATCCCTTTTGATTGACACCTAAGAAACCAGTGAAATGTGCTTTTGACTAAACCGGTTTTGTTCACGTTGGCTCAACCCTCCAAGTTCAATTCTCAACGGTTTATTAAAAGCCAACTATTTCAGAGAACAGAAATAACCGACACTTTCCTCTCCCAAGGAGCGTAGCACAACACATAACTAGGTCAGCTTGTTTAATTACCTTTTATTCGATGGTCCGTCGTGATTTGGGGAAATCGTGCGAACTCCAGCGTCGGGTTCAGCGATATGGAACATGTAAACAATAGAAACCTGTTTCACAATCTTCTACGGCTGTGATCCAATCGCAGCACTCGTTAGAAATGAATCTGTTCTAGGCCAATCAGAGGGCCAGGCTACGTCAAATTCTGACTCGGAAGACTTATAACGATCTCTGATTGGATCGGCGGACACAAAGGCATACTTGGGGCACCCAGTAGTTCTCCCGCCGTCTCGTCGCTTCTCTCCTCGTAAGCGGGCGCCTCGCGCCTTAACTTTCGCGTAAGAAAAGCGGTCTATAATTGAAAAGTTAGTAAGATAGTTCGATAACGAAATCCAAGAGAGAGAAAAGGTGTGCGATGACTTACAAGCAGAACAAATCACAAAATGAAGAATATATCTGCAAATGGTGGGTAAAACCAATTGAAACTTTGCACATGTATAGTACTAAAGAAAATACACATCACTGTGGAAATTATGACGTTGCCATGGAAACACCCTTGGCTCCAGGCTCGTTTCACCTTAAATATTGAATTACAAATTGTGTTTCTGTTTTAGAAAATATTTTGCTTTAAACTACTCATACATAATGTCCACATTGTTTCACATATTCTTAGATCAGTTAATTGTGTTTAACAAAGGAGAAATTAGAAAATGTCCTCATGGAAAATGGAAAATTCACGTCTTACCGTGATTCCAATAAAGACTGCTAAATGGTACTCTCAAATGGAGGTTGATCACTTCTTTAAGTCCATTGTTATACCTAAGATAACATACGGTAGTGTATGGAGCCAGTGAGTCGGATAAAAAAAGAAATTCATCCAGTGTTTTCTGAAACGATGCTACAAATGTAGCCAAGAGTGTTTCCATGGTAACGTAACAATTAGCACAGTGATGTGTATTTTCTTTAGTGCTATACATGTGCAAAGTTTCAATTGGTTTTACCCACCATTAGCTGATGCATTCTTCATTATGTGATTTGTCTCCAGGCTGTCTCAATCTTATGACGTCACAGTTCATCTCTCGAACGAGACGAGATATTGACAAACGGGAAACGCTACCCTTCCTCATTTCGAAAGAATGTTCAAATGAGATCAACTTAATTTTCGATTTGTAGGCACTTTAAAAAAGTAGAATCGAAGTATGGTTTATCTCCATTTTCCATCACATATTTTAGGGAAAAACTCTACGAGCCAGCGAGGCGAATGTGCAGGGGACGTCGCCATGAATCCAATTTACGATGAGGCCGTACAGCAAGGAAATGATATTCAAATTCAGGGACGCAATACCACATCGAGCACACTAGCCTCAGTTGCCAATCCGAACTATGATCTCACGCTCGCCACTCATAGGAGAGAAGAGGCATCCGACAGTGCGTATGCTCAAGTAGGTACGACGGAAAATCCGCTGTATGAGTCATCTACGGAGGCGGTATCACAGCAGGAGAACCCTCTTTACGAAGGATTTTCTCAGGAGCCGCAAAAGAGTAGTCCGAGTGCATTTAATCCATTGTATGAGTGTGGTCCAGAAATGATTACCATTCCCTCCGTGTCACGAAACCATGTCGAGGCCAATATTAATCCTATTTACGACGGGATACCCGAAGATTTCTGTGGTGGTGCACCCGCGACGAATTACGGCGCTGAAGCCGATTTTCACCCACTTTACGAAGCAGGAGTGAGTGGTGGTAGTGAGCTTACTCTTGACGCGAATTCTAGAATCGCAGATATTGATCCTGTTTATACTAATGCAGAAAAAGACGTAATTGGTAGACCTGATAATGACGTTAGAGCCGGAAATGAAGCTAGGTTCAACCCATTGTATGAAGTCACGAGCGAATTCCAGCCGGAAGCTATTGAACGAAAGCCTCGCTCAATCTCTTTCAGTAGAAATGAGCCTGCATATTCGAAGCTCGACGATGAGCCGAACTCATTAGATGGTGACCAGAAGAGCCGAGCGTTAAGGAAAAGATCCGACTCGAAGCCGAAAAGTTCAAAATTGGTGGGATTAAAGGAACCAGGACCCCAACCGGAAGATGAGGTTCCGTTTACAGAAGAGACCGCTGACCAGATTTCATACTCGTCACGCGACTCCCGGGATAATGAAGGCTATGGTGAAAGTGACCTTTGCGCTATGAATGAATTATATGGGGCATTGGAAGACCCGAATTCTCTTCACTTAAAGAGCACGTGACGTGTCACGCAACAGTTAACATAACTTATTACGGATAGTTTGTCACAGGAAACATAACCTGCAATGTGTCGCGCGCAAAATCATCTTCCTCTGGAATGCAACTCTGCGTGAAACATTACTGGGAAGCAATACGGGATGACCCATTTCATAGATGAAAGTAGCATAACGTGTCACACAAAATAGGAACTGAAATGTTACAAGACGTGTCGCGCAATATTATAAAGTTTACAACATTTCGTCACAGTCCTTGCGTCAATTCAATAAAACTCTGATCTTACACATGTATTTTACAAGGTTGGCCATTGGTTCTTCACCTCAAAACAATCGCCAGACTGTGTAAAAGTTTTATTGAATTGGTTCCTGGTTAAAGTGAAAATTGTAGGAAACTGTATGCGGTTCACCATTTTTACTGTGAAAACGCAAAGAAAACACCATCTAGCATGCGCAAAGGGGAAAACAAAATATATTTGAATCACAAATTTGATAATATTCCTCATATACGGATTTCTTCAAAATCAAACCATAGTTAGGTTGATCGAATATAAATTTAAACTTCAAAAATTATCAATGAAAGTGCATTACTTTGATGGTCTAATTACGAGAACAGAAAATAGAAGATTAACACTTTTTTTACATTCCTTGCCGTTCAGCCCATAGTTAAGTGAGAATGGTTATGAAACCCAGCGACCTTCTTTGTTATATGTCTTTGTTCGCTTTTGTCAACCGTGACCGTGCACAAAACACAATAGATATTGGAATCTGTTAATCACTCTACCAATAGAAACGTGTGGGTTCAGTCGTTCAGGGCACGCTAATGAGCGTACACAATTTATGGCATTTGCAATAGATGCAGGATTTTGTAACTTTTTGTCATTCTTAACAATTTCATTAATTTCCGAAGAACGTCGATTTTTATTAATGTCCAGTGCAATTCATAATTGATTTATAATATGCATATTATTTAATTCCACAATTTAATTCCGATAAATTTTATATTTGTCTAAGTATTTTATTTTATTTGTTTTTAGCCAAACTGAACCCTCTATTAAAGTGCACCTAACGTTTATTTTGTTATCATCATTATCGATTCTACATCAAGTTTTGAGTACTTCTGTGAAGAAAGTTTTGGTTTACAGAGAATACTCTATGTTCTGCGCTTGTTTGAAATCGTGAAAATGTGACCTTTCCTGACCCACGACCGCGTAAGTAAAAGCCTGGGTCGATCCCTGGGTAGACGTCATATAATTAATTCGACTTTGCAATAAGTTGAATAAATACTTAACATGTTGACTAAAATGACTTTTTTTCTTTACTAACAACTCGCAAACAGTATATATTCTCTATAAATCGATGTTGTTGTGATAGAAAGACGCCATGGAGAATAATGCATTAATGAGATGACGTCAACCCAGGGATCGACCCAGGCTTTTGCTTACGCGGTCATGGGTCAGGAAAGGTCACATTTCCACGATTTCAAACGAACGCAGAACATAGAGTATTCTCTGTAAACCAAAACTTTCTTCACAGAAGTATTCAAAACTTGATGTAGAATCGATATTTATGATAACAAAATAAACGTTAGGTGCACTTTAACTATATTCAGCCGTTTCCTTCTAATCCGGAGCATTAATCAATATGTATAACGCAACATAATTGCAGAATTTTACGTACACCAAAACTAATATAATAATAAAGTTGTGTTGAACGCTTTAATTGTGTATAAGGCTCTATTTGCATTTTTAACTCATGGATGCGCGAAGCGCAGAAAGGAGTTACTGGGTGGATAGGGAAATGATGCCACACTCACTCACTATGACGTTAGCAGGCCAGGTTGCTTAGCCGGAAGGAGCTTGATATTGGTTATTCATTATTTGCATATCGATATTAAACTTTCATCAGCCGATGCTAAAAATAATGTGTGTACTGTTAATGTAAAGGGCAATGACATTAGGTCATCAGAGTCTTAAACTCTTGGGTGTAACAATAGATAGTTATGTAGTCTTAATTTTTAATAATCATATTAGTACAGTATGCAAGAAGGCCAGTCAGAGGATACATACATACATATATTTTATTTAAAACTCGGATTTACAGAGTAGCTTGTAACTTAGCTAATATCTCCGAGAAAATAATAATAATGAAATGAAATAATAACTAATATTAAATGATATGGCTATTAATATTAATATTAAAGACCCTGTGTCCGAGCCCATGGTGCTTTGCGTGCGCAAATCATTTCCGTAGGCTACGAAAATTAGAAAGATCGTTGTTGTTGTTATGTGACTCTCGAATCTTTCGAAATCCATCCCTAGTTTGGGCCATCGTGTAATTATTCATAGGTATATATGCTTAACTGGCTTTCTTTCTTTTGAATATATTCTTTTTTAAACTGATGAAACTTTAGTTCGAATATTTCTTCGAATCCCGGACTAGAGTGGCGAGTAGAGGAATTCCGGAGAAAAGACCGAGACAGCGAGGCGAAGGTCCACATTTTACTTTCTCTAGATCTACAAGAGAACACTTGTGGTTCAAAAGGACTACTGCGTGAGTTCAGTCCCAGGGATTTGCTGCACTAATGGACCGGCGGGCTTCGTTGGAAATACAAAGCACAAAGCATGCAACCACTTCTGGCATCAAGATCATTCGTAATTATAATTTCGCATGGCTAAGCTCCACTGAGGTGTTATGACGTATCTGTATATGTTTTGCATTTTTATTAGCAGAGAAAGCAATGTCCTTAACCGTTTTTTTCATCCTCCAGTAGGTCCAGAAAGTATTGCTACCAAAACTACGATCGCGGGTCAAAGTCCAATCTGCCGAGTTCAGCTGTTACTTCGCTGTGAGTTTGACTCGAGTGCGAGTACGAGTCGATATTTCATTTTACACTCAAAATATATCATTCGCAAGGAAAATAGAGATCTTCAAATACAGCTAAGCAATACTGGAAACATGAAAACAAGGTAGCAAGAGTATGTGTTTGCTTGTAGAGTTGTGAAAAGTCGCACTCGTAAACCTAATTAGAATCTGTACTGTTAAAATCATATTCGAAGCATCTGGAGAAAATTCGTGGGCTCGATTGGGTTTCTAATCCGGTAGAAATTATGAAATTCGTTATCCAAAGTATATGGGTACTTCTTTTATGAAACTTATCAACAATCGAGAGCATTTTAGTTCGCCTAAAAGCTGGCCTTTAATTTATGCGGCCGTTGATAAACAAACTAATCATAACATTGGCGCAAAGCACCATGGGCTCGGACACAGGGTCTTTAAGTTAAAATTTACAATAATACACTTCCAATGATATGTGGAACACTACAAATATCCGTATGCATACAATCAACTAAACGAATGACACAGATTGACAAATAGGCAGGCAGGAAAACAACCAGACATGCATACAGACAGGCAGACAGACAAACAAATAGACAAACGGTACAGACAACTAATCAAACAAAGAGGCAGATAGACACAGACAGTACGGTCGGCACAGACACACAGGCAAACAGACAGATACATAAGTATGCACAATATATTCAATGCACACTCGATGTAATGAAGCCACGCTCTAAGGATTGGTGTAATTATGAGGATTAGACATTTAACTCCCACTAAGGGTAAGTTACAACTATTTAAAGCAGCCATCGGACCCCACCTTACGTATTGTCATCTGCTGTGGCACTTCTGTAGAGCAAGTGACACTCGTAAGTTAGAAAGAATACAGGACTGAGAGAGCACTTAGATCGGTTTTTAGGGATAAACAGTCCAGTTATTCGCAACTGTTAGAAAGAGCCAACTTATCCACATTGCTAAGTAGACGGCTCCAAGATATATGTATTTTAATTATTAAGTTAAATATAACCTGTTCCCTAAGGCTAAATATAATTTATATATGACCGTGCACAATCTTTTGTCTTACTCTCTTCCAACAAAAATCGCAGCGCCATTGTTAGCCCTTTAAAGTTTGCCGGGTTTTCTAACCATTCCACTCTATTAACTATGGTCCGAGTAAGACTTTTAAATGAGACAGATTAATTGACCTATATCATTATGACGTCAAATCAAAACAATCTATTGTTTAAACGCTAAGGATCACGGTCGTGGGAGGGGGAAAAACAGCAACAACACAAAGGAAATCGCTATCAAATGCATTTTGTAGAACGTAGAATAGCGGTAACAGCCACCAAATAAGGTAAATATTGTGGGATAAACATTGATACAGCTAATATCTGGAAACCAGACAATTCGGAGTTAAATTTTCCTCAGCAGGGCAGATTTAGTTCAAAACTCTATTGTTCAAGTCGATTCTGTCCCCCTCATAAACAAGCCGTGACGTCATAATGATATAGGGCAAATCATCTGAGGGTCTTGAAAATCGGCTCACTTGTTGGTGGGTATGCTGTTTCCTCTGTGCCCAAAGCTGATGCGCTGTGCATTTATTTATATCGATACCCGAGCTAGCACACAATAAACTGAAGTGAAGTAAGTGAAGCCATTGAAATCGAAACCTGTGTTTATTTGAGACTTCGTAGCGTGACACGATTTTTAAGTTCTTTTAATTTCAGAGATCGAAAAACCTTTGTACTTGCACTTCTAAACTCGACACAGAGACGAGGCTAGGAGTGCAAAAACTGTTGTTCGTAATGAACAAACATGACCGCTGCATAATAAAGGTCTATTATAGATAGTCTCTGATCCTTCCAAGCTGAATTATCATAATGGAGGTAGAAATGTTTAGTCTTGTGTCGTGTGCTTCGAGAAGGGGAAACACACGATAAACAACGAGGATAAACAGATAAGCAGTTTTCTACAAGCGGAAGCGACTTGCGTGGTGGGATGAATATTACGCAAGTGCGACTTTTTGATCTAAATGTATTTTATGCGGTCACGGCTCTGTTTGACTAGTGGCGTGCTTCTTCGAGAATTGGTCCCGATTTATTTTAATTTCCTACTGATATATCAATGATTTATTTGCGAAATGTTCTTAAGATTCCCATCCAAAAAAATACTGTTCTCCCTAAACTGGCTGTTAGAGCTGACCCCATGTAAACGAGCACGATGAAGCGTAACTAGCGGAAATCAACCAAATTGTCATTTGTGGATTAGTCTAAACTCGTTGTTTTAGTAACCACGAGACTAATAAGGAGCACTGAAGAAATTGTAGTAAAACATACAAACAATCACCATCATAATTTAACACTAGTAGGTAATGTACGAGGCTGCCTCTCAGTTAAAGTGTATTAGAATCGAACAAAAACCATACAGTAGCTCTTTGGCAAGAAAATAATATTACTGGGTAATAAAAATGTCAAGGTGTGATATTTTTGTAGATTTAGCAATGATCATTTAAAAGTAAATGTCAAGGCTATGACTGAAGACTGTTTGAGCTACGTGAAGTCATGTGTTCTCAAGAGCTGTCCGGATCTATTTTCAGTTCGTCCCGATTTACAATTATTTCAAGGTAAATTCCCGACAAAAGAATAATGTTCTGCCGAAACAGGATGTTAGGGCTGACCCCACGGTGAAGTAAGCGCAAATACCGGAAATCACTCGAATAAAAGGAAAATAAGAACATTAAACGGTTATCTGCATAAGTCTTAGTGACTTGCATAGCATAGCAAATTAACGGAATTGTTTCACTGAACATTCGTTCAGTGCATTTCACACAGCTCCCTGGGCGCTTCAATTTCAACATTCCAGAGGACCTACCAGCCTCGTTGACATGCAAATCACCAGGACTTATGCATAGGGTCTATACTACAATTTCTTACTAGTATATCCATATCCTTTTTTCAAAAGCAAGGTAACCACTTAAACTTTAGACGAGGAAGGAATAGTCCAGTTTCGTATTCGAAAATTACCGCTGAATGCAAGGACTACAGACGCATGCACGCAGGGTTAGCCTCATTCTGAAGTTAAACATTCATAAATACCAGCGAGAAGGTGGGCTATTCACAACACTGTGTATTGTTGTAGTTTCGCGTTTTGCACCTTCTCGTTGATATTTAAGAATGTTTAGCTTCAGAATGAGGCTAACCCTGCGTACATGCGTCTGTAGTCATTGCATTCAGCGGTAATTTTCGAATACAAAACTGGACTATTGCCAACGCCGTCAGACGTCGAGAAATTTTTGAAAAGCTATGTTCTCAAAAATGACATTTCTTGTATTTTGAGAGCATTTTCAACAATTTATACAAGGCATCTGCATCGTCTACATGTATGCTCGCTATGCTACTATAAAAAGTAGAAAGAATCAGACTGGATCATCCTGCTAACTGTTGTAACATAATTTGAGGTTGGAATATTGTCATCCCGCATAAGAGGGAGTAGCTATAGCTATAGATATAGATATATATGTTTTGTATTGTAAGTCCAAGTACGGTGCATGGTCATTATAATGCCGAAGGTACACTAATGTAGGGGTCCGGGGCATGCTCTCTCGGAAATGTGTGAAAATCAAGGTCATCCAAAATTGTATTTCCTGTATTTTGAGGCAAACATTATACGAAAGAGACTGTAAGCCTGTGTTTATTGGCGTCAAGGTAACTACGCTTAGTGGCCCCCTGCAATATGGAATGTTTTTCTCGTGACCCCCCTCAAAGTCACACTTTCTTTGGTGCTCCCCTAAATCCCACCAACACCTCCCTCCTCCCCACCTTATGTAAAAAGAACGATTCCTAATGAGTCAGGTCAATTAACTTTCCTGGTGGGGCCTTTTTTATTCACTATCTTTTTCTCATGTTTTTCTATTGTCCTGAAAAGTATGACTCGCAGCTACAACTTGAATCACAAGCACATAACTTTGTAGAGTTGCTAGTATCACACAGGGAGCCCAACAACAAACACGTGGCCAAAGAAATACACCACAGGGACCCCACCAGGATGATAGGAACATTGACACAAAGTGCCCAACATGTCCACGTTAGCCTTGGCAGCTCTTGGGATAGTGACTGTTTTACGTTGTTTGGGGTAGAGCTGTTATTATATATCGTCGTGTTTAGTGAAACAACACTGAACGCCTGGTATGACAATATTTGTAAGAAAGCTTATATTTAGTTATTAGCTTATATTTAGTTATTAGTTACTACTGGACCAATCTAACTAATGAGGCAATAAATGAACAAAATACTAATCGTTTTAAAAGACTTGTACGCAAGCATATTTGATTATCCTTTAAATAAGTAAAATAATGTTACCTAGCATTGTACATTAAAGATTTATTTAGAGCCCATTTTTATCAACTACATGTCTTAATATTTAGAGTCGAAATATATAATTGCAGATAGTGTATTTATTATTATTAACTTATCTTATATTACTTACATATTTTTACACGGCTCCCTGGAAGAGCATTTTCTTCTGTATAATGATGGGATACCGTGTATAATAAAGTTGATCATGATGAGTTTAATCATCAGTGAATATAGAGATTCTCGTGCTCTGATTAGTCGAGAATGACATCATACGTCGCTATATTCACCTGAAGAACGGCTGGACTGAGGTGAATATAACATACAAAGTATTTATAAAAAATACCGATCGCATATCAGACCGATGTTTCTCGCGAAGAAATAAATATTATGAAAGAAAAAGCTTTTCCAAAACACACCAAAGTAGCTGCTAAATAAGTATGGCTTAACTTGAAGCTTTTTCGAAATACAGAAGCCTTCACAAACAAAATTTACTTACGAGTTTCGGGGTGAGTTTATTCGGTCCTCATGAATCACAAACTTTCACAAAGAATTAACGTCTACTTGGACAGTAAATGACAGTAAAATGTGAAATGTTATACACTATACTGGTGT
This sequence comes from Actinernus sp. WN-2022, assembly GCA_030867875.1. Taxonomy (NCBI): domain Eukaryota; kingdom Metazoa; phylum Cnidaria; class Anthozoa; order Actiniaria; family Actinernidae; genus Actinernus; species Actinernus sp. WN-2022. The sequence goes on from JAOWCC010001501.1 coordinate 45,668,909, forward strand.
TTACAGTGCAACTGATGCCAAAATCAATTCCGCCTCCGGGTTAGCTGCGTGGGGGAGTTCCGGTCTCTTGAGCAGGAGAGGTTGAGCGCGGGTTCAAATCCCCGGTTCGTGTCCTTGGCGATGGACATTAAGCCGTTGACCAGTTGTCTCCTTCCTCTTCTAATCAATACGAGGGAAACGACAGCCTGGTATTCTGGAGCTACTAACAAACTCTGCACGGCAGCACATTGCATGCGCCACAATAGCAATCCATATCTCAAGACATCCCCTGTGAGGCGAATTTGATAATATACGTAAAGAATTTGTGCAAATTAAATGAAAAACTTTTAACTTTATAGAGATACCTGTTGCAAAATCTACGCGGCTGGTGAAATTACAAGGAATTTTGAAATCTCTCTCGTGGTATGCCACACTAATACCACTACAAACCATGCTATTACTATTACTAATATACATTCAAAGATATTTCGAATTCAGCTGATTTGCTGAGAGCAGCTATATATTTATGCTAAACACCAGTGCCAAATCATGTAATATCTCGCATGTGAACAGATTTCCAAAAAAACAAATTCAAAATCCCAAATTTGAGAGTTATATCTCACCTAGAAGGCAATACATAGTCGAGTAAGTGTGCCATATTTACAGACGTTAGTATGAGGGGGTGCAACAATTTGCTCCCCCGCATACAAATGTCTGTAAAATCGTTCTACTTTGCGGGACCGTATCTTTACTCCCATACAAGATATAACTCTAAAATTTGGGAGTTTTACTTAATATAAATGTTGTAGTGCTCTTTTTAGCAGTATTGGTGCTGTCGCTAATTTAAGTAGATATCGTAATGGCGACAACGACCTTGGATTGGACTATTGGATTGATTGAGAGCCGGTGGTCTTTCCAAATTTTTGAAACCATGAATGTAGGACAATTATAACATTGAGAAATTTCGATTCCACATTTACAGCCGGAAGAAGTTGAAAAACTGAAGCTTTGAATAATACTGACACATGGATTGGTCTATTGGATTGATTGAGAGCCGGTGGTCTTTCCAAATTTTTTAAACCATGAATGTAGGACAATTATAACATTGAGAAATTTCGATTCCACATTTACAGCCGGAAGAAGTTGAAAAACTGAAGCTTTGAATAATACTGACACATGGATTGGTCTATTGGATTGATTGAGAGCCGGTGGTCTTTCCAAATTTTTGAAACCATGAATGTAGGACAATTATAACATTGAGAAATTTCGATTCCACATTTACAGCCGGAAGAAGTTGAAAAACTGAAGCTTTGAATAATACTGACACATGGATTGGTCTATTGGATTGATTGAGAGCCGGTGGTCTTTCCAAATTTTTGAAACCATGAATGTAGGACAATTATAACATTGAGAAATTTCGATTCCACATTTACAGCCGGAAGAAGTTGAAAAACTGAAGCTTTGAATAATACTGACACATGGATTGGTCTATTGGATTGATTGAGAGCCGGTGGTCTTTCCAAATTTTTGAAACCATGAATGTAGGACAATTATAACATTGAGAAATTTCGATTCCACATTTACAGCCGGAAGAAGTTGAAAAACTGAAGCTTTGAATAATACTGACACATGGATTGGTCTATTGGATTGATTGAGAGCCGGTGGTCTTTCCAAATTTTTGAAACCATGAATGTAGGACAATTATAACATTGAGAAATTTCGATTCCACATTTACAGCCGGAAGAAGTTGAAAAACTGAAGCTTTGAATAATACTGACACATGGCTTGGTCTATTGGATTGATTGAGAGCCGGTTATAACATTGAGAAATTTCGATTCCACATTTACAGCCGGAAGAAGTTGAAAAACTGAAGCTTTGAATAATACTGACACATGCAACAAAAACACACAAACATGGATCAGTAATCCTATGGCTTTCTCGTGCAGTAAAATCGAATTGATGAAATATTTCCTAACTGCAAACTTAAGATACCAGGTAAAAGAATAACTGATCAAAATTTGAGGGATGTAGCTGTGCTGGGAAGCGTGCAATCGTGTTTTCAGTTTTCCATACATTCGTCTGTAATTTTTCCCGCGGACTTTGACTCGTTCAGTTACAGACAAATGTATGGAAAACTGAAAACACGACTGCGCTCTTCCCAGCACAACTATATCCCTCAAATTTTAATCAGTTAATCTTTTACCTGGTATCTTAAGTTTGCAGGCATTAATATTCCAGAAATTCGATTTTACGGAAATTATTTGGCACTGGATTCCCATCGATTCCCATACTGTATTTCGCGCCATGTTTGCACCCCTTTCGAAATGTCAGAATTACCGCGAACTCAGTGGTCTATTCTGGATTAATTTGAACTCGTGCATGATATTTTTTTTTAAGCGTTTTACATTGCATTCGACCTACGGGCCCATGCAATTTTGATACTCTTTGCAGAAACTCACAAGTTCAAAATAACCGAGAATTGCACTCACGAACCAATTGAAAAGAGGATATTACACGGTGGTGAGAAGATATGATATCCTCGAGAGGATAAACTTCATATCTTCAAACCACCGTGTAATTTTCTCTTTTTTTATATGGACAATTAAACTGCTCTATGAACTCTTATCTATTTATTTTACTCACTGTCGCCTGTCGGTACAAACTTCTTCGTGATCAGTTGTAAGCTGTTCTGGGGAGTTTAAGCGGGTTTTCTCGTTTCTTCGTTGAAGTCGAGAAAATCTTTAGAGAGTTTTAGATCGTATTTGGCTTTTTGTGCTCCGAATATTCATTGTCATGCAGCTCATTTAAGTTGTTTACTACATCTTCTTCTTTGATATTCACAAACCTACCCGCCGGGCTACCGCCATCTTTGTAGTTCAAAAGGCGACAATCGTGACGTCATCGATATATTTACTAGTGAGGATATGGAAAATACCCATATCAGTACCCGGATGTCCGGTTTCGTATGAGTTCTAAGAGTGGTTTATTTCTCAGTAAAACATTATTAATTATTAATAATTAATTATTAATTATTAATTATTAATTCTACGTATCGTATAGAAAAAGATATTGCTAAATAAACTTTGTCTAGCGATTTACAGAACAGAAGGTAACTTAGTTACTCTGTCACCCTGGTCGAGATAAACTGGGGTAAGCAGCTTCGTTACTATTAGTTTACCTTTTTACATGAACGATTACAATACAGGTTTATCTTTCACAATAACTGATGTTTTATACGATTTGAAAATCAGGTTAAATGATTTACGTCACTGTATCGCTTGTAAGGCTTAATTTAAAGAAACAAAAACTTAGTTAATCACGGTTCATAGCAAAGTCAAAACTAAACAGAATGCCAATCACAGTGTTTGAGGAGGCAAATCGACTATCTATTAGCATCATGTGAGTAAATATCGTGCCGGTTAACTTCTAGCTCGGTCGTTCTGCCTCCTCTACGGACATCGAAACATTTGACAGTTATTTTAAGAGAAGCGACAAGGGAAAATTCAATACGTTTGTTATCGTATTATTTAGCGTATGGTTACATATTAGAGCGTATTTCATTTGAGCTTAGTCAAACCGAACCCAAAATAATTACAGAGCCAATCACGAGCAAGTAAAAACGCAATGAGCCAATCACGAACTGACGTAATTCGTGATTGTTCTTACTTGAACCAAAGACGACGAAACGTAAAACGCCATCGCGGATAACTCTCGCTAACATTGATTGCGCAACGAACGAAGACAAAATTTGGTTTGGCTGACTGATAATTAGAAAAGATTTTTCACAGCCATTGGAAAAACTAAGGAAACTCAAAACCAGAGAAATCACCGAATTACTTTTGACACTCAAAAACCGCTCTACTGCGCATGCTCGTCTAACGGAACACGGGGCACTAACTGAATACAAGGGAAGGGGCTTACTCGAGATAAGGCTCTTATTTGGGATGGGGCATGAATGTCTGTTAAAAAACGTTGACCAACTGTAACAACAAGAATTAACGAACCACTTAAAAATTAGAACAACTTGCAGACTTTGCAAAATGTAAAATGTATATTAAATGTTTGGAAAATGTTTGTAATTCTATACATTATATTCAAAGACATTTTCCAAACATTTTACAGACATTATACATATAGTTCTTCAAAGTATGTAAACGGTTCTATTTTGCCAGTCACGGGAAGAGTTCATTCAGCAATGTTAACAACTTGTTTATCATCACTCTCATCGACCTCCGTCGGGTTGAAACAGGGGTGCATGTTTATTGGAAGGAGTTCGCTAAATCGAATCATTACGGCGCTTCAGGGTCTGTTTACATTAACAAAGGTGGATTATAGCACTAGGGCTATCTTCATTGTAATATAATCCCACGAGACTGTTTGCATAACAATGATGATGCACCAGGGTAAACCTCCCTTCATGTAAACAGGCTCTAAGAAAATGATTTTTCATATCACATTGCTTGGAGGTTCCTCCTTTTCTTTGTTCTTGTTCTCCGCGGCGCGAGCAATTAGGATCAACTGCTTCTTTCTCAATGTCGAATACATGACAGAGAACCGCACATGGAAGTCTTCAAGCATTTTTCGCAGATCTTTCACTTTCTCCTTGTATTCCTTTTTTACCCTTGTATTTTCTTTGTGACCTTAGGTAAAATGGATAATGATCATTACAGATATTGATCTGTAGCAAATGGACTGAACTCATATTTTAGTAAAATCCTGAACAAACGCATTGATCATGAGCTAGAACAATATGAACTACATTTGAAAAATATCCAACCGAAATTATGAAGGAAATTAAAGCCGGGCAACAACAACAGCAACAACATTTTTTTAAACAATAAATTGAATTAGCATATACCACACCAGTGAATATCACTTTTCGCGCGCTCTGATTGGCTACTCTAACAGTGAATATTCACCTCCGAGCGAAGCAGCGATCACCTCGCACAAGTTTTTGTCCATTTGACAGAAAATAAAATAACTAATTGGTGCTCGCTATTCGCCTGCAGTGTGATATATACTAAAACAATTATTTACATCAGTGTTGGTGAATAGTGGTGGATATTTACCTCGCCGAGCGGCTCGGTAAATATCCACCACTATTGATCTCCACTTCGCTGAATAATTGTTAGAGAATAAAAGAGAAACTACTACATGAATGAATGAAATAGCTTCGATTTTAGCAATGACATGATGCGATTTTACTACTCGAGTTTTCAAGCTTTCTTTTTGAATACGACGAATACGTTATTTATTTGTTGGATATTTTCGCATTTAGTTTGTTTGAGTGGTTTTATTTTTGACTCACTTACGGGTGATACCCAGCATGAGCTGTGAGTTATAGGGGTCTCTTGGTTTTCGGTTAATACTGGATGTAAGATCTCATGCCAATGGTAAATAAAAATAGTCCAAGGACTACGGCTAAGCTGATACAATAAACACTTAATGATTGGTCCCGTGGGAATCAGTGAGTTTTGTTCCCCTCGATCCTCGATGTTCCCCATGATGGCGTCGAGGGGAAACAAAACTCATCACTAAGTGATTTGTTGTATAGCAACAATTATAAAATTCCTTTTGTCTGAGTTTTGGGAAGGAAATATTTGTTTTCCCGCCTTTAGCTAACCAGGGGTGCACGCGACACATCACACCATCTTCTGTCACGATGTGATCTCGCGAGATCCATTGCATTTTGGCGACTGCCACGTGTCCCGGATCAGCCAATGAGAGCGTGCGGTGTATCTGAAAAACCTATAACTATATAACAACGTTAATTATATACAATACAGTATTTTGGCTGGCCAAACCAGCCTTCTTCAGGTTCTAGATGTTTATAATTTTGACAAAGGATAGAATATATATATGTGTAGAATGTCGGCAATGTATTCAATATAATTACCACTGTATCAGCTTTGCTGTAGTCCTTGGACTTCTCATTAATGTTTGTTACCGCAGGGAGGTGGAAGAAGAACCACCTCCATGGCTACCGTGTGGCTGATTAGATCTTAACCTGAGATCCGATAGGATTTTCGTCCACGGTTGTTGCTGCCATTCAAGGTTTAATGGTCAACCCAGTGGTTAATTACTAAATCCTACGCTCAGGCCACTTCACGGGGTCTTATATGGAGTACATGCAGACGCAATTCCGATTTTTCGCATTTTTATATACCAAGGTCTAAATACACGTACCGGTGTCACAGCGATTACAGTAATAATGAGAAATAAAACATGTATTCATAACCTTTTAAAAGGTTGGAGGGGACGGGGGGCGAAATCGCTAGAGGGGGGCGAGAAAGGGAGGGCGAATTCGCTAGCGATTGCGCCCCCGGAGAGAGAATTCAAGGGAGGGGAGGGGGGGGGGGCGAAATCGCTGGTACACCGGAAGGGTTGTGAGTTAATTGTACTATCGTACGGAGGAGCTGGGTGACGTAGTGTGTAAACGCTCGCCTCTGGTTACTACTGCGACTCGCGTTCTACTCCTGGGTTTTTCTCCGGATTGTCCGGTTTTCCTTCCTCAATAAAAATCAACATGTAAATTCAGTGTTGTGAGTTGTAAACATTGGAGATCATTATCAGGATCTGCTAGATGCCTAATAAATATAGTCATTAGTCGGCTAAGCATCTAATACGGCTGTGAATTTTTACGAGTCATACGTATTTTGCCGAACCTTTAGTTGTTTTATTATATAATTGTTTCCAAAAATTACATTTTCTTTCCATACTAACCAAAAAACTCGCGCGCACAGTGGTGATGCCGTCTTGTGCATATCTCGTGCTCTCTTGGCAGTATTACATAAAAATGATAACTAATATATGCTAATAATAATAACAATATTTATAGCCGTTATTACTATATTGTAGCGTTGATATACTCTATGGAAGGAGTTCGGAATATACATTACACATGCAATGTACCTTTTTTTCTGCGACAGAAGATGAAAACCTCAGAGGTGACCCCAAATAAAACCATTGCACTTAACACCATGGCACTCCAGAACGTTATATCATGGAAAATAGGTGTAGAAGGGTCAAGAAAGTTGATAGACTTGCTCTGGATCTGAATAGCAGTCCACTCCTACAAATAAAGTGTTTAAAATTAGCTTCAACATCGATGGCGGACCTAATTAAGGGTGCGTTGATTGACCGTATTCCGGAATAAGAATAAACAGTATGATAACTACAAATCGCTTATACTGGGATTTTTTTAGCCACTGAAATACTAATTGTATCCAATTTGCGTTGGGTTTTACTTTGGATTCTGATTGGTTGGTTTACTTTCTCAGCCAATAGGAGAGCTTAGTAAACGCAAAACCAAAACACTTCCGACACTCAATTGAAATACGCTCTAACTAGTAATCACAATTACCAATTTGGTTTTACTTTGGGGAGTGCTTGGCTCGTCACAGAAACTACTCAACTGTTATTTGCGATTACTTGCTTCTGTCATTGGCTAGATGTGATTGCTTTTCGACAGTTATCTAAAATCCGCTCAGTTCAGGAGCCTTTATTTTCTGTTCGTGTTCATGCAGGAGTTCTCGTTATTAGAGGTTGTGTTGCAAGCACCAAACACTGGTACAAAATAGTTTGGTCTTCTTGCAACTGCAGCGAAGTGTCGTACGTCCAGTCCGTCACGAGCACGATATGATCTCCTTGCAGGCCTTGGGGATTGGTGTACTCGTGTCATCAAAGGTGTTATAGTTTGTTGTCGGCGTTTTTCGTCCATCCCATTCCACCAGGATCTGGAAGACGAGGCTCTTGACAGCACGCGTGTTTCCACACAAGTGCCTGATAGTGTGCGCGCTTTACGTGGAGGGACAATGCGTCACTCGTTGGCAGAAATGCTTCGGGCTTTTCTGACTTGGAAAACAGAAGGACTCGGGCCTGATCGACAGATTGGAGGCTTTCGCATTTGTACATTTTACAAATGAACTTCTCGGCTTCTTTGATCTTCCCTTCTGTTTTCTCTCCTTCCCCAGTTGTGACAGAAGGTTGTGGTGCTCTAGGAATATTTTCCATGCAGACATCTTTGAGTGGGTGCAGATAAATAAGGTCGTATCGCAGCCTGTCAAGGGGTGGAATGGCAGAAGAGCTGACGAAGACTGGCAGATTTTCTCAGATAGCCCTGATGTTGAAAAACTTACAAGATGTTAGGGTGCGCCTCTCTCTTGTTCCTGAACACTGGATTTCCTCCTGACTTGATGGAGTCCTTCTCATACCTATCCAACACAACATGGATTTGCTGATAACGTAACTCAGCATTTAATACTGCTTCTTGAAAGTTATCTGCAAAGTCTCCAAACGTTTGAGCACCCCCAGGTCTTTCGATTGCAGCAATTAGTGCCATTCCATCATGCATGCATTCCCTTGCAGTTCAATATGACTTTGGCATTAACTCATATGAAATAACACTCAGTAGATCGACCTTGCGACCAGCTTCATAAGCTACGATTAGACGTTAGAGAACATTTCCATCAGCTCGTAAAATTGTGTTCTTCTCTTTTTCTTTATTTCCCTTGATAACCTGATACAATGTATCGAAAGTAGGAGCATTATTCTTGTGGATCGTGTCGAGACCTGTACCCTGGCTGTCTCTTGTCTGTCTTGTTGCTGTGATTGTTGATGAGGACTTGCCAACCATTGCTCCACAAACTCGTTGACCTGTTGCTGACCAAGATCTTTAACATTTAACAGCGACACTTGACTTTCATCAGTGACCAGGTCTTTAGTGCCAATATTATAAATATAGGCTGGATGTCGAACTGTCGGCGAAAACACGTTGTACCGCTTGAAGATAACGCACAGTGAAGCTTCATCCTTTTTTGTCCCGAAGCTTCCTCCCCGGTGCAGACTCGTTGTGTGCAAACCTGTCTTCTTGGGGTAATCCAAACATGGTGTGTGTTTTCTCAGCAATTCCGACCTAAGATTATAGGAGAGAGCCCATCTAAATTATATATTATATATCTAAATTGAAAGCGATCTTCAGGTGTCCGGGCGGCGCACTACTCCCCCTATCCCTCTCTCAGTCAGAGCTCCTAAATATAATTACTTCATTATCTGAATGACTTATATCTCTGAAGGACGTATATCTGAGAAACGGACTTGCATCAGAGAAACATTCATATACTTTTGAGTTGGCCGGAAATGTAACTCTCTGTGGCCCGCCCTGACGTGTGTGCTATGCTACAAAGATAGAGAGAGAGACCCGAGAGAAAGAGAACCGACGTGTGTGCTATGCTATTCAACTCGACGAGCTTGCATTACAAGGCTTGATCTACTGTGATGACTGTGTACTGCTGTCCAAGCATGGATGAGACGTGCATGCACTTTCTCACAACTGTATTCAGCGTAGCGAGTTCATGGGCCGGTGCCTGAAGGATTGGCATGTATCCTACCTTAGTTAGGGTTCCTGTTCACTTTGAGGAAGGGACTAGTTGAACTCTGTCCATCCACTTTTGACTACATCTTTGTGTCGTAGCATGTTGAATACAAGATCAGCTGCTTGCGCAGCACGTTTAGCATCTTGGTCGTCTTCTGAAGGGTTAAACCATTCCTTCTCAACTGCTGTTTTAAACACTTGACAGCATTTCTTCACCTCTACGTATACTGGCTCGATCTTATCCATCGATTCCGGAACGCTTAGACTGTACTTAGTTGATGGCTTTAAGTTATCAAGCAATGCGTTTCTGGTCCTCGTTGCCATGCTGCCATTTGCGTCGCATGAAATGTGTTTTTGCCATCCATTGTTTCATCTAGAATGTCAATAGTGTCCTCTGAAAAGTGGACAAATTTACCATGAACCAAATTTCGTGGAATAACACAACCAGTTTCTGGTTCCAAAGACTTGGGAACACTTTCAGCTAAGCCTAGCCTGTGTCTACTTGCAGAATTTCATCATAACTGAGAATATGACCAACTTTATGGAAACATCTGACTAGATCTTTGGACCTTGTGACTTGATGAAGTGTGCTTCCCAGCCCGATGTGCTTAAGTGCCCATTTATTTCCGCCACTTACTCCATAAACAATGTCCTGAGCAGTTGAAAGCACTTTGCACCGCGTCTCAGCTTCCTTCTTGTCGGCCGTTTCCCCGTCTAGAAGCCTTTGACTACCAAACAAGAGCCGCAAAAATATGTACAAGCTTTCAGAAACGCAATCAATGGCATCCAGCTCATTGACTCTGAGTCCTTGGTGACCAGGATTTTATCTTTGAGTATCTTTTTTAAATGCAACATGGACAATAGAAAGGAATATATCTTCGTGAGGCTCGTACGCAGGCATTGTAAGCAAGTCATCTGTTTCAACTGCGCTCTCACTGACTAATTTCGACACAGCAATGTTGACATATTTGCTTGGGATGATCAGGGTATGACGGTCAAACGGACCTTTTTCCAAGGAATTGACGCATTCCATTACGTTTCCAAGGGTTTGCATGAGCTTATCCTTAAATGTTGATCTTCGACTGATTTATAAGACCTGGGAATTGCAATCTCCGTTTTCTCATCCAAAGTAGTATATCTGTCTCATGCATCACTTAGCCTGATAACATGTCCCTTTTCAGTGGCGCATTCCACAACATCATTGGCAGATCACCGTCCCTTGCAATACGCTTTGCTTTCTCTGCAGACCTTTTATGTTATGATAGAAATATTTTTTAACAGATTTTTATTAGATCTGAACTTTTACATATATTTATGATTCTTATTAGATTTAATCACGTTTTACTATTATATATTATTCTATTATTAGTAAATTGTAAATAATTATAATTCTAGTGATAATGTAATATATAAGTCGAAGTTTGTAGTTGAGTTTTGCAGCTTCGAATAATCTGCTCACTCATTTTGAACGTCATTACAGATGACAATCGTTCCTTTGAGTTTTCATTTTGACAGAATATACACCCAGTTGAGTTGCTCTAGTCGACTACGTGCATGTCTTGCGAGGGCTGTTTGAAGCTGTTGCCGCTTCACTTGTAACTCCCTTCTGCTGTAAACGCTGGATTTTCTCTTTACTTGTGTACTGTGCATAGCAGTTACCATGCCAAGCAATCGAAACATCACCAGCTTTTCCAAGTATTTCTTCCAACCGATCGATTGCCTCCCTGTTAGCTACATCCCTAGCTTCCTACTCTATTCAGTAGATTTTCGAACATCGTCCTTCGGTTTATTACTCTTCTGTCAAAATATACAGAGCTTTAAATACACTTCCGAAGATCTTTTCAGGGTTAAAACTGAATCGATATTGCAGTTTGAAAGAAAACCTACTGCAAGCGAAACCGAACATGGCTACTTGCCAAATATATTTCTTAAAACAAAAACGAGACATTGAAACGAGAAATGGACAATCTGTAAATAAAGGCGATACGCCAAAAAAGGCGAGACAGCTTTCAAACAATCTGGCGCCAAAACACAAATTACTGGCAAGGCGCCAGTGAAATGCACAAGTAAGTAAAATGGGCCATTTTTGGCGCTTTAAAGCGAGTACCCCAGTTATCACCTTGATTAAATTTGTGTAACACGAAGCGAGATTGTATTTTCACTGGAAGGTCCAAATTGTCGTATTTGATCAGATAGTTATTCTATTTTACAAATTTATCATTGTAGTGACATCACTTTTGATGTCGGTATTTGTGACGTCATTTTCACCCCTTAAATGACAAAATCAGCTTTGGTAACAAGAATTTTCGAATGCAGCGGGTCAAGTTACTTTAGGATACTCTTGTTACCAACTCTTACTACGAAATTCCTCATGACTTTCGAATTCTGGTGAGCGGTGTTACCCAATTACGTGTTGGTACTTTATGTATCCTGCGTTATAGTGTCTACCATCTATCCCATCTATACTATCTATACTATCAGGCCTCAATGTCTCGAATTTCTGGCGATGCAACAACTCTTGCTCACATGTGATATTCAGGATACATTTAGTATTCCAAAAGAATCCCCGCCGGCCGATAACAAAAGATGTGTAAGTATCATTTTGTGTGTTCTCTTACCGGAATACAGTCAACCGAACGAACGTGACTATCCAGCTTTAAGCGAGGAACTTTCTTTACTCAGTAAAAGGAAGGGAGGGAATAAACAAATATAATGATAATTGCAACCCGGAATAAAGTAATTTTAAAATACTGATAATAGCATAGCATGCTAAATTAACTATGTACCGTCTTATTCTTCGTCTCCACTTTGTGAACGAAATCCAGAACTTTTGATACGTTGAACTGGACGTATTCCCGAAAATGGCGTCTTATTTTGATAGCATCTCCACCAAGTATTATTCCATACGAGATCTTGGCTTTGATAAACTTGCTGACTATATACCAAGTCCCATTAAACAGATCTGGGCGTGATTGAACGGTATACGGGTCAACTACAATGCTGGTTGCATTTCCTGCTTGGAAGGCGTCAGAGAGTTTGTCCAGGTTTGGATATGATGTTACTGTAGTAAAATGAAACAATCGTGCGTCAACGTTTAGTCAACAAATATAAGGTGGTACTCCATGTTCCAGGGGGATAGGGAGGTCCTGAAAATGGAGGGGTGGGTCAAAATGAGTAGTTTCTGGGACATTTTCATTGATGACTTCTGTCAATCTCTCTTCTGGAACAGAGGGGGGTGTCAGAGAGGGGTGTTCCGATCCGTCCCACGTGCAGACTGAGGCAATTTGCATCGAACGATTTCACCGTCCCTCCCAATGGTAAAGGGAAATTTTGTCGCGAAGCCGTGGTCACTAAGCTGGATTTTTTTTTTTTGTTAGCTTGGGCGATGTTTGGTAGTGAGATCATCCGGACTACGGCTCCAGCAGAAGCGAAAGTCACCGCTTTGGGTTCGAAAGCGAGAGATTTTCGACCTGTTAAAATGAAACCTGGAATCTGAGGAGAAACGAATAGGAAGGGCAAACATCGAGGGCTTGACTAATAGCAATGTTATGGAATTCCGACCTTTTTAAAGGAATTTATCGAACTTCGAGCGAAAACTGTCGATTTCCCGACTCTCCAGCCTTTGCTTTGGGACCGGACATTATTTAGCGGTTGGGGGGGGGGGGGCTACTAGATATGATTGTGATTTGCCCAAAAAATTGTGACCCTGCAGTTCTCTGGTCTCAAAAAATAATGACCCCCTTGAGTAAGCCTATAAATAAGCCATAGTAAGTGTACTTAATTAAAAAATTATGCCATTCATACGACCATATAAAAATTTGAACCCCCTAAATGGGAGCATAAAAATCGTGACCCCCCCTCTCCCCTACAAATCTAGTCCCCCCCCCTACAAATCTAGTCCCCCCCCCCCCCCCCCCCACTTCTTTTTATTTGTTTGCCTTTTTTTTTACTGGACAACATTTTCAGCTGTTCTAGCTTAACTCGTTCTGGTATTTTTCTTTCTTACCAAATTATCATAATAGTAACTAAAAAAATCATAGCCTTTCAAAGCAATCGAGCGACAAACTTACTTCAACTTCAACTTCAACTTCAACAATATCTCTCAGCAAGTCAATAAACCACAATATCTAGAAATGAGCCACCCTACTGTGATCAGAAATAATTGGTTTTTGCAATTTGCTGTATCTAAAGTATATATTGAAGAAATATATATAGATTGAAGAGATATTTGCTAATATAAAATTGCGACTAAAACATATTTTTGAGATGTCTTGGGGAACAGGCAAATCATAAAATAATTTTCAGCACCATCCCATAATAGTAGATACTATAAATATTAACATTATTCCACATAAGGGTACCTACTGTATATGTGTATATTTATTTAAACGTAAAGGGACTACGTTCTTGGGATTGACTGTATACATTATATTTGAAATCAACATATATATGAAACAATCTAATTCGGCACTTACGATTTGCACGTCCACGAGACAATTGTTGTGCCACGTGATACTCTGGCGAATAAGTAACGACAGCTATCTGTTGATCCAAACATAAAAAAATTGGATGACAATATGACAAGCTAGTAAACTAAAAAAAATGTTTATTATGGGGCAGCCCTTTCATTTTCTTCCATTTCAAATAACTTAACTCTACAAACTAAGAGCTACAATAAAAATGTAAACTAATATGGAGAAACCTGAGTATCAGGCCCAGTGGGGGAGGGAGGTGGGAGAGGGAGAATGTGGAGAGGGGAAAAAGAAAGGAAGGCCTGACAAAAACCTATTCTAGGACTTGAGTCAAACATCCAGATTCTGGACTTTGCGCTGATTGAATAAAAAACAAAAGACTCAAAACCGGATGTGAAAATGTTAGCCCGCGCGAGATTATTTTGAACACTACACTAGCAAACAACGATTTGATATCTAAAATATATCTTAACGAATGAAATGGATTTCATAAAAGCAATGGAAGGCGCTTTACAGTTCTTACCAAATATTAGTCTTAATCCTGCAGGAGAACATTGTCTCGAAGGCTTGCTTCTCGAAAGAACGGACGTCCTCGGAGTGTTGCCGGCGGGATACGAACGTTGACAAGTTTAATTTTATACCCGTGGTTTCCCAAGATCTTCTCAAAGTTCTCGAAACCGAAACCGAACAACAGGAAAAACAGAGATCGTCACCGTCATTGTAGCCGTCAGTCTACTGGAGCTGATAACAACACAACACGTTTCTCGGCATGCAGCGAATGGTATAAAAGTTGTACCGCTTGCATGCTGCGAAATTTTGCACATCCCTTTGTAAGCCTTTGACAAAACATTGATATCTGTATTGCATGTGCGTTAAAGGGGCTATTTCATGGTATTGTGTATATATAGAGTCAAGGCTCGACTGATATCTGTATTGCATTTGCGGTAGAGGGCTATTTCATGTACATTTCATATAGTATTTCTATGCATAATTTGTTAGTCATTTATGCATCTTTGCGCTGATTTTAACCGTCACATGTATGCGAGATTCGTCAGTTCATATGAAAATTACTAAAAATAACTGTTCCCGGACTGTGCATCATGACACAGTCCCTTTCAAAATTCACTGAAAGAGTTTATGTGCAATTAATGCCGCCAATTTCGCAGAAAGCGCGGCCAAGACTTCGAGTGAGGGTTAATATGGGTTGAGCTTGCAGGTCCCTATGAGGGGGGATGAGGTTTGTGAAATGATGTCTATACGTGTTTTACTAACCGTTTCTCCTTGTATGACACCTCCCTTTACGACTTCCTCTACGACAGTAGCAGTCAGTGATGACGAAATGGCGCTCACGAGTAATGCTGACATGACAACACCGACGAAGGTCCACATGACTGCAAAAATACGACCTGCTTTGGACGCTGGAAAACGGTCTCCGTACCTGAAACAATAAATTGAACCAACGTGGAAATGAAGAAAAGTTACTTGAATGTTATCTGTCAATAAAAGCGTTGTCTAGTCTGAGCGGTTGACAACCGCGAATAGCAGTACATCGACAAAAACCGCTGGCAACGCGACAGTGAAAGGTCTGGTTCACACTTTGGAGAAGCCAATTGACACTGTGTGCTAGTGCATCGGCTGTATATAAGATTAACTTGGATACCTGTGGAAATTATGAGTAAGCGCGCGCAGTTTGGCGTCAGCGGTAACCTGTAATCACCAGTGAATGATCCTCACGAGGGGAAGCGACAGCGGTCGCTCACGCGCGAGGCCCTTCAAATTCCAATCGATGCAAATCGAGTAGATTTAGAAAACAACGCCAAGGCGTTCATAAAGCTTATAAAAATGCACAACTAGTGCAAGACCGGAGCCCTTCTAGCGAGGGATATTTACACGCTATTAAGGCCGCTAGGCTATAAAATCACTCTGAGTGAGTGGGGTTGAATGAATCACTCTGAAGACAAATGGGTGACTACACAGACGAGGCGCACCTAACCAGGGAGTTAATTTAACATTCTAGATCATGCACATCACACGCCGCCTTTACACGAATAACGAATAGACAGGCGAGGAACTTTGATGAAACAACGTCACATAGTTCAAAACGACCACATCGCACCACACCTGATCATAGTCGTCTACTTACTCTAGTACAGCTAGAAGAAAGGCCTTAGCAGGGGCTTCAGTAGATCAATGACGGAGAGGTAGAACGAACGAAGACAGCAGGAGATGTCACGAACAACAGCGCGCGCAGTACGATCGAGACGTGGCCATTTTAGCTGCCAATAACAAAGAACCTATGGCCAATGCCAGATTCAAAGCTATAGGAGTCCATTTGAGAAGAGGAAGTGATGACCTACATAGCCCTTCCAGGGGTGTGAAACAAGCAGAGGTCAGAGAACGAAGCCAAGCATGGGAACACACAGATTAATGGAATCAGAGTGGTTAAATGGACGCGACTTCCTAGCGAGTAAAATAATCTAAACGAAGCTAAGATGACCCTGAAGTATGGCGAGAGGTTGTATCCCGTATAACGTATATGTTAGCAAGAATCAAGAGCTTGGACCAGAAATATTCGTACGCTCCTCGAGGTGGTCTTTCCTTCAACGCGCTATCGCTAACCAAATATTAAATTTGAAGTAGTTTGAGCGACGAAAGAACGTTCGTACCAATAAACAGGAGCAAAGTCATAACGCACCAGAGGCAAATTAAGGATCTTCACCGTCCCTCAGCAGCAGAGGTTAAACAGGCCACAGCGGTAATGATAGAGGCAGTGCGGTGAGAGACTATCTTCGACGAATTAAACAGAGATGTATGAAAACATCAACATCAACCACGTTGCCAAAGTAAGAAGAAAAAGGAAGTACTGAGAAAGTCCCAGCTTTATCGCCCGGATCCCATTATTGATAAGGATTGTATTCGGGTTGGTGGTCGTCTTCGCCATTCGGACTTGAACTTCAGTGAGAAGCATCCAGCGCTTTTACCAAAATGAGTCTAGGCTGCTGATTCCGCATCTCAAGGAGAAGGACCACCAGGGATGCCAGATTACCCATGGATCTATTTGTCAGGCAGAATACTGGCTAGTCGGTGGTCACTGGATGGTGGCGAAGGTGTTAACCTAATGCGAATACCTTCAGAATCTCCAAGCGAAACCATAGTGGAACGATCGGCAAAGTATCCTGGCCGTTGGAGATGTAGACAGGGGCGCTCATGGGAACGACTGGCCGTTGGGGAGGATTTTCGAAGTTAACGAGAGTAATAACGGAATGCTAAAGTCATGATGTGGATAGAAGGAAGGAGGAAGACCTATTTTCGTCCGGCCTGCGAACTCGTCTTGATTGTAATATCTCAGTCTGAATATGTTCCTGGCCAACCCGATGGATAATTTCAGGATTACTTCAGGCCGACGGCTCTAACCGGATCGGAGGCGCTGAAGTTGAAGAAAAAGCGAGCAAGAATTTCATCCTTGAGCGAGGAGTGTTAGGTTTGTTCAGTTTACATATAAGAACCTATAAGACTTCTTTTTCCTCACATTTGCGAACTCCAGTGCATCAACAAACTGCACTGGGAACGCGACATCGCTAATTCGGTCCTACCTACATGATCGTCAACAAAGAGTTAAATGTAACGGGCAGTTCTCTGACTGGCTCCCAGTTCGTTGCGGTGTCCCACAATGAAGCCTGCTAGGCCCCCTCTTATTTAAGATCTTCGTGAACGATGCTAATCAAGCTGTTGATATTTCATCACTGCGCCTGTATGCTGACGACACTACCCAGTATGCAGCTGACGTGAGTCCAGCTGCACTTGAGTTCACCATTAACCATGACATCAAGTCGCTGAAGAACTGGTTCTCTGTTAACTTTCTTCAAGTAAACGCCGCTAAGACGCAGGCCATGACTTTAGGAAAATCAAAGTATACGTACGACCTAAGAGTCCATGAAGATACTATTATTGTGAAAGACACCTTGAAAATTCTAGGTGTGACTCTAGATAAGGACCTTACATTTAAACCACATGTTAACGAAATGCTAAAGAAAGCTTACGCGAAAATAGCGTCTTGTGCCAACAGCTCACTTGATACGACTCTATAAGGCGTACGTATTACCGCATTTAGAATATTGTAGTCCCATTTTGTTTGGCATTGGTAATGGTCTTTGCAACAAAATCGAATCTGCAAATAGCTATGCTATCAGAACATTACTTAATTTAGGTGATAACGCAAATCATCAAGAAACACTATTAGACATGGAATGTACAGGAAACAAACACAGCATTAGACTTTTAAAAGTATCCATAACAAACATTTGAGAGCAAACATTGTTTTTTTAGTGGAGGTTCCCTTGAAGAGATCTTTTAATAATCCTAGCTTCTAACATTTGGGACTGATAAAAACCAGAATAGAGCTTGAAAAAGTAAAAGGAAAGGGCCTCGTGAAATTCACAACAACTTGACCATGCGATGACGCAAAGCGTGGTAAATAAGAGGACGTACCGGCACGGTAAGCTACCGTAAATTTGTTAAACAACCTTGTACATTTATGATATAAAGTACATTGTAAACAAGACCTACCCGACCGTCGTCATGGTAACAAGAGACCACCAGCAGCCTTCATAGACTCCTTTTATTGTCGACTGTGGGAAGTGCAAGGAATTATTGCGACATTCCTAGAAAAAATAGCATAATCCATCTTCACATATTTATTGTCAGTTAAACAATCAAAAATGTGAAGTCAGAAAACATAGGTGGCTGTTTGCTCAGTGAGAAACAATCAAGTAACTCATCAAGCCAAATATGGTGTGTTGTTTTGCTATATATATGGTAAACTGGCCAATAAAATATAGTGGCTATTTAATGGTTCGCGTGTAATGAGTAATGCATTGTGATTTGATTAGAATGATAAAAAGCAATAGGAAACCATTTCATTATTACTGTTACATTTCTCCATACGATCTTGTCGTATTTCCAGCTTATATAAAGCCCACTATATTATTATTTTTAGTAACTGCTGATTATCCTTAACATTTGAACTAAATTTGGTAATGTAGTACGTAATGCCATTAATTATTAGAAATTATAACGAATTGTATATTAACCAAGGCTACAACATCACATTGCAATATATAAGTATGATATGTAGGACAGTATGTTGGTACCTTAGAGATCATTTTGTAGGAGTGGGACAAGTAGCCTTACCATAGCCTTACCATAGCCGTGCCCTTGCCATATCCGTACTCTAACTTACTGTACCGTAATTATGTAATATGATTGGATCAGAAAAACAAAAACAATGAGAAACCATTTCGATGTCACTGCCTGTCGTACAGCAGTCGTGCCCTATTTAAGTCATTGCCGTAACCTGCCCACACATACCAAATCCACTCTAAATAAAAACAGTGCTGTGTGTTGCTGTACAAAAACCTTGGCTATGATTGTTTTAAAAGCTGAAGCATTACATCACAGCTCATCCACTTACCAATGTCCATATGATTACACCAGCTAAGAATATCATCGCTACATTGAGTAACAGGATTGGCCAGAACTGGAATATGGAACCTGCAACAACTTTGGCATACCGCATGGGTGGAGGGTATTCCTTTGTTAACAGAAGCACTCCTGGGATCTCTACCAAGGGAACGTAAACCCCTCTGTGTTGAACGTTTCCTTTAATTGCGTTCAAAGGGAATGACATACCGATGAAGTCATTGATGATCCCTTTCATTGCAATGGCATTAGGCTTAAGGCTTTTTCTACCATGGTCGTCAACCTTTGTGTCCAATATTGTGGGGCTGTTTTGTTTATCACAAGAACCGCAAGCCGTTTTGATAATATCCAGTAGAATTGATGGAATCATTCCATTTGCTGTGTTGTTTGCTACATTTGTGAATGGATGAATGGCGTACCAGTTAGTATGGAAGACCTTTGAGCACCTGCAAGTTTCTGTCAAGAATAGATATCATAATAAAATTAGCCTTACTGTATTCTTGGTTTTTAATCAATCACAAGAGATTCAAATGACAATAACGTGGTGGCCATGTTGGTTGATCTAACAAAATAAACGATACATCTTTTGTTAACGTCAACCAAGATGTCACACGAAAGCGAAGAATGCATGACGCTTCATAGTCAAAATACTAGCGCAGATGAAGGAAACAAAACGTTAGAGATTGTAAACGGTGACAGTACATGTGTTAACGAATGCTAAGGGACCCCCCCTCCCCCCCCCCCCCCAACTCCTCTCAGGCCAAAACTAACGACGGGTCCCTAGGATCACTCATGCCTCGTACGTGAAGATGTGAAGACGGTTTATTCTATGTTTCGTACATGAAAATAGGTTTTGACCAACTGGCGATTTCTTACACTGCCAACAAACTACCAAAGAACTGAAAATCAGTGACAATACAGCGAAACAATTCGGCAAAACTAAACTACAAACATGGGCGAGAAACCTAAATCCAAACAGGATATGTATTATGTTTGGTGATACGAAGACAACACCGAGATGTGCCCCAACTGGGCGGAATGCGAAGCTATTCTTAATGGAAAGAAAGGACGTCAGAGCAAAAAGTACCCAGACATAAAATCCGCTGAACAAGCCAAAAGAAGAAAGGCTCAAAGAGATTAGATTGAAGAAAAATATAGAAATCGGAAATTCGAACGGCAAAGAAGAGGTGCGAAACTCAACGGCCAACAGCAAATACAGTGTCGATGACAGTCAACCAAGTGTATCGGCGCTGTTGGAGAACGTAGGAAAGTGTTTGGAGAGCCTCCAGCAATTCGAAAACAAAACACCCTGTTAAACGACCAATTTGAAAAAGCTATTACTGATGAAATGCATGGTTAAATAATCTGGGCGAAAGATCGGTAGATATGGAGAGCCAAAGTAATAACAAGCTGAAAAATATGTTAATCCAGTTTGATCAAAGGTTAGAGGACACAAAGGAGAGCCTTCAGAACGTGCTCGCCGGCCAAATAAAAAGCTTAAGAAAAGCACTAAACCAACTCCAAAACGATATGAACACTCTATGAAGATACATCCGAACACTGTCATGGGCAAAACGGAATAATTAAATGATGCCGCTACAGCCTCTGAAAACGCTGATTATGATAATGAGCCTGAGATAATTAATGCAAGCATATCGATAGTTGAAACACATAACAGATTTGAGGCCTTAAACAATGAACCGATGACACCAGCAACAAAGCCGAGTGAACACATAGAAACAAGAGAGGAGGAACAAGCTCATCATCATCACTCAAGACATACCACATCCCTGGAGACCCCGCTAACACAAGAGATAAACGAGAACAATACGTCTAAAGATCCCATCTTGATCCTCTCAGACGCTATGCTTAGAGGAATCAAGCAAATGTTATTGGCTAGAGATCGCTACGTTAATAAGCAAATTATTCACGGTGGTATCGCAGAAGCTAGCAATTACGTCGCTAACATGATCGACCAGACGAGCTATGAAGAAATAATAATTCACTCGGGGACGAACGATGTAAACACTAACTAAGTTGACTACACCTGACGAGATGGTTCAACTAAATACGGTGATCCGAAGCAAATGGCCTAATGGCAGAGTTTTGATATCAATAATAATCCAATACCGTACAGATCAGGGGAAAAAACCGAAATATCAAGGAGTTGAATACCGAACTACAGGATAATTGTATGTACAAACGCTTACAGAACGTCGTTTTCATCGACAACAGTAAAATTACCCGCATAAGAGATAGTAGAACTAACGAGCGAGTTTTCTATGATGGCATCCATTTAGACAACCTTCCTCTCAGGTACAAGAATGCTTGCAGCTAACCTGAAGGACGCCTTGGGTGTACGTTCGAACCGAATAAAACAACAGTTTACTGAGGATGGACGCGACTTCGTATGTAATTCAAGCTACGGTCAGTCAACAAGACAAAGGTATCCAGCAAGACATGTCAGACATCCGGTATCCAGCAAGACATGAAGGCAGCCCACAATATCTAGGATGACATGAAGGCATCCAGTATCCAGCAAGACATGAAGGCAGCCCACAATATCTAGGATGACATGAAGGCAGCCATTATTCAGGAAGACATGAAGGCACCCAGTATCCAGCAAGACATGAAGGCACCCGGTATCCAGCAAGATACGAAAATGGGAGAACTATAAAGATAGATGGGAATCCGACAGACAAACGTAGTACAGGCCAAGGCATACACATAGATCACCAGATGACTCCGGCACATTACATATCCCAGTAAGTGCCCTCGTCCATGGTTAGACAGCTTAGGCCAAAATAGTAATCATTTAAAGGCAGATATAGTTAATCGCCAGTATGGCCACACTCATTATTGAGACCTAATGCCCGACAATTTACGTTAGGTGTCTGGAACATTCACAGACCAATAGTAAAGACATTGAAAACAAATTGAACCAGGCAGATGTTCTCGATGTCATAAAAAAACACGACATTTTTGGGCTCATAGAAACGCACGTAAACCCTAATTCAGATATATATTGACGTCAATAAATATAAGTGTTATTCGTAATTTAGACCGCAGTCAGGAAAAATATCATGGAAGGCTAACTGTTTATGTAAGAAATACTTTTTTAAATGCTGTCACGTATATCCCAACAGAAAACAGTAACACCCACTGGTATAAATTAGACAAAGAAATTCTAAATTCAGTTCCTAATTGTTGGAGATTTGAAACCACATCTCTCAGACCATTCACATTTCTCTGGGGTGTAAAAAAATAATCTAATTAAGAAATGAACTACATCATATGAAAGATCACAAGTTAGATGCTTTTATTTCAAAACGGCTTTGGATATATGTGGGATTCCCAACTAACTGCAATATTTGATGATATAGCATGCTCAATTAAAAATATTTTCAAACGTTTTTGAACAGAGGATAAGATACATAAAACTACAAAATTGGAAATCAAGTCTTTTCGGCGACAGTAATAGATCGGTCGATAAATACAAATTAAGAACATACCGAGAATTCAAAAGCGATTATAAGTTTAAGAACTATTTACCAGAAGTTAAAAACACAGAACATCGAAGAGCCCTAACCAAACTTAGAATTAGCGACTACATCAGTTGAAATTGAACGTGGCCGCTATAATAAAACGTACGTCAAACCGGAATTTAGACAATTCTCCAATTGTCATCCTTGCATGGAAGACGAAAAATACTTTTTTAATTTAATGTAATCATTATCTTCAACAAAATAGGAAAATATAGTTATATTTACAGACTTAATAGCCCCAACAGCTAAAACTCTCACAGCTAAATTTATTTCCGAAAACTTTGAAATTAGAAAAGTTATATAATCTATTGGAGCAAAAACCGATGCAACACCTTGTCACAAGGTTTTCCAATAAAAATGGTTTGTCTTGTCTTTCGGTGACCAACTTTGTAACTTTCCGTTTCGAAAAGAAAATAATTTCCAACAGCTACCATTAAACCTCCAATTTATTGATTTCGACAAATTAATTTGTTCGTTCGTTCGTTCGTTCGTTTATTCATTTATTCATTTATATAAGGATTAAGGATAACATGCATGGTGCAGAAACAAAAGGACACGAAGTCCCCTACAAGGTTTAGGCACCAGTAACCCAGCCCACAATAAAAACCCGATCACACCCATCCCCAGTTACACCCTTGGATTAAGATAAGCAAAGATCATAATAAAGCAAAAGAAGGTTCTAGCAAGAACAGATAATAAAAGCATTGGCACGGCGACACTTAGGAAATATAAGCTTGTAGCTGCGAATGTCATCATGCTTACGCCTATGAAAAAAGAAGTGTCTGAGTTTTCTCTTAAAGGTCGATATAGCTGGGGATGATTTGATTTCATCCGGGATGACATTCCATAAGTTAACAATGCGCAAAAATACGAATCCCTAAAGCTGGACGTCCTGGGAATGACAGATTGCCTAAAGTACAAACCAGAGGAAGCACGACGGGAACGACTGGAACACGAGCTCACGCATTTAGTGATATCAATACTAATAGCATTAGACTAGCATTTGTAAAAGAAGACTAGATCTAGGTATTCTAATTAACCAGTAATTGATAGGTAAAAGGGTTAAGGACTCCAAACGATCCTTATAGCTAGGTCGAAACAAAGTTTTACAGATAAATCAAGTAGCCCTGCGTTGAATATATTCTATAAGCATAAGGTTTCTAATAACTTACAGATTGAGGAGCCCATAACTGACTACAGTATCCTAAGTGAGATTTGACCAGAGCTACGTAGAGTATTTATGGAGTTGGTAGGTAGGTCTCTCGTACAGTTTCGCTTTAGAAACCCAAGCATTCGATATGCTTTCGCAGTTACGTTATTGTGGCAATGTGGTGATTCCATAATAGGTCACTCGTAACCATGACACCAAGATCCCTTTGAGTGGGTTTATACAACTTAACTTAACGTCAAAATCATTGAAGTAGGAACGGTCAAAGCTGTTAGTAGCGTTTACGGCTGATGCGAAGGTTTTCACATTTTGTCTGTTGAAATCCTAGTTCATTCATGAAGACCACTCACTTAGAGCATCAAGATCTGACTGGAGGGAGGTAGAATCCGACGTAGAAGTGATGACTTTGTAACACTTCGAATCGTAAGCGAACATAGAAATGCTGGAGTTCCGCACGACATCTGGCATGTCGTTAACATAAAGAAGAAACAATACAGGATTGAATTGAGCCTTGAGGAACTCCCGATTTAACAACCGCCCACAAAGAATAAGAGCCATTTATGACAACGCGCTGCCTCCTTCCAGTCAGGTAATTATTCTTATGACTTACTATGAACAATCTCCTCAACTTACCGACATTCAATGCGCTACTATAATTCCCTTTTCCTTTTTTCGTCAAGGCAGCTACTTCAATGGCATACGTTGTATATGTCTTTAATCCTCCTAAAATTAGTTTCTTTTCATGTCCATCAAAACTTATGATTACCGTTTTGGCTGCAGTCGGCGAAGAGACGATTTCACCAGAAATCCTTACTATGGAGTACTTGACCTCGAAGCTCACCAGGAAGTCGGTAGCCACCATAAAGGCGTGGTGTGTTAAGTGTATTGATAATGTTATCGTCGTTGGGCTTGGTGGAACGTGAAGGGAGACGTTCGGAACTATTGTATCTGCAAGAAAGCAATCAATATGTCGTGGGTTATATACTTTTAAAGGAGCCTCCACTGAAAAACAATGTTTTCAAATGTTTGTAATGGATACCTAAATCTATGATGTGTTTGTTTCCTGTAAATTGTATACTGGATGTCAGTTATATATGGCCCGATTTTTGCTATCCATAAAACATTTGAATTTCGCGGTCGCCGCCATCTTGGATCTTATGACGTCACATCGTTGCCCACTATTGTTACACAACAAAAGAGCTATTTTTTTCTGACAATACGGACAACCGTGTGACGTCATAAAATCCAAGATGGCGGTACCAGGGAAATTCAAATGAGTTTTATGGACAAGAAAATCGGTCCACAACTGACATCTAGTTTACAATTTACAGGAAACAAACACATCATTATAACAAACATTTGAGAAGAAACATTATTTTTCAGTGGAGGTTATCTTTAAGAAACAATCCGTGTAAAAACTAGGCACAATTTTATGATTCAGATCAGGAGTAATGGCTCCTGTTCAGATGCAATTTGCTTTCCTCATGTTACAATTTTCTGTTTTTCATACTGACAACTCATCAACACTTAAAAATGATAACTTTCTCAAATCAAATCCACTGAAACTGCGTTTTAAAACTACTTTTCTTTTGTGTGAAAGTTAATTGGAATATTAACTCGCTATATGCACCGCGAAATTCAATAAAGTAAAGTAAAACAACCTAATTTAATGTCGGCGGCGTCGGTAACTCGTGCCACAGTCTAGTGAGACATTCAATACTGAAATTATACTAAACGATTATTGACCCCAGTCGCAGTTCATTTGGCGAGTTTACTTTGATTATTCACTAATATGCACGTGCCTTCGAATTCGATGAATAATCGTTATGATTAGTACTTTAGACACATTCGCATTTATACAACCCATTTCAATATTACGTGCATAGGCGGTTTTTCAAGTTTTTTAGACAATCATTCGACATACTCATTCGACATAATTATTCCGCGCAAATTTCCGCCACTTCTGGTCGGCAATGCATGTTAGCGAAGTCTGTCAAGTAATTAAATATGAAAAATCACCTGAATTATTCGATTCAGTACCTCAAAACCACGGAAACAGGTGAGCCTGGTTACAAAGCATGTCGAATGATTGTGTCGAATGACTACGTCGAATGAACGCTCTGTGCACGTAACACTGAAATCGGTTGTAATGATTATGGTGATTCTAGATCTGAAAGAATTAATGTAGTATCTGTTAGAGGCGAATCTGAGTACGTGTATATAGTTATTTCAAGAAAGATTGTCGGTGGATTTGAGCGCGACAAGGCCGAAAGGGAGCATGGGTAGAAGTCACATTTACCATCTAATAAATGTTATGGCTAGATTCCATCCGCCAGAAGGACGCAATCCCGAAATGCACTGCACTAAAAAACTCGAGTCGACAAAGTTTTTTTGAAAAAGCTGCAGACAAATCCACGAATCAAAAAAACTAGCTCAGATGGATTGATGGTTTGAAAATTAAGATCAATATACCTGCTGATTGCGTCTTTTGATAGAAGCACGAAGACGCATTCTCATCCCCTACTGAAGTGAAACCAAGTAGCACTACACAGTATTGGGTATCCTTCTCCAAACCAGTGATTTCGCTAGGGTTGATAACAATGATGTTCTCGCCATTGCCAATTCCAACACTCCTTCGCCTTCTCCGCTGGCTTGTAACTTTATTCACATTCAGTTTGTACCCTCGTATGATACCATTAGCATAATCACGTGGTATAGGCAACCAAGAGACCAGTAATGATGAAGAACTTATTGGTATAAGGGTTATGTTTAGAGGAGGGATGCTCGGGACTTAAACATGATAAAACACAAGAATTAGTTAATACCTTGACATGCTGAACATTAAAAATGAAGGACAATACAAACAACAAGTACATTAATTAGGCACGTGACACATTAAAGGCTTGATGGGAAGACACAGAATACTGAGGACTAAAACCGTGCGAAAGAGAAAGCCTGGGAGAAGATTCACAGGCTTACAATTATTTCAATGGTTGACTAATTTTTGTAAAAACGTAGTATGTCTGCAACTGCGGTGAAGTTTAAAACTAGTTATATCAACTATGCTAACAGCCGCAGGAAGTAAGTATATATACAGGCTGTTGTCTAGAGTGCTAGCCCTTCGTCAAAATCAGCCAGTGTTTTACAATATTTTCAAACTCATGATCATGATTGAAATGTGCTTATTAAAGGGGCTATGTCATGGTACTGCGCATGTAGTGATCATTCAATTAGTGACTGGTACAAACAGTTAAACTCCCCTCCATTAATGCTTGATTGAAAGGATTTGCACTATTTTCATCGAAGACTATGTCTACACAGAGTTTGATAGTCATTTCACACGTGCGCGAGGTATGTCATTTGATCTAAAAATCGCTGAAAATGACTGTGTCCGACCCGGACTGTGACTATAAAGACCTCTTACTACTGAATTCTGAGGACATTTTTAGAGTCATTTATGTGAAAAACTGCTCACGTAAAGCGGGTGTGAAGACCGAGATTGTTGGCGATGGACGTGAACTAGCTGTGATATCCAAGTCAAATTCCGTGAAAGACAGTATAATGCTTGAATGTTGATTCTTGTGCGAAAGAAACTTGATCAAACCTGAGTATTTTAAAGAGACGTATACTCTTCGACTCGACTCGAAATTTGACTTGGATATCACAGCTAGTGCACGTCCATCGCCAACAATCTCGGTCTTCACACCCGTTTAAGTGAGCACTTTTTCACATAAATGACTCTAAAATGTCCTCAGAATTTACAATGAATATATGAAATGGCTTCACAATTTCGCAAATCCAAGCGAACATAATAAACATTCTCACCTTCCCGGACAAGCAATCCATTATACACGCCCAAACGTAACTGTCTGATCGTTGCAAAAACTAACGTCAAATGTTTGTGCTATACTTTTCGTTTCTACTTTGCTCTACAACGAAGAAAATCACCACACAATCCTTCTTCTGGACGAGCAAAACACGCAAAACCCAAAGTTTACAATTATACACTCAGAACATTAAGATTCATTCTTGTTTTCTCCAAAAAAATCGCTACAAACCGAACTAAAATCCAACAGCATGCTCCAACCTTCGTAGTCGTTTACGGTTCGCGAATCGATGAGAATCTCAGGGGGTTTTTACCCAGAAAAATCGCTATCCAAGCAAGGAATTCATCGTGGGATAGCTGTAAAACGGTAGATTTGGTCTGTAGTTAAACATGCGAAAATGTCAATGGCGGTAAAATTTTCGCGCAATGATTTCCATCTCACTCAGGAGTGTAAAATCGCAACGTTCTTAATATTTACAACTTTGAAAGATTTAAGTATCACATGAATAATGGCAGTGTCAAAAGCCTCCGGTATGTGAACATTAAGTGTATTCACAGGGAAAACCGCTGACGTATCGCAGACTCGCCATGACCTGAATAGTTGGCGAACATTTTTGAGGTTCAGATGCCTTTGGATTATTATTTTTTAACACGCGTTCTGTACATTCAAAAACGTAATGCCTTCATTTATTATATGAACGAGAATGTTTTACCAGGAACTAAACCATTCGTAGAATCCATATCTCACGAATTCTCACCCATATCTCATCCATATCTCACTCATTAAAAATGACAATTCAAAAAATTACGAAAATTCAAAATTAAATAACTTTTCTCCCTCTTAACCAAACGAAATGGCGTTTTCGATTACTTTGTTCCCAACAAGAGGAGAATTGAAAAAAATAAAATTTTAGTATCTTACTTACGTCATTGTGACGTCATTAAGATGTTCGCGTTAACACAAACACAACATTTTATTTTGTTTAGCTCCATAAAAAATCATTATTGTACTGTTGAAAGTCTTGAAGAAATAGACAAATAAACCAACCCTGGCGATTTTGGGGTCATTTATGCCCACCGTGAATTTATTCTGAATTTCTAACGGGACCTGAAACAACCATAGGGGCTAATAAGGCACGATCCGGCTAAGTCACAGATCGAATTGGAATTTAGAGTATTGGTTTTTGTTGAAGGAGGAAAACCAGAGGAATCTGGGAAAAATCCTCCGAGCAAGAGCGAGATACCAACAAACTCAACTCACATGTGGCGCCGCGTCCGGGGATAGAAAAGCATTCCAAAACACTCTATGTACGTATATACCTCCAATACTGCTTTCCTGTTCGGCCAAAACTGCAGCCAAATCGAATGTTTTAGAAGCCGTCGGAACGCAAAATACAATTAAACAAAAAGTGCCCAATCGTGAGTTTCGTTAGATCAAAAACCTGTTGTGTGATTGGCTTAGGATATAGTCACGCCGTACAGCGAGTTTCAGGGCAATCGGATGTCACGCTACGACGGTATAATTCGTTTTAAAAACAGTCCTGGAGGACTGATATTTACAGAGCCGAACCTATTAATGAGATCGCCTTTAATAGACCATCAGTCAAGGTCGCCATTATCACTACGATATCTACTTCAATTAGCGATATCACCTGTGCTACTGAAAATAGCTCCTAAAAATTAGTCAAAATCCTAAATGTGAGAGTAATACCTAACCAAGAAGCCAATATATAGTCAGGTAAAGTGTGCTATTTTTACACACATTTGTATGAGGGGGTGCAAATTGTTGCACCCCCGCATACAAATGTCTGTAAAATTGTCTTACTTTGTGGGACTCTATCTTTTCCCACATACAAGATATAACTATCAAATTTGGGATTTTAACTAATTTTGAGGTGCTCTTTGTAGTAGTACCGGTGTTATCGCTATTTGAAGTAGATATCGTAGTGTTAATGGCGGCCTTGAATTTTCGAAAAAAATTATAAGCATTGAGTTCCCTTCACGCCGAACGAAATACGGACTGATTTACTTTTTGATGTTCGCGTTCTCTATGAAACGTAAAATGCAGTTTTCACGTTGTGTTTTTGCAAACGACGGTCGAAATGTAAGTGACTGCGTGCATTTTCTCGTGCAGTTATTGTATTTTGTAATTAAGGTTATTGTTTTATGCCATCGTCCCAGACGTTGCCGTCGTGGTTTCTTAAACTCCCTAGTTTTGAACTCAGATGGGGACATGCATGTCGGCCAACATGAAACATAGCGTTACAATTCACTCTATACCTTTTCCTTTATGATATCAAGCTTTTACATTTTTTTAAATAAACTATTTCAACATGATATTCTATAATTATGTAATGGTCCAGATAAGAACTGTAGTGCTCTACGGCAAGGAATATTAAAAGTGTTAATTTTCTATTATTCTTTCTCGGAATATCATTGGTTGATACTTATAAATTCAATAGAAACCCATCGAAATAATGCATTTTCATTCAATATTTTTAAGTGGTTTGAATGTATTTTTGATCAAAGTAATATGGTTTGATTTCGAAGAATATCATGTGTGGGGAAGTTATCAAATTTGCGATTGAAAACTATTTTGTTTTATCTATATCCGATTGGTTGGATGGTGGCTTCTCTGAGTTTTCACAGACAAAAGAGCCAATTGCATAAAAAATACTTTATTTTCGATATGTAACTTGGACTGTAGACACCTCCTAAAGCACTGAAGGCAGTTCAAAGAAAATCGTATGTGAGGGAGGCGCATTGCCGCAGAACAATGGATTCTACTACAGTTCCTATCTGGACCATTACTTAAAACCAGTTCCAGCAATCTTCGAAGATTTAATTTTCGGTGAAAGTGTTAAGACTTTTGAATAAAGTATCGAAAACATCTGATACTGTTGAAAAGTTCCAACACTTTAAAAAAATTATAGGATTATAAAGCTGATTAACATGACATATGTCTTACCATCTTCCTCGGTTGATATGTTGAGGCAGTCATTCATAGGACCATTACCCGCCTTAGTAAAAGCAAGTAACCTGACACAGTAAGTTGTGAATTTTCTCAACCCCATCATTTCCAGATGAAATGTTGTCGTATTAACAGTTGTGTTTCGTTCACTGTTTGTCGAGCTTCTTGAAAGGAAGATCTGATATCCCATAATTATACCATTTTGTTGTCTCTTTTGGACATGGTGCCACGACACGTTTATGGAGGTGGAGCTTGTGTTATGGGCAAAAATACTACTTGGTATACCGGAAGGAGCTGCAAAAGGAAATATTATTTAAATAAATATAGGGGAAATATATCAATAAACAGCATGCAGTACAAAAGGATATGGATCAGTGTAAAGATTCACGCCCTTTGGCTCATTCTGTCTATTCGTAGTTGTTGAAATGTTTATCACATTGGCTAATGAATATATTAATATTCGATCCCATGTTCGACTTTATTTTGCATATTTGTGATGAGAGAATGGAGATGTTTCTGTTGTAAGGAACAAATCTTTCTTTTTTACTTTGTGTCAGTTTTAAGTTAAAATACCACAAATTATTGAGAGCAAGCTAGCCTTCCGGGAATCTTTCGTTCTAACGAAGAGCAAACACTGTAAATACGTCCAAAGCAACTCATGAAATCCACAACAATTTTGACCATGCGATGAAGCAAAACGTGATAAATAAGAAGACATCAGTACACAACAAACTTTCGTAAATGTGTTAATTGTCGTGTTATTTGCGATGAGTAGTTTAGTACCGGATGTTTTTTAGAGTGCTAGCCCTTCGTCAAAATCACCCAGTGTTTTACAACATTTTCAAACTCATGATCATGATTGAAATGTGCTTATTAAAGGAGCTACATGTATGTCATGGTACTGCGCATGTAGTGATGATTCAACAGTTAAACCTCCCTCCCTCAATGCTTGATTGAAAGGATTTGCACTATTTTCATCGAAGATAGCGCTCAAAACGTCAACTGCTACTGATGGCATGCATGTCCCCTCGCCTCTCTCTCCCCTCACCTCCCCTCCCCCCTAACAGGCCCTCATAAATAATAGTGAAATTGAATATTTCCATTTTTCTGTTTTCTACCGACATGGCCAACTCATAAAGCATTGAAGAGTTATAGAAACACGAGTGGGAGTTTGGGAAAACGTGAAATGGCAGTGGGAATACGAGGCCGAAGGGTGAGTGTTTCTACAGCTATTTCGACTTCTTCCAATCTTCCACAGGTGTTTCTATAACTCTATGGAAACAAGAAAAAAGTGTTCTATTTTATTTATAAAATAAACGCGTAATAATACGGTAAAACGCTCGTTTTATTTGATCAAAACCCAACTAGCTCAAGCGCGCGTTCAACTTTGTATGTTTCTATAGAGTTATAGAAACACGGCTTTCAACCAATCCGAGCGCATGTACTATCGAATCTAATTTATAAAGCTTTACAATTCATTCTATATATTTTCCTTTATGATATCAAGCTTTTACATTTTTTTTAAATAAATAAACAATTTTAACACGATCTTCTATAATTAAAACCAATAATTCCAGCAATATTCGATTAATTTTCGGTGAAAGTTTTAAGACTTTTGAATAAAATATCGAAAACATCTGATACTGTTGAAAAGTTCCAACACTTTTTTAAAACATGACGTATGTCTTACCATCTTCCTCGGTTGATATATTGAGGCAGTCACTCATTGGACCATTACCCGCCTTAGTAAAAGCAAGTACGCTGACACAGTAAGTTGTGAATTTTCTCAACCCCGTCATTTCAAGATAAAATGTAGTCGCATTAACAGTTGTGTTTCGTTCACTGTTTGTCGAGCTTCTTGAAAGGAAGATCTGATATCCCATAATGATACCATTTTGTTGTCTCTTTTTGACTGGGTGCCACGACACGTTTATGGAGGTGGAGCTTGTGTTATAGACAAAAATATTTTGTGGTATACCGGAAGGAGCTGCAAAAATAAATATGAAATATATCAATAAACAGCATGCAGTAATAATAATGTACTTTATTGACCATACAATTTGGCTCATACATTAGCCAAAGCCAAAGGCTTATGTGGCTTTTAGGTCAGTTACAGGTCAAGTACAGAGAAAAATACAGATCAATTACAGTCAAGGAGAAAGGAAATTAACATATTTGTATACTCCTTTATTGTGACAAGTAGTAATCCTTCAATAATCGTTTGTAGTTAAAATATTTTAATGAAATACGAATTGGTAAAGGTATTGAATCCCAGATTATTGGGCCTTGATGAATATTTATGGGAAGTGATGTGAAGATTATATCTTTGTCGAGTATTTTTTTTTCTTTGTCGAGTATGATAATGATGGGTTTCAGTATTGGAATTGGAAAGTGAAACAATAGGTTGAGGTAAATATTTTTTTGTATGTAGAAATATAAAACAGCTGATTTGGTATTTGAAGATGTCGTAAATTTTCAAGATCTTTAGTTGCTTAAATAGTGGTAGAGAATGTGCTTGTAAGGGGGAACATGTTATAATACGAACACTTTCTTTTGGCATAGTAGAATAGGGTTTATATGAGATTTATAAGTTGATGCCCATATAATAGCACAGTATTGCCAATAAGGTAAGATAAGAGAGTGAGGTGGATTTCCCAAGAAAATGTCTAGATTTCAGTAAAATAACTATCGTTCTGGAAATTTTAGTGGTAATAACCTGAATATGGGGTGTCCATAACAAATTTTGGTGGATAATTATACCTAAAAATTTGGATTGAATAACTCTGTCAATGCTATGTCCATCAAGGGTAACAGTAATCAAGATTAGGTTTATTACGGCTAGGATGGAGTAGAATAAAATTCGTCTTATCTGGATGAAGGGTAAGTTTATTGGCATTGCACCACTTAAGGACGCCCTTGAGCTCAGTATTGACAGTGGTAAAAATGGTATGGATATCCTTGCCACTGTAAAATATGTTGGTATCATCAGCAAAGAGAACAAAAGATAAGAGAGGTGAGGAGATACAGACATCATTAACATAAATGAGAAAAAGAAGAGGACCGAGGATGGAACATGAGGAACACCGCATTTAATAGGTTTGAAACTTGAACATATATTAATGACTTGAACACACTGAAGCCTGTTATCAAGGTAACTTTTAAGCCAAGACTGGGCAATTCCACGGAAACCGTAAAAATATAGTTTATCCAATAAGATGGCATGATCTACAGTATCGAATGCTTTTTCGAAATCGATAAATAGTCCAAAAGTATAGTTATCGTTATCAAAAGCTTGTGTGGAATAATTTTTACGGAAACCGTATCGATTCTTAATTAAAATACTATGTTTATTGATGAAGTCAAGGAACCTACTATAGAGATTTTTTTCCCTAAAATTTTGGAGAAAAAGAGCAATATAGAAATTGGTCTGTAATTAGGGAATTTATGGCGGTCATCGGCTTTAAATACCGGGGTAACCTTTGCGATATTAAGGCGATCAGGAACTACACCTGTAGTGTTTGATGTATTAAACATAATTGAGGGAGGAAGGGCTAGCATATCAATGTAATATTTCATAATTAAAGAGTTGATGCCATCAGCTCCTTCACTCCTGCTACTTTTGAGAGAATTAACAATTGTTATTATTTCAGCTTGGGAAGTAGGAAATAAAAATATACTATCATTATATGATTCATCTAGGTATTGGATATGTGAGTTGTTGGATGTAGGAAAATGTTTTGAGAGTGAAGGCCGAACATTTACGTCTATTCGTAGTTGTTGAAATGTTTATCACAATGGCTAATTAATATAATATTCGATCCCATGTTTGACTATATTTTGCCTATTTGTGATGAGAGAATGGAGATGTTTCTATTGTAAGCCACAAATATTTCTTTTTTTTACTTTGTGCCAGTTTTAAGTTAAAATACCACAAATTATTGAGAGCAAGCTAGCCTTCCGGGAATCTTTCGTTCTAACGAAGAGCAAACACTGGAATTACGTCCACAGCAACTCATGAAATCCACAACAATTTTGACCATGCGATGAAGCAAAACGTGATAAGTAAGAAGACATCAGTACACAGCAAACTTTCGTAAATGTGTTAATTGTCGTGTTATTTTCGATGAGTAGTTTAGGAACCTTTCTTACAACAAATTGTAAGAGGACACTTTTGCGAAAACAACGATTTGTGTTAGATTTTTGGCTAAAATTATAACAGACTGACCAACCTCGCTTTCATCATCCGCCCAGGACTACGATGGGGTCTGTTGGGTACAACGTAACTAACGAGAGTGTTTTCAACTTAACAACAAATAACTAAATTCACACCTTTCGGCTCGTACTTCTTGTCTTCTAAAGAAGTTGAAACTCGAATACTCCGTCCGATAATCAGGCCTTAAATAATTAGGCCTGTTGATGTTCTCCGATCCACCTTCGATTGGTAAAGTGTAATTATTAAATACAACTGTTTTAGCCCATTAAATGGACAAAGTCTTATTAAATGAAAACGAACGTCATTGTCAGAAATTTATGAAAGTAGCTTTCAAATGGACTCTGTCACGATAAGCCTTTACATTCGCAGTCCGGGCCTAGCACAGTTATTTTCAGCGATTTTCATATTAACGTATTTGTCACACATTCTTGTGTGAGAGTGTGATCTTTTATTTTTCAAGTACATTTTTGCAACGAGCCCCGAAACCTCATTAATTTAACGTAGGTAAATAAAATTATCCTATGCTACTCTATTAGGGCTGATATTCATTAGAATGTGTGACGGATACGAACCACTTTCCAACGTCGTGACGGTGAACGCCGCCATCTTGACGCAGTACTGAGTGAATGGTTCTAGACGCCGTATTGTATCTCTTGCACGTTTTGGGCAATATATGTAGTTCCACAATTTACTTCGATTGCTGCTCTTAGATGTCCATTGTATGGAAAGTGTGAAACCTTCAAGGACACCGTACAGGAACCCAGACGAGACGTTCCCCCACATGACTTGTATTGCCGACGAGGTGATTGCGCTTGCGCTGATGTTGCTTGGGGGTCTGCCAGGAGCTAAAGAGGATACGCACTGAGTAATATATTAGCCAATATAGGACTCCAATATTCCCAGAAGTCTTACTTTTCTTCAATTTTAAAATCACGTGCTTGTATTTTTGCTCAAAACTAATCAAAACAGCAAAAAGGATGCAAGCAATAACGTCATCAAAAACGACTAGAACAAATGAATTTACTTGATGTTGTTTTTTCGTCACATATTTAATTTGCCTTCAATTTGACAATCTGTTTTTATAGACATAAAATAAACATATATTATATTTAATGTGGGTTGTACTCTTTGGCTCAACCTTTCATAAACCGAACCAAATTAGATCAAAAGAAGGCGCTAATTATCGTTTGTTTTGATTACATTCGCCACCTGAAAAGTTTGGCGTCTGGGCCTTAATCTGCGAGGGTGTACCAGCTACTGCACAGGTGTGCCACAATATCAATAGATAATGAATGTAAGAAAATAGAGCAGATTTCGTATGAGTGGGAATGAAATACAGCAAGACATTAGCTATACCCTAACCGTACTGTGACTTTGCCGTACCGTAACTCTGTAATTTGATTGGATTAGAACGACATGAAAATTGGGAATACATATAAGATTAACACTGCTTGGCAGTGATATATAATTCTAAAAATAGAATTTTATAAATGTCCCAGATACTTCCTCTCGTTTAATTAAGCTCCGCTGTAATAGCAAATTCGAAAAACATTGAGATGAAATGATCGACTATACCCTACAGACTATACACATCATTCTAATCCTACAAAAATGTAGCATTAGGTTATTTAAAATTTAACCAACCTAACCCTTAAAATGCTTTCACTAATCTTTTTTGATCTCGAGCCAAGCAAGTATATTTAGATTCTTTAGGTTCTCTTTTCTTTAAAGGAGTAAATCACAATATTACTTTTGATGGGACAATGACGTAAGTGTTTTCTGAAAGTTTATTCAGACGTCAAAATCAAAAATGTAAACCGTTTAAAATGATGATAATGACAATGTTTATACAGGGGGCTCGCATCACCAAGGTGTTAGCGAGGCCCTGTTAAAATTAAAATAATATAAATACAATATAAAGGTTGAAAATGCCATTACACAGGTTAAACACATAAAATCTAATTAAAAATGTGTTTCTTGATGTGCTGTTTAAAAATCAAGAATTCTAATTCTAATTTGTTCCAGTTATGAAAACCTTGGTATTAGAGCCGTTGCTTTCCATAATTACGTTTAATAGGGAGGCTATGAATAATTCCCGTACAGATAAAAAGAAAATTAAAAGTGAACACAGTAAATTTACCGTCTTCTGCAGTTTACACGTTGAAACACAGAATAGCAAGGCCGGCACCTAATCTATTGTGTCACGACTCGTACTTGCTCTCTCTTTTTATGAGCGAAATGCACGTAAAACAGCCGTAACGTATGCTTCTTGCCGCTAAGGGAGCAAATTGGTCTTGTATTATTTCTTTTTCCCTAAGATATAGAAGGCATTGTGACGTCGTCAACTAAGAATGTCAATAGACATTTATCAAGCAGCTGCCATTTTTGCTACAAACAATAACTTTTGATTTTCTAGTCTCGTCTCTGTGTCGAGTTTGGAAGTGCAAGAACAAAGGTTTTTTTATTATCTTGGTACGCAACATGGCCGCTGTGTGATAAAGGTCTATTTACCTTGAGGACATCCATAGAGCTCAACCCTCGTGGTGATGTGTCTATGCCAAGCCATTGGTTTGATTATGACGAACCGAGCAATTCTGACAGTTATAACTGTCAGCTAGCTACTGTATTTGTTGGAAGTTTAAAACAATTGTATAATAAAATAATTACCTGATTCGGTTTACAATAATTTTCAAGTTCTCAGATCTGCGTTATCAGCCTTGGCCATCGATGCTGGCTGACGATATCACAGGAAGCCAAATCTTATAATTGTTTATAAGCGGTATTTAATTTGTACTAATTGTGAAAATAACAAACAAGGAATACTGCGTCTGCGTAGATTGCTTGTGCTGTTTCCTAAGTGTAGTACAGGTCTCTTAGGGCTACCAGAGGAAAGTAGTTTACTGTCCTAGAGTCAAAACGTATTTGCCGAATAAATACAAACGTCGTAGCAAGAGCATATGGTATCATAACACACATGAAACGAAATGTTAGTAGACTGTGATGATTTAGATTATCTACCGTCTTCTCCTGTTGACAATAGAATGCACTTCGAGGCAGGGCCATCTGCGACTTTTGTGAACATCAGCACTTGGACACAGTACTTGGTGAATTTCTCTAGGCCGGTAACGTTTGCAGTTAAGGTGGTATTAGACACAGTTATAGAACTGTTGTCAGTACCATTGACTGTTTTGTAAAGTATCTTGTATCCCGCGATGGCACCATTTCGTAACTGTAGCGCAACTGGCTGCCACTCAACGTGCAAAGATGTTGAACTCGTGTTGTGCGCAGAAATGTGTTGTCGAGGTATTTCTGGCACTATAAGAAAGTGTATTGCTCAATGAATCAATGTCAGCTTATGAGAAAATGAACGAACTTGAAATACAATACGATTTTGCATCTTAGAAATGCAGGATTGGATCATGTGCTTGTTTCGTGACTCTTATTTCGAGAAAGTCTCCAAGAGTCTTTGAAACGTTCGTAAGCACTTGGTCCATTTGTTTATTTCTTCAGTCAAAATGTACTCCTTCTTTGAATGGCAAGGACAGCGACACTTGCATTAAGTGCTAGTTTATGTTTTTGCACCCTCCCTTAACGTTTTAGGGACTTTATAATTAAGCATCGACAACGCTGACGGCAACAGGGACGCGAATTAAATGCTCTTGATCGAGTGCGCATGACTGGCGGGAAATATGTTGGCGTTGTTCTGCTCGGTCACGACGTGAGATGAGTTCATTTCGCGTTGCAATTGTGTGAAACGTGAGTACTTTGTTACGCTTTCTCTTCTGTTAACCTCATATTCGAACACTAAAAAATCCTCGATACTCTTTCAAAATAACTGATATCGCTTCTTTTCTTTCTTTATGTTAGATTATTTTTTTGGGAAGCTACTAATGGCTCCTGACGGCGACAAACCATGCAGACAGCGAACATCACATTGATATACAAATGTAAATACTCTCTGTCTGCGTAAATAACTCCAAAAATGTTCCTCAGTTAAATAAAGTCCAGATCAGCTCTAGAATGTCGTCTGTAATCAATTGTGTTATGGCTGACTTTTATTATTCCGCATATCCGTTTCTTAATAGCAATCTATTTGGGGAAACAACTGCCACTACGACGAAATTCAACCATTTTCTTTTCTACTTTTTTGTCTTCCAAAACGACACATTGTCGAAAATATCCAAATCATTGAAAAATATTACCAAAGAACCAGATTATCCGATTAATTTTGCAGAGTTTACCGTCGAAATCACGTCCGCCATTACTGAAGTGTGTTCCAAATCCTTCTTGGTTTTTGACTAGCGGTTTGCTGTCGTGACGTCATCTTCTCAACGCTT
Organism: Actinernus sp. WN-2022; assembly: GCA_030867875.1. NCBI lineage: Eukaryota > Metazoa > Cnidaria > Anthozoa > Actiniaria > Actinernidae > Actinernus > Actinernus sp. WN-2022. The sequence continues at coordinate 45,708,271 of JAOWCC010001501.1, forward strand.
CGCTCTTCTAAATGCGTATTTCCATTCAAAACTTAGTTATTTCCTTTCCTTTTTGGAAAAAATAGTATAAACATGTACTTTACTTATAAGTTCGTGCGAAAGTTTGTGTGAAACGTAGCCCCGCATGTTGTTGTGTTGAGATGACGTCACGTTCGCTGGAAATTAGCTCTGTCATGGCTCTGTCACGGAACGGGTTGGAGTAATGGCGGACATAAAAACTCAAGATTCGGAGCCCAAAAAATAATACTTCCCATTGTCATATCAAAAGACGCAAAAATATTACTATCTCAAAATTTGATCGTTGTGGCACTTTAACCGGTTCCCTGGAAGGTGGAATATGAGCTTAAACCGTTATTTCAATGCAATGCAATGTATTCTAAAAAGCGCAAGGATTGCTCAAAATGCAAAACAACAACCTGGTTTTGAAATCTCGAAGCTTTGGCTGGCATTTTGTATCCCAGCATTCCCAGAAAACGCTGATAACCACCACTGGCAACCTCATTCCCAGGGGTCTTTACGCGCCTAATCCAAGATGACATCGAAAGAAACCTTGGTACAGGCTGGTGGGATTTCGCGCGCGCTGATTGGAGAATTTCGAATAGCGCGTGCATTTTTGAGTTAAACAATAAAATGGTAAAGTCGTCTTTCGCACTGCGCGTTGAAAATCCGTTGAAAATAACTGCAAATTCATAAGTACTTAGCATTTTTGCCGTTTTAAAATTCGCTCCTAATCTAGGTACAAGCACAACACTGTTCTGTTGGAACTCATTGGGATCACAATTCAACTGTTAACCGTTCTTCAGCGATGACAAATCCAAGATGACGGATGCTCCTCAAAATATGCCCACATATGAGCATATTTTTGGGTCACATGATTGCCTGTATCAGGAGTTCTTTCAATTGGATTAGGCGCGTAATGACCCCTGGGAACGAGGTTGCACCCCTGGTAATAAATAGTCAGGTTACAAAAGCACTCTCACCATCTTGAATGGCCATCTTGAATTATATAAATTATGCGCCCGCGCTACAGCAGCTGACTGTTAGCGAACTGTGCGAAATTGTTTGCCATGAATCAGTTGCCTTGGAAAGGTTAGCCGGATCTCGAATAATTCAATAATTCACACAAAGAAGCAGTAAGAGAGATGGTTTTGGGTAAAGATGCTATGTCAGTAAACGCACTGGCTCTGGAAAGTCACTTGGGAAACCATCGCTTATTTTTTTACCTTCTACAATTGCGAAGTTTTTTTCTCACTTCAAAGAAAATTGCTGCCGCTTTCATCAGAAAACAAAATAGGGATGGACAACTCCACATTAAGAGAGTTAGGAGAGGGGAAATACTCACTGGTTTACTGGCGATCGAAGTATTAAATATTATCTCGTAATTACAAGGATAAAATTGAATCGGTCCCTGTCCTAGACAGTAGAAACCTTCGACTGTTCCATTACTGATAGAAATTGCCCTCGTTATTCGGTTGCGGCGTTTACTGGATAAAGAAACCTTTAACCCTTTCATTGTATAACACTAAACCTAATTCATGGAGAAATAAATAAACGATGTACTCCCAAGATGACCATGTATAGCGATACTTTGTGTTCATAAACATTACAATTGTTATGCTAATGTTCCAACCATAATTTCAAAAGGCCGCTTTGTGTCAGGAACCAATGGATCTCTGGTTGGCACATTAATGACAATGGATGACGTGGCAGTAAGTATCGCTATATACGTCATTTGATAGTTGTGAATCATGCGTTACATGAGTTGGACATAGTGCAGCAGGTCATTATTGAATGTTACCACCGACGTCAAAACGTAAGACACGTTTAGTGATACTCTGAAGTTTGATACCAAGTTACTGAGATTTTAATGTGTAGACTTTTATATGCTAAACTGGGTCAGATATAACTATATATAATTAGCCTCGTTTTCATGTTTTTTGTTGTATCTGAATGTCTATAGATTTGCGGCAATGAAAGATCATACTATGAACCTCGTCAATATTACATACTATAGGATTGTCTTCTGAAGGGTGGTATTCACTTTACAGAGTAAGCTGAACTTCTGTTATTACTGAATAGGATCTATGAGTAACTCACTTGTTTCACACCGTTGTCCTTTGTAACCAGAAGTACACACGCACTTGTAGTTTTTTCCATCTTCTGTTTCACTGCATTTTTCACCATTCTGGCAAGGATTTGGGTCACAGACTTTGAAAAAATATATATTACGCCTAAACAACTATCACAATAGAAATTGCATTTTTAAGAAATGTGCAAATAAAGCTAAAGTCTAAAGTCATTTTTGGATCTAGTTGTTCCTCCAAAATCATCTGTTTTACCATGTTTGGACATGAATCATGGTCCGAATTTCTCCTGAAAATTAGTCAAAATCCTAAATGTGAGAGTTATACCTCACCAAGAAGGTATAAATTATATATTTTGGTACGAATTTCGGTCCCAACATTTTCATGCCAATTTATTCCGCCATGGACAGTTTTGGCAATATTTAATTTCTTAAATTTAATTTGAAAGTAAAATGTGTTAGATATAGTTAAACTAGTCAAGTGTATCTGTTCTTTCATGTGTAGTGAGGTAACTTAATCCTGTCCGTATGAGAAACAGTCAGAAATTGCTTTCAAAACTCTAAACACGATAAAAACATGAAAATTGCTCAGAAATTGCTTTCAAAACTCTAAACATGATAAAAACATGAAAAATGCTAAACATGAAAAATCTTTGAAATTTGGAGAAAAACGTTTTGTTGAGCAAATTAATTTATTTTAGTCGATAATGAATTTTTTTCATTGTAAACATTTTGTAATGCCAATGCCATTTTCAAATTCCCGTAAAATAATCACATATCCAATACAATATGACAGGCTTCATCTAAATAGGCTAAAACTGAAACCTAAAACAAACTTATAATTGTGTGACCTATATATAGTGTGTGTTTGTTCAGCCAGTAAAGCTTATGATAAAGTTTAGGAGATAATGTTGTTGCAAAGGTTTGCCTTCACCACAAAATGAATGATTCTACTTATTAAACAATTTGAATTAAGATAACTAATGTCATCAGTTATAATGAGTATCACGCAGGAATAAGTCGGATAGCAAGTTGTACTAGTGTCGTTGTATTGCGTGAGCGAATCCCTTTACAGTTTTGCAAGTATTTGAAAACCTAATTCTTATGTTGTATTCATTTGAAAGAACCGTCAGTTATCAGGATCAATACATATATGTACCTCCTTTTTAATTTACTTTTAGTCTACCGAAATTCGTCCAATATGTAAAACAATAATAATTACCGTGGTTGCATAATTTACCTTTACATAGTCACGTCGTTACCTTTGCATATTTCCTTCATGATATGCGCCAGGTGATGTTTCAAGTTTGCAAAGTTAGTAACTTCAATCACACTTTTTTCATTCCCTCCTGCTATTTGTACAAGCTCAGAGTGGGAGATGGATGCGCCAATACCAATTGCCAGAACTTTGACGCCCTTGTCCTTTTAAAAGACCATAAATGCATTTCAGAATAAATGTTTTAATATAATTAAAGAGAAGGCGCAAATTAATTTAATACAAACATGTATATCAGCCATGTTTTCACAAAAGAAGCCTTAGAACCTAAAACCCCCTTTTGTGAAAACATGGCTGATCTTGTGTGCCTTCAGCATTAAAAGCCAGTAACTCGTGTTTTTGCCGTTTTCTTGAAAGGACAAATGACAGTTTGGTGGTGAGGGGTGGGGAGGACTAGTTCAAACATTTTCACGAATAACTAACTTTAACTGGCGTATGGCGCAATGATTTGCTTAGTGGAAGACGTACATTTTCCACTAGGTCTGAGAAAAAAGGGAATTTTTGGCTATAGAGAATTGGGAAGCCACCGAAAATGGCCGAACATGGCGTTTTTGTGGCGTTTTTGTTGGAACATCGTGAAAAATGGTGATATTTTAACTAAAGAAATTATGCGATAAATGTTCCACAAGTAAATTATGGGATAGAAAGGCCAGAAAAGTTTTAAACTGCCATTTGCCCTTTGATGAAAACGTTGAAAAGTGAGTTACTGGCTTTTAAAGCTTAAAGGCACACACGATCAGCCATGTTTTCACAAAAGGAGCCTTAGACCCCCCTTTTGTGAAAACATGGCTGATATATTAAATCTAGCAAAGTACCTTTGAGGGACTGTGTCATGGTGAGAGACCATTACATTAGATGTCCGGGCCGGACACGGTCATTATCAGAGATTCTCATATGAACTAACGAACCTCGCGCACATGTGGGATGGTAAAAATCAAAGCAAATATTCAAAAATGACTAATAAACGTTGCTATATACAGTATTCAGGTAAAATAATGAAAATACTTTCAATCAATCCTTTAAGTAGCGGGGTTTAACTGTTTTAACTCAAAGTGACTAATCGAACACTGACTCCATACATACGTAATACCATGACATAGCCCCTTTAAGACAATATTTTGCGCGTTCCCGCTCTCATATTTAAGAAATACAAATGAAAACAGTTAAAGAAAATCTCAATTTCGCTCCTTTGAAATGGCGCCCATTTTTACATAGCCTCGTGGATGGGTATCAGCAGGGAGGATGCAAGAGGAGGTTTACCTGAAGTGGCTTCAAGACCTCAGAATACGGCTTGCTTCCTTTGTTCGTATTGCCATCAGTTAACACAATTAAGACGTTGCACTTATCAGGACGGTCGCCACCAGCTGCCGTAAACAGCTTCTGATTGGCTAGTGTGATCGCTTTGTCGGTTCGCGTTCCTCCGCCGAAATACCAGGTGTTACGCACATATTTTTGTAGTTCTCCAGTGTTATGGTACTTAACGTTTTTGAAGTCAAATTCAAGAAAAGAGTAGGTGCTGTAAGTAATATATCCCATGTGAGTACCAGCTGAGGAAATCCCTACACTGCCTGCAAGCTGTGCGATAAACTCTGTTGTCTTTTTGAAATTCTGTGACCCGACACTTCCAGATGAATCCATAACTATTCCAAGGTCGATGCCTCTTTGACAAGCTTAATACATCAAAAAAAGAAAGCAGGTTAAAGACGTGTAGGTTGCTTCATTTTCTACTTATTTCCACTCCAAATAAAGTTGAATCAATCGTAAGCGATATTACTGAAGTAAACTCTTAATGTCAAATAAAGGTTTGAAACGCAGTAATTTGACTGAGGAACAACCTAAGTTGGTTTTAATGAAACCCCGACAGTTGGAACAAATTGCCGTTAAATTGTTGGCAATTTAGTCACAATTGAAGACATTTTTTTTATGGAAGCTATATTTTAGTTTTTGAAAAAAACTTGATACAAACGTGAGCGTTACGCGACTGGATAATTTTGTGACAAAATATTTGCATAATCGATTGTTCGCGATACGCCTCGGTGCACAAGGGTACCGGCGAAGAGAAAGTCAAAAACACTAAAGAGCGGATGTTAGTAAATATCGAGAATCGTGCGACAGTGAAAAATCAGTGAAAAATCAGATTCGATTTTATTTTACCAAAAGAACACAATTGGTAAACTATTTTCGAAAATCACATTTAAAAGTTCCACTGCTTTTTGATTTTTGAAAAAAAATAGATAAGTTCAAACTACGGCCGACGCTCACTGGGCGTCATTGAAAATTTGGAAATATTGTGCATTTTTAGCAAGCTCGTGCACAATAACGGCAATTCTTCCAGTATTTTTTATTTCGGTACTGAATTTACCAACCTTTCCCCTATCTTAAGGCATAAAAATAATTTTAGAATTCCTATTTTGGGTCTGCGTACGGACTCGTTGAATACACTACCTTCGAGTGGTCGTGCTGAAGATGAAATTAGGGCCAATTTCAGATGGCTCTATCTCCGCTGGTATATGTATTTCTCAACAAAAAAAGATGTGCCTTTATAGCTGAACCATTCTAATTTTCTGTCTTCCAATATCTATTTTGGCCCGCAAAAAGCTTGCCGTCCAGAATCCAAACTGTCTCGCGTATTTGACCAATTTCGTATGTAGCTCACTAAATGGGTTGTCACGCTAAACCGTCAAATTTCACTAAAAGTTATACTTTAAACAATTCAAACACATTAGAAATCAACCATTTCCTTTTCTCCACTGCTCTGTCGCAGTTTTCACGTTCAGTTATTTTCAATAACACATCATCACCTCAAGATATTTTTTTTTGCATAAGACGATCCAAACTACAAGGTCAACAGGTCAGCCGCCGGTCACACAACAAGAGAACAAGAAAAGTTTCAAAACACCAGCTTCATGTGGTTACAATATGTTTTTCGCAAAACTTATTAATTATTATCGATTTACTACTTTTATTCTATTTTCTCGAATTGCGAGCAGTAAACTTTATAGATCTCTTTATATGGATCAATTCAAACACACGGCTGTCACGATTCGGCAAAATAATTGAAAACACCAGGAATCTAAGTTTAACAGTATAAAACTTTGTACTGTAGAATATTTAAAATGATCAGAAAAAGTATCTTTGTGAAATTGGTCGGTTCGCATTTCACATATTTTTTACGTAAAGTCTACATCCCGGGTGGGGGGGGGGGGGGGGGAGGGGGGAGTGGGGTACTCCCTATAATGGAATATATGGGGAGGCCTTTTCAGGGTGAAGGTGTATAAAAGGGTAGGGATTTCACGAGTTGAAGTATAAAAAAGGGTAGGGAAAACTGTCATTTGGGTATTTAAAAGGGGCTTTCAAAATATCTCGAACAGACGCACCTAACGGCTGATTCATTCAAGTATTTTAAGGAGTTACTCAAGTGAAACGTTTAGTAAAAGGTATATGAAAGAGTTACCTCCCCCCTGGGGGGGGGGGGGGGGGTCTACATGCAGTTTTATAGAATATCCCAGGTTGTATCACCTGAACGCGTTGTGCTTTCTCGCGTCTAATGATTATTTTGCCATGATTTCCGAACAGGAAAATGTTTAAATTGTCATCGTGTTATTCAACTTAAAACATTACGACCACAACATGTGATCATACCCCGGCCATATACATTACGAATGCAATTTGAGTCGGAAGCGTCGCACGCTTTGGAAATGAAAATTCCTCTATGAAGTCTTCAAGCAAGCCCTCCCCTCGTTCCCCTGAAAAAAGTATTTCGAGATTTAAGAATTGAGAATAAGTCCGTTTGTAGCGATTTCTTTGCCCGCTTCCTTTAATAAGAGAGAAGACAAGTGTGCGCTCGGGAATGCAGTGAAATCAAATGTATATGTTACCTGTTCAAGTTCATGTTCATGTTCATGTTCCCCTTTTTTGCGATCACTGGACAACTTTACTGGACAACTTTATTTACCCACGGTAGGTCCATCAGGATATAAATGTATAAAAATATTAAAATGTATAATATATATTAATATATTATAAATATATACTATAATAAATGCTAAAATCAAGTCTAAGCTACGATAATAATCTACATTAATTTATAGTAATATTCTAATGTAGTAGATATGTATCTAAAATAAGAAGAAAAAAAATCCTGCTTTCCAAGGACGCCGTGCTGAAACTGGGTTAAACACTCTGAAAATGGATTTATCAACTATACGCTGATAATCTAATTTTTCCATTTCAGCGAATGGAACAGTTCGTCTGCGTTAGCATCATAACTTGAGAAAGTAATTATGCGTACAGCGCGGTTTTGGAGTTTTTCGAGTTTTAGAGAAAGGCCTTTGTTACAGTCACTCCAAACCACACTGCAATAATTAAAGTGAGGTTGTACCAAGGCATTGTACACCGTGAGGAGTGTCTCGCGAGGAACGAAATACCTAATGCGTTTGATTGCATTTATCGCAGAGGCAATTTTTTTAGATATCATGTGAATGTGGCTATTCCAGGTCAGGTTTTGATCTATTTTTACACCAAGTGATTTCGATACCTGGACCTGTTTCACCGGGTTTCCTTTTATTGCGATGTTTGGCATTTCTGGTAGATTAGATAGCCTCTGTCTGGAGCCAATAAGTAAAAACTCAGTTTTTGTCATATTTAAAGTGAGCTTATTTGCTGCAAGCCAAACATGAATTTTGTTCAAATCGAAATTATTTATATCGTTTATATCATTGCTGGCGTATGTTATGCTAGTGTCGTCAGCATACATTCTTGGCTGAGAATAGGTTAGACAATTGGGTAGATCGTTAATGTATAACAAGAATAACAAGGGGCCTAGGATGGTCCCCTGAGGCACTCCACTTTTAACCAATGTCTTGGACGACTTACAATTATTTACAATGCAGGTTTGTGTATGGTCATTTAAATATGAGTTAAACCAATCTTGGGTATGACCGGTTATTCCATAATATTCCAGTTTCGATAGCAAGATGGTATGGTCTATTGTATCGAAGGCCTTTCTCAAATCAAGAAACATAACTGCATTAATATTGCCACGGTCAATGTTTAATGACCAACTGTCAGTCGCCTCCAGTAGCGCAGTCACGGTGGAGTGAACTGAGCGAAAACCAGATTGATGATTTGAGAGTAATTTGTTGTCGGTCAAATATTTATAAAGCTGATCATAAATTATGCGCTCAAACACTTTTGCAACTACTGGAATGATCGATATCGGCCGATAGTTGGTCATGTCACTACGTTTCCCGGCTTTCTTATAAAGCGGAGTAACTCTTGCGCTCTTCCACTCATCGGGAAAGATTCCTGTTTTTATGGATTGATTAAATAAGTAAGTCAGTGAGTCAGAGATCAAGTCGGGGCACTCCCTAAGAAGTTTAGCAGAGATATTATCTAGGCCAGTTGCCTTAGACTTGCAAAGTTTGGATAACAATACGAAAACAGACGATCGGTCTGTTGCCTTAAAAGAAAAACGATTGTCGGTGTTATTCAAATAATCACTATAGGAAGCGTCAACATCATCAATATCTTTTGCAAGGCCTGGTCCGATCTCTACAAAGTATTGGTTAAAATTCTCAGCAACTTCAGTTGGGTTATTTATATATAGTTGTGCCACTGTTATTTATTTCGTTGATCACCGACTTGTTGTTTTTACGTGACATTACTTCATTAATTGTTTGCCACGTTTTATGTGGAATTTTAGAATATTGTTCAAATGCGTTATTATAATAATATTTCTTGGCATTCTTAATCTCAGTGTTTACACGATTTCTTGTTTTCTTAAAGTTGGACCAGTCTCGAGGGTCATTGGATTTTATGGCTTTGATTTTTAAACGGTCTCTTCCGTGCATCATACTCTTTAATTCCGAATTAATCCAAGGACTCTTAGACGAACGTGTGCGTCGTGTTCGCACTGGTGCATGTTTATCGCAAATTTCTAGAAACATAGCTTTCCATTTAAGCCACATTTCGTTTGGATTTTCTATTCCCCTGAGGTCACTCCATGGCTGAACTTGGATGTCATTACGAAAGTTTTCTCTGTTGAAATTCTTAAAGTGTCTCATGCAAACACTATTAGTTCCTTTCGACTCAGAAGGTATAAAGAGTTTGCGATAAGCATACACCAAACTGTGATCGCTTATACTAACATGGGACACTCCACTGCACACAATTTTATCTGGATAGTTCGTAAATATGAGATAGATCAACGTCTTACTAGTACAAGTAACACGCGTTGGTTCTTCGATTAATTGCTAGTAGTATAGAGCGCATGGAATTAGCCGTTTTTTTGCGGCGCTATGCTAATTTTTGCGGCGCTATTTTTTAAGGCGCTATGCTAATTTTTAAGGCGCGCTCTCATTAATTCAATGACGTCACGGTTCTATTGTCTTAGAATCATGAATAAAATGCGGCGCGCTCATGAATAAAATGCGGCGCTCATGAATAAAATAAGGCGCTCATGAATATCTATTGTTCCTTTGGATGAGGTCATCGATCTATTCGGGCATGTTTGGGCAAAGCCTATTGTTTGGAGCAGCTATAAAACCAGGAGCAATCGGCCCTGAATACATTCGAAGTTGAATGAAAAAAAGTAATAAATATCTTGCAATATCTAAACCTCTTTGTAGCGTAAATAGTAAGAACAAACTACTCGTGATAGGCTCTAAACTGTCTTTATTATTTTCCTTTACAGTTAATAACTCATAAGATAATTGTATACAAAATCCACTGTGAGAAATGTTGCTATTGTCTTTAGGGACGATAACTGAAGAGCCTATTGTTTGGAGGAAAACTCTTGTGATGCAAATTATTCTCTAAAACTGAACTATGATTACCATACGAATATAAACAAACCAGCAGATAATTAAACAAAGTTTATTCAAGCTCAAAAACACCAATTTTAAAAACAGTTCGTTTTCCTTATCCTATTTCTCAGTTCTTGAATTGATATAATGTACCGTGTTACAAGATTACACTGATTTATGTTTCATTGATTTTTTTCTTGTTCACAAAAGCTACAGACAGTTGTGTTTTTACCGAGGAGAGGAAAATTAATGACCAAGGTAGTCTAGTCTAAAAACTATACTTCAGCTATCATTTTCTAGTCTAGTCTAGAAATTGTTAACCTAGGTAGTCTAGTCTAAAATGTCGTTCTAGACTACAAATATCTAGTCTAGAAACTAACAACACTCACAAGCCCTGAACGCCTGCCTCCTCCTCCTCCTCCTCCTCCTCCGCCTTCCTCCTCCTCCCTCCTCCTCCCTTTTATTCATGAGCGCGCCGCATTTTATTCATGATTCTAAGACAATAGAACCGTGACGTCATTGAATTAATGAGAGCGCGCCTTAAAAATTAGCATAGCGCCGCAAAAAATAGCGCCGCAAAAATTAGCATAGCGCCCTATACTACTATTGCTTAAGGTGGTAAATGTCGGCAATATTTCGAAGCTCATCACTGACCGTGTTACTGCTTTCAGACAAAAAAATACAATTAATATCGCCCAAAACAATGTGTTCAGTGTTTTCTGCATCTATTCTCCCGATGAGCGCTTCGAAATGCCGAAACAATTCAAGGGTTGAATTAGGAGGTCTATACCAAGTAGTAATAATAAAAGGCTTAGACCTTGGTTTCTTTATTTCAATTGATAGACTTTCAAGATTTGTAGATTCTAGGTCACTTCTAACGATAGTGATCGGACATAAATACAAACTCAACCTCCATTTCTATTTCTATCACGGCGTGTAATATTGTAGCCAACAATTTTGACTTCATCATCACTGACAATCTCATTAAGCCTCATTTCATTTATAGCTAGAATATCAAACCATCGATTATCCAGAAGAACCCGGAGTTCATCTATGTGTTTGGGTAGACTAGTTAAATTCAGGCAAGCTATTTTAAAACCACGATTGTTTGGAAATATTGGTTGGGAAGCATTTATTGCCACATTTTCAGAGTGAGATAAAGATTATTTTCGGCTCCACTGACCCTTTATAACATGGGGTTATGGGCTCCTGCGCACTATGACATCATAAGCTACTCTATTGGGTAAAATGCGGTGGTGGTAAAAGGAGGAATGCCTTGTGGAATGGCATTTCGCGCCATTTTCCCCACTTTTTAGTTTAGCCCTTGTTTTGTATTTCCCACTCAGTGAGAACTCGTTTGTCCTCTCCTGATTCTAAGGCCCTGTTTACATGAACCCTGGTTGGATGCCAACCCGGATTTGATCAGTGCCAAGGTCTGACCCTTCTGGCAGTCAATCTTCCGCCGTTAACTGCCATGCCGGGTAACCCGGCCGGTTCGAATCCAGGGTTGACCAGGACTGAAAGGGAACATTTGCAAAATTCATTCATGTTCATTCATTCATGTTCATTCATTCATGTTCAATTCATTCACTCGCTCCACTGACCCTATAGGCGAGCTAAAAAATTGCGTCAATATAGAGCATACGCAAACATACTAATTATATCAACCGGATAAGGTGGCGAGCAGACAAAAGCAGACCAGGGTCAGCCCAGGCCTCGAACGACAGGCATCCGGGGTTCATGTAAACAAAAACAATTTTCAGCCCTTAGCCGGCTGGATTCCAATCCCGGTCAGGTCACCGGGATCATGAGGCAGGGCCTCTTTGGGGAGAACTCGTTGTTTACCAGGGAGCTTGCTTTTGCAATGGTTAGTGTAAGTTTTATGGTTCGGGTTTGAGTTAATTTATATTGATCGGTCAAACGCAATGTTGACTTCATTAACTGAAACGAACATGTACTGAGTATGATGAATATAAATTAATTCAAACCCTAACCCTAACCTTAAAACTTAACCATGTCCAAAACGACGATAAATAACGAGTTCTCATGGACACTGATAGGGGAATGCAAAAATATGGGAATACACATATCACTGCGAGCCGAAAAAAAGTGGGAAAAAATTACGGGAATAATATAATTTATTTTTCTCAAAAGTTACCGTCATCTAGACTTCAAATTTCATTCGTCCAAGCTTTAACTACCCAATAAAATGTTTCGTTTATCATCGACCGACTGACCAATTTTTTTTGGAAAAAGTAAAATAATTGTAACTACACCTCTTTTCCGAGCTCTCTACGTTTTAGTTTCTTGCCTTTTTTTGCAAATTGTCAATCCACAACTAGTAGAAGAAAAGGTAGTCGAGGAATACATCACGAGCCAGAGGGCGATGGTAAGCGAAACCCAAAACATTTTACTGGGCTGACCTAAGTACACCCCCTTTCACTCATTCCAAAATCAAGTGGCCTGGATTTTGCCAGTTTGGCCCGCATTGTTTAGAATCTTCAAGTGAGGATGAATAACTACATTTGTACAAGATGCCATTTTACTCGGTAAGAGTATGATTTGTGAAACGACCGTGCCGGGCGTTATTTAAAAATAAGGATTATCCTATCGATGCAATAATTTTTGAACCCGTACGCATAGCTATCAACCTCGGACGGTTCAGTGTCAGTTGACACGTATGGGTCGTCTATCTTAGTTGTTGATCAACCCATCAAACCCTCAATATCATGCATGTGACGAAATGTGATTAACACTAAACACCTCTAAACCCTCGGTTAGAGTTAGAGTTTAGTTTGAGGTTAAGGTTAAGTGTTATGGTTCCGTTGGTAGGAATATGACTTCATAAGTCCTACACAAGTAATAATTATGTTATGTATTGCGTAGTTGGTCCGAAAATATGCCACAAATAGCTGGCGTTTCTGAAGCTTCAAAAATTCAAAATGTTTCGGTGGAGTATGCCTCCCCGGAACCCCCTAGCTGGTAACGCGCTTGCATGTGCGCGTCAAGTTCTCTATCCCACCAAAGTTATCTTCTCCATTCCCCTCCTTTCGCGATTTGATGCCAATGAGGGCACTGAAGGAACATCGTCGGGGTTTTTCGAGTTTGGCCCGCATGGTTTAGAGTCTTCAAGTATGGATGAATAACTACAATTCCATTTTAGTCGACAAACAAAAGCATAGCGTAGCCTATGAACCTAAAATAAATACATTTGGCTAATGTCGCTGCACTGTTGAGTAAACTCTGACGTCGTAGTGCGTCAATTGTTCTTTCTCAAACTCATGAATAATTCATGAGCCTTTTAGTCAATCAGAGGGCTGCATTTGGTCACATGAATGAATCTGGATACCCAATGAAACACTATATGAACATCACTAGTGATTTGGATATCCAAATCACTAGTGATGTTCATCTGTGTTCTCATTGGGCATCATTCATGCATGCATAAGCTACAAGGATTACAGCATAAGTATGACTTTATATGGAGAAGTGAAGGAGAAGACGGAAATAAAAATCGGTGCCCAGAGTGTGGCTCGAACCATCATCCTCATGGCTGTTCTTGAGTCTTGACTACTAGTCCGCTGTCTTGTTCACTATGCTATCAGGCCGTTTGTTGAAATGATCGTGACAAAATAACAATCACAACCCTTGTAGTCTATAATTGCATGCAATAAAATTCCAGGCAAACAATACTTTCTAATGATTTATAAATGCAGGTATTGTTTTCGATTGAGCTTCTTGTTTCACCAGGGAATCCAAACACCTCGAAAGAATAAAAGCACTGACTCGGCCGAAGCGGCCTCGTGCTTTCATCTTTCTCGGTGTTTGGATACCCTGGTAAAGCACTAGCTCTCGTTTTTTATATATTACTTAATGAACAATATATAATCAAAACCATGTGATATATGTAATCTCAAAAAGGGGGAAATAAACAGATAGCATATAAGTTTGGAAATGAATATTCCTATATACAAAGGAGGGGGACATGGGGGGGCTCTCAATACCAAATCAGCGCAAAAAAATCCCAAAACACCGCATGTAACGTTGACAAAATACCGACACCGCAATTACGCAATATTTGTTTTAAGAGTTCCGTGATTTACATGGATTTGACATTGAAAATAAACGTTTCACCGAACACCGCAGGTTTGAAAACACAACAACGCACACCGCAGGATTTGAGATCACCGCAATATAGGATTTAATTCACCGAAATATTGCACTAAAAATTGACCCACACCGCAACACCGCAAACCCCAATGTCCCCCTCACAAAGCCAAAGTATTTCTTTAATGTAATTAGACCCCCCTCGTTCCCCTAAACTGTATTTTGAGAATAGAGCACGCACATAAACAGTTTCCGTGCGATTTCTTTGGACACATTCAGGCCAGTGTACTCAGTGGCAGGTTGAGTGATTCAAAATATATATCCCACCAATTCTTCATCGATGGAATGCAAACCGACCAATTCACAAAGATACTTGATTTCTTTTGTGGACTTGAAGGACAAATTTACTTTTTTCTGATCATTTTAAATATTCTACATGTACAAAGTTTTATACTGTTAACTTAGATTCATGGTTTATTTCAAGTGGGAGATGAATACATTATGTGATGATCTGTGAGAAAAATGATTTTATGAGTATCAGAAAAGAATTCATCAACAAATCACATGTAATTATTAATAATTTTAAATCATTCGATACAAAGTCTTTATTTCTGCACTTACTATCCATGAATGATGAGTCTATTATGAAGATATCTGCTAAATATTTTTATGATATTACTGTATTAGTTGGTAAAAACTTAGTTCGTTAGTTTGTACTTTATTACTATAAAGGATGAATAAATTATTATATTGTTTTGCCGAATCGTGACAGCCGTGTGTTTGAATAGCCCACTTCCGCGATGTGCTTTACTTGTCACGCACAAAGGTTTCAATACGAGGCTCCGTGCAAAATTAAATTTATTATTTTCTCTGTGAAAAGAATAAATTTAATTTAGTACGGAGCCTCGTATTGAAATCTTTGTGCGTTGACAAGTAAAGCATATCGCGGAAGTGGGCTATTGATCCATATAAAGAGATCTATAAAGATTACTGCTCGCAATTCGAGAAAATACAATAAAAGTAGTAAATCGATAATAATTAATAAGTTTTGCGAAAAACATATTGTAACCACATGAAGCTGGTGTTTTGAAACTTTTCTTGTTCTCTTGTTGTGTGACCGGCGGCTGACCTGTTGACCTTGTAGTTTGGATCGTCTTATGCAAAAAAAATATCTTGAGGTGATGATGTATTATTGAAAATAACTGAACGTGAAAACTTCGACAGAGCAGTGGAGAAAAGGAAATGGTTGATTTCTAATGTCTTTGAATTGTTTAAAGTATAACTTTTAGTGAAATTTGACGATTTAGCGTGACAACCCATTTAGTGAGCTACATACGAAATTGGTCAAATACGCTAGACAGTTTTGATTCTGAACGGCAAGCTTTTTGCGGGCCAAAATAGATATTTGAAGACAGAAAATTAGAATGGTTCAGCTATAAAGGCACATCTTTTTTTGTTGAGAAATACATATACCAGCGGAGATAGAACCATCTGAAATTGGCCCTAATTTCATCTTCAGCACGACCACTCGAAGGTAGTGTATTCAACGAGTCCGTACGCAGACCCAAAATAGGAATTCTAAAATTATTTTTAAGCCTTAAGATAGGGGAAAGGTTGGTAAATTCAGTACCGAAATAAAAAATACTGGAAGAATTGCCGTTATTGTGCACGAGCTTGCTAAAAATGCACAATATTTCCAAATTTTCAATGACGCCCTGTGAGCGTCGGCCGTAGTTTGAACTTATCTAATTTTTTTCAAAAATCAAAAAGCAGTGGAACTTTTAAAAGTGATTTTCGAAAATAGTTTACCAATTGTGTTCTTCTGTCGAATGATTCTCGATATTTACTGACATTCGCTCTTAAAATGCACACCGCTGTACCAGCTGAAGTAGGAAATATCATTTCTGAGACTTTACCGTTCATCAAGAGAAGAAAGCAAAGAGTAAACGATGGAAGAGGAGTGAGAGTGGTGTATTGTTTCGACTCCTCGTGTAGTGGAATCTGGGAGTATGCCTTCGAGAGGTCCAGCTCGTTCATTTTCTCCTATAGGTCATTTAGAGTTGGTAACGGATAGGTGTTAGTGATTAATTCTAGGTTGAGTGTCATTCTAGGTTGCGTGTCCCCGCATAGTCGGATTGAGCTGTTTTACTTTACGACCGATACTACAGGGGTTGCCCATTCGCTGTGAGTGATCGGGGATATGATACCCTGGTGCTGCAACTCATTTTACTCAACTTCAACTTGTTGGCGGGTTGCAAATGCCACTGTACGATATTTCTGATGAACGGGGATGGCTTTCTCTCGCACATTTAGGGTGGCAGCATTCCCCTGGAAGGTGCTTAGTTTGCCACTAAACACATCACTGTACTTTTCAGTCAAGCTTTCTATTTTATCATATTTGGATGCTTCGAGAACATGCTTGATGGGAGGCCAGTCAAGCCTATATAAATAATTGCATCCGGGAGCGGCCAAAAAATGCCACTTTGGGACCGTCCCGTTGCTTCCAATAAATTTGCCAGTTAATTTATCTGAGCTCAATGAAACACGCTCGACCTTTCCTTGTCTGTTAGTGTACTTTTTGTTCTAATTATCGCTCTATATTAAAACTATTTTGTTTGTGAAACTATGTTATGTAAAATCTCTGTGATTCTGACGGGAGTACCTGAATAAAAGATGTTATGTTGTGGTCTACCTGTGGTTGCGCGGACACCCAGCCCTTAATTTGTTTTGAAACTACATGTGGTTCAAGCAGTAAAAGCATGTCAGTTATTCCGTCCTGTTTCACCGTGTTATTCCATTCCGACAGACACAACAACTGGCGACGAGGATCGGATTGTGAGTAAGTAAAATAATTCACCGTTTGAAATATAAAACAAGTATTTCTGCCTCGAAATCTAGCTACCGCCAAAATCCAAATTCAACATGGCCGCCAATGCTGGGACAATTGGCTCTATACAACCGTTCGATGAACGTTCAGAGTCATTCACATCCTATATTGGACGTCTAGAAATGTTTTTTTCCCTAGTTAACGAAGTAAGTGAAGAAAAGAAGAAAGCAGCATTGCTAAGCCTGAGAGGTCCTAAAACCTATAACTTAATTAATTCGTGGACTGACAGCCCCTGAAAAGCCCAAAGACAAATCGTATGAGCAAATCGTTGAATCTTTAGAGAGTCACATGTCCCCTGTACCCTTAGAAATCGCAGAAAGATATCGTTTTTATCAGCGCTCCCAGAAGAATGGAGAGTCAATAAACGAATTTTTGGCCTCCTTGAAGCATATGACTGAGCATTGTAAGTTTGGGACATTTCTTCCTCAAGCCTTGCGAGACCGATTTGTGTGTGGGCTTTCCAATCAGTCAATGCAGAAGAAGCTACTGTGTGAGAGTGACCAAATGCAATGGAACAGGCAACCAAGGGTGTTAGTGAAATCCAGAAAAATCCTGAACCAACTGTCAACCTTCATAGTCAATCACAACAAGTATTCAAAGTCGACAAACCAAAGAATACTTGCCTTAGCTGTGGCAAAACAGGGCACCCCCGCAAAAACTGTGGATGTTATAATGCTATATGTCACCAGTGCAACAAGCGGGGGCATATAGCTGCAGTATATGCCGCTCCGTGCCACAAACCAACACACCCCAAGCCCCCTATTCCAAAAACACCCATTGCCTTACAGAGGAACAGGGGCAGGAAGAGGAATTTGATATCCCTTGCCTTCATATATTTAAATGTGAGAACTGTGCCAACCCACCATTACAGTTAATGTCAATATTGAGGGCAAATCAGTCAACATGGAGTTAGGCACTGGCTCATCTGTTTCTGTCTTACTTATGTCCATATATAAAGCCACCTGCAGACACCTGAGGCTTCAGGACACCAACATAAAATTGTGTACATTTGGCAATGAGATCATTTCGCCTAAGGGCATTATAACAGCCAAAGTTTCATATGGCAATCAGTGTCATGAGGCCCAGATGTATGTGGTGGACGGTCCCAAAGTGGCACTTTTTGACCGCTCTTGGATGCAATTATTTAAAGTGCATATGAGCCCAATTTATTTTTATTTTAACGAAATCTCGATGCTATTTCTGAAACAATGAAACAGAAAAAAATGATTTTGTGCAAAACCGCGATTTTTTACACGCTTTCAAAGTCCCATGTCAAGATATCATGTCCGTGGTTTTGAGGGCCTGGGTCCTACAAACGAGTGTGACGACATCAGAGTTAAACAGTTCACTTCCGATTTAGTAGTGTGTCTCTGTTTTCCTGTGAAGGCACACTGTATCTTATAAGTCGCGGTACAGAATCTTCGATATTGCCCTAAAATTCAAGAATGACGACTTCAGGTTCCGAATGAGAAGACAGCTATATGTCTGATGACTCAGAATATAACTTTATATCGAGATATGAGATCGAAGTGGAGACGGGAATTGCTGGCAAAGAGGAAGATACACTGCTTCATGTCGCCGGACCGTACGCCGATGAACCCCTTGCTGATGAAGAATACTGAATAGGTTATAGCCTATGAACAAGAGAGAGAACAAGAAGAAATTCGACGCCAACAGTTACAAAATAGACTAGATGGAGTAACTGCTGTTAGTAATTGGTAAGTAATGTATTGTTGTAGTTTATACATGTATGCAGTTTACCCGGGAGTTTACACTGCTGTTTGTTATGAACAAGTCAAACTGTAACTCAACTATTCGCTCTATTTAACTCCGGAATCAATAATTCTTAAACTATTTCTTTTCAATTTTCTCTCCTAAGGTGTATTGTGGGAACTGCAGGGTTGACCTGCTCCAAAATGTTTTCGAGGTGCAGTGTTGCAAGGAAATGGAGAAATGTATCACACTTCATCCTGGCTTTCGTCCAGTCTGTTTGGAGCAGTGGTCCCTAAAAGTATAAAACCCAAGACCGGCGTAGATACCGCCAAACTGGTTCAGAAGAAACGTAAGTGAAGTCGATGGAACTCGAACTAAATCCTATTCGCTAAATTATCTCGGTTCCAGTTCTGCAGCTGGGTAAATTATATATAAATTATGTACAGTTTTCGATGATTCTTTTTAAATTTTCCAAGTCACGTTTTTTTCGGGTTTCCTTGGAACACAAACACACTAAATTTTTAATCCATGATTAAATTAAAAGTCTTGACTTTTCCTGGTTTATATCTGTGTCCTGAATATGTTGAATACATGTACACTATACCTAGTTTTATGTACTAATACATGTATATCAAAATTACTTTCCATTTTCTTATAGATTTCTCAGAGGTGTTTCATACAGGGAATTTTCGAAGCTCACCTATATGGTTACTCAGATGGAGTACGAATATCCCACTACCATCATGTGCAGACAGACAGACAGACATATTTTATTGATGTTTTGTACATGCAAGTACTTCGACATGGGTCCAATAAATTTCAGTTAAATTAGGTTATGTATATCTCTGTTAGTTGGGAACAGGCATCATTGCGTTAGAGCTTCAGCTCTGATGTTGAAGCAGTTATAAATGAATTTTGCTGAAAGACTAGAAATTCTACTGTCAGGGTTCATGATTGTGCATAATAGGCTATTTTCAGATCGGTGTGCCGTATTTATATTACATTTATTCTTTATTGAAGCATAGAATTCCTTCCTTAGGTTTTCATATTTCTTGCACTTCAAGACAAAGCTAAGTGGGTTTCATCCTCAATCTCCGAGAGGCAGAAATGGCATAATCTTTTCTCGATTGGTTTGTATGGTCTTGCATATATACCTTCCTTTTTCGATCTCTAGTTTGTGGTTGCTTATTCTTAGCCTTGTTAGTGCTATTCTGTGCTTCACATTGTCTACTTCCTTCAAGTAAGTTTCTAATTCGTAAGATTTCTTGAATATTCTGTATGTTCTTAACTTATTTCGCTGATTTGAATTACTTCTCGAGTCATTATGGATCTCGCTGTACCAGTTTTGGCATTCAACGTCTCGTATCCTTTGTTTTAGTTTGCTAGCGAGTGCTGTGTAATTGGTTATATTATTCTGGTCTAGCCACAGATTGCCAAAGCCGAGGTGACATATTATGTGCATATGATTCCAAGTTTTAAGTGTAGGGGGGGGGGGGGGGGGGTCATCAATGATTTGACATATCTGTCATATAAAATGTAATAAAATTGTTGTTGTAATGCCAAGCCAATGTTTAGTCTCCAGAACACAAGAAACCAGTGGTTTGGAGAGCAGTAAGCTCGTGATCAAAGGCACATCCCCAAAGGACAGATAATGCATTGGTGTCCAGGAGATTAGTTATGCCAATGCTAAGCTCTTTTTCATTTATGAGACTACGGAACAATGCATATGATGCACAAATTAACAGTACAATTTCAAGTTCCCATCCAGGAAGGATAGGAGGTAGAGATTACCAGAATACAAACCATGTACCGGTATATACATGTATATCTATATATATTTCTACTAAAAAGGTATCATGGAAAATACCATAAATCTAGAAAAAATTATAGTAAATTTAATGGATTACATGTATATGCAGTTTGCATTCTTTCTTGCACATTCTTGCATCATTTTAATTTTTTTTGGGGGGGGGAGCAATAAAGTTTTGAGCAATGTTATAGGGGGTTCAAATACGTTTTAATTCGTTTATAGGGGGGTCATAAGTTTTAACAAGAGAAACAGATGAAATGCCAACCTCCCCCCCCCCCCAAAAAAAAAGCCATACATAATGAACACTACCTTATATATTATAACCTGCCCATTTTTGTAACGTGTTTGGTTAGCTTATTATCAGGCTGTTGTTATAGCGTGTTTACCATTTTTGGGCATTCTTTGTGTTACTTGCCACGTAGTGGAATTCGTGTGATGCCAACCGGGAACTTTTAGGTGGCATATTGAACTTAGTCGAAACAGTTAAACTCGTGTTTCATCGAGTTCTTGATAGTAGTTTATGGATAACTGTCAATGCGACAGTTTTCGTTTTAAGACATACCATTTTATTTTCCAACTAATCAGGTTATAACTATAACAGGGGTCACTCAGACAATGAGGACCAATGACATTGCAGGATGAAAACAAAGCATGCCAAGTTATGGTTATTTGATGCAATCAATGTTGAGCACAAGACAATAGCATTTCAACTTGCCCATGGTTTGATCTGGTAAAAGGCAAATTTGGTGGACTAACTTTCTACTCAGTCTTTGGAATGAAGAAAATCGCATGGATATGTTAGGATTTGCAAGTTTACTAAGTTTGAACGGTTTGTTTTGAGATGTTCTTTTTGTCAAAGTGCCAGTTATAGTTAAGTTGCACAGTAACATACAATCATGTACTTTGCCCAACACAGACTGGTGTCAATATAAAAAAAATAACGTCATACATACAGGTACATGTAACCACTACACCTTGTGTTTTCCTTGTTTATTTGCATAAATACTAGCAGCTTGCCTCTTTGTTTCCCCATTTCAGATCATGTGACAGCGCTCAAGAGGATTCAGTTCATTGTTTTCAATTTCTATCAATTTATGACATTCCTCTTGAGATACAGAGAAACAAAAAATTATCAAGGGTACAGTCAGGTGATCTGAACTGAGGCAACAAATGGGTCTATTGTGGTAGACAGGGCCTGGTTACCCTAATGCTGCCACATTTCTTTTCTGGCAATGTGTTTACAATCAGATGGGATGACTTAACTTGGCTACCTGCGTTGTGCTAGGGTTTGCCATTGTAAAAGGTTTGCTTGGGATAACTCTCCTACCTGGGACAACTTGCTGGCATCTACAAATTAGTACACATGTAGGTAACATTAACAGCAGTCCATGACACTGCAAAGCAGTAATCACTGGTGTCACAGAAAGAAGAATTAGGTCACCAAAACTCTTCTCTTGCCCACCATTTGGTTTGCTATAATCCAAGTAATTTTTGCATTGGGTTGTTGACCTAGGCATTGGGTTAACCCAACCACTTTGTAAACAGGCCCTTATTGAAACCACTCTGCCACAAACTACTTCAATTTCATCATAACAGATGCATTAGTGCCATAATTAAATATTTCCACAATAATATTAAAACACAGTTTTACAACTAATTAGTAATGTAATATTGAAGTTTGTCAAGTTTAAGAAATTGCTTTAATAGTTCAAGCTGTCATAGCAATGCCACAGTTCACAAATTTAAATATTGTCTTGATAATGAGGACAAAACAATGCCCCATGGTGTGAATTCTTACTGAAAGTAGACAAAAATGTCAATTAACAATATTTCTGATATTTAATGAGAGTATGATCCACCCTTTTTTGTATGGCTTTTAGGGACGGACCATTAGATATTTGAGGGGGGGGGGGCAATTTTGTTGTGCAGGATTTTATTTTTTTTCGCCAGAGGCTGTGCAGGATTTTTGTTTTATATTTGCCCAACCCCCACCTCAAATATCTAATGGTCCGTCCCTTAGTCAGCATACTGTGCATTGGTGCTGGGGTCATTTGCTCTAGTTCTTGGATATCACCAGAAAGTTGATATTTTTCGAGCCTCAAGGAAAGTCTGGTAAATTTGTTCAACATAGTCTACAAAAGAATACCAAATAATTAATTTACTCTTGAGTAGGAGAAATACTAAGTTGTTGTTCCTTTGTCTGAAACTGAGATTGCCCCTCTTCCATCCCCTCTTCCACTTCAAATCCCGGTTCACTTGAAGTGGAAGCTGTTGAAGTGTAGGCTTCGGTTCCAAAATATCCCTTGATGTCAAGATCTCTCAATACCTAAAAAGACACAGTAAGCTTTTGTTGAAATCACTGGCAAGTTACAAATCAGTCGAAGCTGGGTGGAAGGAAAGCAAAAACGAATACAATATATACATGTGCCGCGTTATTTCTCACCTTGTGGCGCGTCCCTGACGATGGTTTCTCTGGCTCTAGCAGTTTGCTATGAACAGACGGAAGGCAACAATCCCGATATCATCAGACTTAAGACGGGATAAATAAGCCTTCTTTTGACCCTCGATAACAGTAAACTTCCTTACAAAGTCATCTGGCTTAAAATAGTCCGAACATCCCATTCCCAGTGAGTGAGTGACTTGGCACGCTTTAGAGTCAATTCATCTCTTTTTCTCATTTTCTTGGCTTCTTGTCTTCGATCGTCCGCGAAAGGGATCTTGTGGAGTCCAATGTACAACCACCAACAACACAACGATAAGGTATAGTTACTTCAAAAAGATTTGGACTTTCGCTTTCCGAATACAACAACAGAGTGATATGATAGTCTTTCACATGTACTCACATGACGTCACAGCCAATATTTGGCTTCATTCTTCTTTTTCACGGCCCTGACTTCCACAGGCAACCCAAATTGCTGTTTTATGCCAACTTTAACCCTCGCAAACAAATAGTAAATCTGCTCAGATCGAACTTTTTCTTATGCCATTCGACAGCTAATTTTATTGACAATTTTTATAAATTGAAACATTTTTGGGCTCATATGCACTTTAAGCTTGACTGGCCGTCCATCAAGTATGTTCTCGAAGCATCCAAAGATGATGAAATAGAAAGCTTGACTGAAAAGTACAGTGATGTGTTTAGTGGCAAACTAAGCACCTTCCAGGGGAATGCTGCCACCCTGCATGTGCGAGAGAAAGCCATCCCCGTTCATCAGAAATATCGTACAGTGGCATTTGCAATCCGCCAACAAGTTGAAGCTGAGTTAAATGATTTGGAGCAACAGGGTATCATATCCCCGATCACTCACAGCGAATGGGCAACCCCTGTAGTATAGGTCGTAAAGAAAAACAGCTCAATCCGACTATGCGGGGACCTAACCTTTACCAACTCTGAATTACCTGCAGGAGTAAATGAACGGAGGGACCCTTTTCTCGAAGCTGGACCTCTCGAAGGCATACTCCCAGATTCCACTACACGAGGAGTCGAAACACTACACCTCTCTCACAACTCACAAGGGGCTCTACACCTACAATCGGCTCCCGTTTGGGGTAGCTCCAGCAGCTGCTATTTTTCAGCGAACCATGGACCAAGTGTTTCAAGACCTACCCCACGTGCTGTGTTACCAGGATGACATACTTGTCACAGGAAAAGAACGCGAAGACCACATGGCCAACGTAGAGGAAGTACTCCAGCGCCTTCAAAAGCATGGCTTAACAGTCCAACGAGAAAAGTGTCTTCACGAAGCCCTCACTAAAGTACCTGGGCCACCTGATCAACAGCGAGGAAATCCACCCCCTGCATGACAAAGTCGAAGCAATCAAGTATGCTCCCCCACGTACCACAAGATGCAGCTCAACTACGCTCATTCTTGGTACTTGTGAATTATTATCAGAGCTGCTTGGAAAAGAAACCAAGTGGGCGTGGTAGGACGAATGTCAGAAATCTTTCCACAAGGTCAAGTCCATGATAACGACAGAAAGCGTCTTAGTGTCATACGACCCTAATCTACCACTCGTGCTAGATTGTGATGCGACAGCATACGGTCTCGGGGCAGTCCTCTCCCACCGCCTCCCTGACGGATCTGACCGACCAATAGCATTCGCTATTGGTCGTACACTTGGCAAGAGTGAGAAAAACTACGCCCAAATAGACAAGGAAGCCGTATCTATTGTATTCGGCGTGACGCGATTCCACATATATCACACTACGCACAGATCGCCAGCCATTGATGATCATCCCTGGGCCAAAGAAAAGAATTCCCCCAATAGCTGCGATGCGCATGCAGGGGTGGGCAACTAAACTTAACGCCTACTCTTACTCCTACGACATCTATTATCGGCCCTCAGAGACACTGCAGAGAAGCACCCTCTTCCGGCTTCCCCAGTAAGGAGTATCATGTGACTCTATAAATGTTGACTACGCTGATGTCTTCCAGATGGACCAGCTTGAGCCACTCCCAGTAACCGTGAAGTAGTATACTTTCGAAGATCCGACCCTTCAACGGGTATACACGTTGGTCCTAAATGGCTTTCCAAAGTCAAGCACAGACACAGAGATCAAACATAATAATAATCATAAAGGTTTATTAGACAGCATACATACATACACTTTATTTATCCTCGAATTTACAGAGTAGCTGAAATAAGCTAATATCTTCGATAGCATATCCATGAATGGCTCTTCATCCAACTATAGCTAAATATATTACAATTTATAATTTATTTGTTGAGAGCTAATAAAAAATATTTACAATTTATATTTTTTAAGAGTTAATATAATACACAGTACTTGTATGATTATGTTCAATATAGAAATGCTGACATAATTTAAAATTTACATCAATATAGGTTGTTTGTGGAGGTAAACTAGTTTTATAAATATACATATATCTACAAATATAAAGTTGAAGTCTAAGTATATATATAGAGATTACTTCATGGTTGGTGAGTGCGTACGGTTTTTATTAACGAGTTGTGAAGAATTACAAACGAACGAGCGAGTCCTCGAGCGAGTACTGAGATTTACTCCAAAATAGTACTGAGATTTACTCCAAAATAAATTGTCAAATAAAAATCGCGCGACGAAATCTACACAAACACCACAAAAAGTTGCGAACGCTTTCATTTCGAGCAAACTGATTAATGTAACACAATTCCTATCAACATTAAAGTTTTTTTCAATAACTCGGAAGAAAGTGAAACAAAATTTACTTTTAAAGAATCAGTCTTTAAATGAAGAAATGATAATAAAAAAAATAGCTTTAAATGGGGCCGTTCAAAACCGTAGCTTGAAAAGTTCAGTTGACTGTTTTGCGAATTTCTAATCAGAGTCAGAATCTAGTACTTTTAGTCTTTTGTACCTCTTTGGAGAAGACTCCACTTCAGCTTCTTGGATTGCCAACTTCGGGGATTGATTGAGGCTGTTAATAGAAATGCTGAATTGACCTCCATGAATAACAGCGCCCGTGAAAAGCGACATCGCTTGCTGGTTATGTTGATAATCTGCTGCCGCGCTAGCTGAATGAATTTCAGTCGAGCATTCTGCAACTTGAGATGAATTCGTTTTCTCTAAGCTATGCACATTCCCTGTCGTCAGTTCACTCAACGTACGAGACATTTTTACCTGCTGTTTTTCAGAAACCACTGAATAATTTGTGACACTTTGAAGATTTTTATGTTCCGACAGTTGCACATCACCCAACGCATATAACGATGTTCTTTACATCCACGGAGCCCGAAGTGGACTGTGTTGGTGAACCAAACTGTATTCAATAGACACTCAGGAGTTGACTTTCCTAATAATTCTTTGTCATACAGCAGTTTTACTTCGTCCTCTGTGAGGGGAACTGAAGCGTTTGGTTTACTACCTTTGCCTTTCTTCTTGAGATCTTTTTGTTTTGACTTTAAGGCCGCTCGAGCTTTTTCAAACTGGACGTCTTTCATAATGCTGTAGCCGTAATTCTTCTTCTTTGTTCAAAACTGGCAATCATAGCACGCAACGAATTGGGTTCATAATCTTCGTTGTTTTCTTTCTTTCTTACTGTTATGATAAATTCGCTGATGAATGAATTGAGCTCATGTGGGGGAATTTCTTCTTCAGGCCTCATTGACTCATCTTTTAGCATCAAAAATTCTTTAAGCAAAGCGACATTCTGTTCAGTTTTCTTCTTGGTATTTTCATTTACTTGTCCTTCGATAAATTCCTCTACTGAAGTTATATCTGCAAACCTTGAATTGCTCGAAGAAGACGCCGTGATTCACTTTTTGCTTAGTGAAGCCGCCAGTGAAAGGCGGCAAAACCGATACGACTTTTGTCACTAGTGAAAAATTTCGTCTGCGGCCTCTGATTGGTCATACGATATTTTTCACTAGTGAGAAAAATCGTCCGACCAATCACATTGCTTGTAGTCCGTAACGGATCATTTTTATTTGACAATTTCTTTTGGAGTAAATATCAGTACATATATAATAAATAGAGATTATTACATGTTAAGAGCTTGATATCGTTTTTATTCACGAGGTTTTCGTATCGTATCTCGAACGAGCGAGTCCGCGAGCCGCGAGTGAATACAATAACACAAAATTAAGCATAACAAAATTTATTTCTAAAAGCAATTGTACAGTGAGGTGATATCGTATCACTTCACTGATATGGTTTTTATTCACCGCTTTATCACACGGATATCAACCCCAAATGTGTAATAAACATATTTATTACATGGCAAGCCAATCTCAATGTCAAATCGAGTGTTTTGATTGGCTGGTGCTCGGTCGGGATTTTGCCGTACGGACCGTTACCATGATAACGGTCACAAATTCGCATATTTTGGTCTAAGTTCGGGAAATTGAAAACTCAAATCGAACCGGTAAAACAGAGATAACTATGCACTTAGTGATGCAGTTTAACAGCACAAACATCGTAATAATACCGTTTTTAAAAGAGAGAAAGCCGGTCCATCAAAAAATTTGACCTGTAAATATAATTACAAAGCTTTACCTCCAAAACGAACTTGACCATTTGTTGTCAAACATTATCATTGATGTACGCAAAGTCAACCAGAAAAGGACAGGAAAGAACTAGTTGAAATACAATGCCATCCAAAGGTCTAGTGCTACAGAGACAAGATACATGTCCTACTAATTAGGTTCTACAGAAGCTTCAGAAGTCACCGTCTAGCAGAGTTCAATGTACGTATACGGAAGAACCATATTCTCTGGCCGTCAACTACAAGCGAGTCCCAACATGAAGTCTCCACTCGGTATAGAAACGAAATTAGAACATAGCTCAGTAATGTATCAGGTAATGCAGGAATCAAACACCCCAGCAGTGAAATAACTGAATAATCCGACTCAATAAAGATAAACCTGCTATTACGCTGATCCTAAAAGCTTCGTGGCTCTGTTGAGTGTTGACACGAGAACTCGATCCGTCCAGTGGAAGTAGCGAGTAAAACTACAAGACAACAACTCTTCCAGCGACTATCACCAGAGCCAGAAGTCATAGTTTTTTTATTTCAACAAGTTTACTCCTCTGCAGCCGGCTTTCTTTCGGCTAAAGAAATTTGTCTTGAATGTCAGCATCCGTCCAGTTTACGAATTACAATCCCTCACTATAAACTGGCGCCCAGGGAAGTCAGTAACGTTCTGATTCCATAGCCGGCAACCAGTTTTGCCGATCAGTAGCAAATATCAGAGATTTTCAGATCCAGATTTTCCACTGATGTCCTCCCAGTCAAAGTTGTCCAGGATACAAACAAACAGCATAGAACTGTCATCGCCGAAAGTGATCCGACGAAGATCTTGAACTTTTTCGCCGACCACATGGCACTTGACTTGAGCGAACGTTTTGTTTTTCGAGTTGATTTAGTGGAAATATGTTCTTTTCTGATAGCTTTTTCTACGAATTCCACCTTTCATGCACTTTGAATTAGCAAAGTTTTCTAATTCTGAATTGATTCTGACATCTGACATTGTATTTCCATTCATCTTTCACGCCGGGCACAAATGATCGTAAAAACGGCGGGTTATATATATATTGAAAAGTTTTCGACATAAAAGAATGAATTTTGGTAGGTGAATAAAGGAGTGTAAACAAAACATAGTCTGATAAGTTAACCTAATATAGCCATCATTATGACGTCACAATGACGTCATATATCCTTTTCTAATAGGTTTCTTCTAAATTTTTATTACCTCTAAAAACGTTTTATTATATATTTTTAAAATCTCTTGTTCATGAAAATGAAATAATCGAAAACCCGATCTCGATCGGTTGAAGTAAACGAAAGTTATTAAAGTTTGAATTTTGGTAATTTTCCCGCCAAAAATTGGCGGGAAATAAATAGCATAAAACCATTTATGAAAATGTCGCTTGTTTTAACTTTTACAGTTCGAAATACTGGTGCATCATATTTTGCACAATAATAGAGCTCTTTAGTAATAACAACGTGTTCTTTTTAGAATTTTGATTTTTTGAGTATAACAGCTTAGAATTGAAGCCCCATTTTTTGTAGACGTCATTATGACGTCATAAATATATTTGTGTACCCTCAGAATGTTTTTGGAATTTTATGAATGAAATGCATTTGGCTAACACTTACAAGTCATAGTATTCTCTTTAATAATATTTTTATAGTCGGCAATCTGATTTAAGCTTGAAGTACTCAAGTACTCAAGTACTCAAGTACTCCACGGAGTCTTTGGCCTGTTATTGCTGTCATACCTCCTTGCATTCTGGAAAACTGAATATCAAGATCACTCCCTTGGTAATCTGCACCCTGGCCTGAGTTTCCAAGAATCTATTCATCTGAGTGTGAACTGCAGGGAGTTAAATCTACGTAAGCTACAAGCGACAAAATGGCGGACTTGCGTGAGTGTTACTGCGAAGGTCAAAAGATCAAAGGCTACTACAGCTTTTTACAGCAACTCAACCTCAACCTTCCGACCAATAATACAGTTAATGCATGACATCGAACTTAACCCTGGTCCAACTAATTACTCGGTCATTCGACTAAAGAAGGCTGATAATGTAAAGATAGCACACCTCAACATCCGCTCATTGAAGTGCAGAGATCATTATATTCTTGTCAAAGAGACTATCCTGGCTAACAAGTTTGACGTCTTTACTATATCTGAATCCTGGCTCGATTCTTCTGTCACTGATCTGGAAATTGAAGTCCCTGGCTATGATCTCTACCGGATCGATCGCCAGAACAAGAAAGGCGGC
This sequence comes from Actinernus sp. WN-2022, assembly GCA_030867875.1. Taxonomy (NCBI): domain Eukaryota; kingdom Metazoa; phylum Cnidaria; class Anthozoa; order Actiniaria; family Actinernidae; genus Actinernus; species Actinernus sp. WN-2022. The sequence goes on from JAOWCC010001501.1 coordinate 45,738,179, forward strand.
GGGATATGTGCCTACGTATTACGAAATTACAAGACTGAGATACTTAGTGATATCTCGTACATCTCTGCCTCTGGTTTTCACCAGCTTTGGATGAAGATTCAAGTCAGGAACTTAAAATCCATTATTGTCTGTACAACTTATAGACCTCCTGACACTCCATTGTCATGTTTTGACTTAGACCTCACCGCAAACTTTATCTCCGCTTCATCGTTTAACATGCCTATTTACATATTAGGAGACCTTAACTGCAACCTATTGAACAGCGAAGGTCAAGACTCAAAAGCCCTCATTAATTTCTGCCGCTCCTACAATTTGATACAGCTGATAAAGACACCAACTCGAGTTACGGAGTCCTCCAAGTCGCTCTTGGATGTCATTCTTGCATCCGATGTAAAACAAGTCGAAAAGGCTATCGTCAAACAAAGCTCGGTCAGTGATCATGACTTAGTTTATGTTACGCTGCGGCTAAAGAAAGCACGCTCCAAGCCAATCTTTGTCACTACTAGGAGTTTTAAACATTACAAGCCTGATGCATTCTACAACGACATATCTGAAGCACCGTGGTCTGTAGTAGATTCTTTCTGCGATGTCGAGGATAAATTGTATGCATTTAATTATCTATTCAATGACATACTTGATCAACACGCACCTGTTAAAACTTTCAAAGTCCGCGGGAGACCAAACCCATGCGTAACCGACAATATTCGCGGAGTAATGAAAACTAGGGATCATTGGAGAAAGGTGGCTAAGATAACTAACGATCCTATGGCGTGGTCTGCTTACAAGAACTTTAAGCGCGAGGTGAAACGGGAAATCAGAATTGCAGAGCGAGAATTTGTTAACGATCAGATCAAGAGAAATGACACCAAGAGCATTTGGAAGGCAATTCGCCTTTGCATCCCTAACAAGTCGACTTCTCAGAGAACTTTTAGCAAAGACGACAAAACTGTTGCGGATGAATTTAATCAATTCTTCGTCTCTGTTGGTCAAAATACTGTCGATAAGATCAAATCCCTGGCTAGTAAATGTAATTTTGAACTTAACGAAACACCTTTCACTCCAAGATGCTACCCAATGGATGAGCAATTTACCTTCAGTGTCGTACAAAGTAAACACATCAAAGACATAATAACATCAATGTCTTCCAACAAAGCTCCTGGGATTGACAAAATTCCAATCCGTGTTATTAAAGACAGCCTCCCTCCCATTCTTCCTACAATTACGTCCATTGTCAACGCCTGCTTTGTCTCTTCCACGTTCCCTACTGTCTGGAAAATAGCGGAAGTTATACCAATCCCTAAAGACGGCGACCATGAACAAGCAAACAACAACAGACCTATCTCGTTACTAACGGTTCTATCGAAGGTTTGTGAAAGAGTCGCCCATAACCAATTCACGTCGTATCTACTCGCAAAGGGAAGGCTAACAAAGAACCAAAGCGGAAATAAGAAATGGCATTCGACCGAGACATCTGTGATCCAAACAACTGACGCGATCCTTAACGCCATTGATCAAAAGAAATTAACTGCTGTCGTGTTTCTTGATATGAGCAAGGCCTTCGATAGCATCAATCACGAGATACTCATATCGAAATTGCAAGATGTCGGCGTCTCTGGCTCTAGCCTCCAGTGGTTCCTCAGTTACATCTCTGACAGACAACAAGTGGTACGGATCCACTCAGCAGTGTCTGACCCCCTTCCTGTGGTCAGCGGTGTGCCCCAGGGAAGCATCCTTGGTCCGCTTCTCTTCAGTATATACGTTAACGATCTTCCTTCAGTACCACAGAAATGCAGTTCTCAGTGCTATGTAGACGATACAAAGCTCCACGTTTCCTTCCACCTACAAAACAAGCTAACTACTATTGCTGACATGAATCAAGACCTACTTAATATACGTAACTGGTGTCTCGACAATTTCCTGCTTCTTAACCCAGACAAGACAAAGCTTATGGTGTTTGGTAGCAGACAGATGGTGACTAAACTACAAGACTTCAGTTTAGAACTACTAGGAAAAGACCTTGTACCGGACCAAGTGGCCAAGGACCTGGGTGTTATACTTGACCCTCACCTATCATATGATGAACACATAATTAAAACCGTATCTTCGTGCATGTCTCGTCTGGGACAAATAAATCGTGCTAAACATGCATTCGACAGACAAACGTTGCTAACAGTCATTAATGCCTTAGTTTTTAGCAAATTATTTTATTGCTCAAATGTGTGGGCAAATGCCACTAACTCTAATATTAATAAACTGCAGGCTGTACAGAACTTTGCATGCCGCATCGTTAGTGGTGCACGGAAGTTCGACCATGTAACACCAATTTTAAAGGAACTACACTGGCTGCCAGCTTCAATCCAGCTCCACTATCGTAGTGCCATAATGGCTTTTAAGTGCATGACTGGCTGTGTCCCTGATTACCTTTCTTCTCAATTTATTAAGCGTGAAGAAATCAGTAATCGCAATACCAGAAGCTCCCAAAAACTGAATATTCCTCTATTTAAAACTGCTAGTGGTCAGCGAACCTTCTACTACAGAACCGTCAGTATCTGGAACTCACTAGATCCGACCTTGAAACTTTGCCGAACTATTAGTATTTTTAGGCGTTCTTTAAGACATAAATTACTACAGAATTTTATTAATTAATACTTTCCATATACATTAGTCCTTTACTATGCGTATATAATCATTGCATATAGTTTATATAGATATAAATTAATTAATTATATATTTAATTGTAATTATCTCTGAAAAGCCCCACGGGGGAGTGGATAATAAAAGTATGTGTATGTAAGTATGATGTCACTAATAATGACGTCATAAAAACAGTAAATCGTCCATAACTTTGAATATGTTGATCGTAGAAAGTTCAAATTTTCGGCAAATTAATATATTTCATAAAAGCTTTCTGATGACGTAATATTTTTGAAACTTGTTTTAAAGGTTAATTTTCACCAAAAAAGGAGGTATCCCTTATGACGTCACAACAACGTCACAATACTGAAACAATTGTCCCGAAAAATGTAGTCTTACTTTGTTACCAACCTGCCAACATTTCGTCAAATTTAGAGTAGAGGTAAGGAAATGGCGTTCCTTTTACGTTTTATGTTACACTCAACCCCGCCGTTTTTACGGTTATTCGTGCCCGGCGTGTTTTGTATTGATTTATCTTCGTTTTTCACAAAGTGCCATATAATAAACTACTTATTAACCTCGCTCACTCGGTCTTTACGGGAAAATATCAGACCTCGGTCTTTTATGTACGGACCTCGGTCTGATATTTCCCCGTAATGACCTCGCTCTCGGTTAATAAGAAGTTAATATCATTCATAAAATGATAAATTAATAAAATTATTAAAATTAATAAAATTACAGAGCATACCTTTTTTTGTACGAGCGAACTATCCTTAAATATAGGATGCATTATGCGAGGTCATCGCGTAGTAATCCCTAATGCGCTCCGACACCAAATACTACAAGAGCTTCACAATGGTCATCTTGGGGTAGTAAAGATGAAAGAGATTGCAAGAAATTACGTTTGGTGGCAAGGTCTTTACAAGGATATCGAGAGCCTAGCGAGGAGCTGTATCTCATGCAATACCACACGCAATGCACCACCCTCCCAAAGCCATTCCTGTGCATACCCGCAAGGCCCTTGGGAAAGAGTTCACATCGACTTTGCAGGCCCCCGATCGACAGCCTATATTTCCTGCTGGTGGTTGATGCTTACTTCAAATGGCCTGAAATTATTCCAATGCGTTCTACAACGGCCTCGGCCACTGTTGAAGCGTTGCGAGGCATCTTTGCGCGGTTTCGAATACCACATGTCTTAGTAAGTGACAATGGTCCACAGCTCACATCATCAGAGTTCTCTCACTTCTTAACACGTAACGGCATTAAATATGTTACAACAGGTCCATATCATCCTTCAAACAACGGACAAGCTGAGAGATTCGTACAAACTTTCACACTCGCCTACATGGCTGCATACAAGGCAGGTCAGGGTTCAGCATCGCAAAGAATCTGCAACTTCCTCCTTCAAAAATACAGGAATGCGCCCAATGCAACTACGAAACTATCGCCTGCCAAACTCATGATTGGCCGCAACCTACGCACCAGATTGGACTTGCTAAAACCACAAACCAATTCTCACTACAAAGAAACGACAAACAGCCCTCGAGCGGCCCGCACCTTTTTGGAAGGGAAACTGAGGTGTGGTTTCGAGACTTCTCCAAGACAAGTGATAAGTGGGCGCCAGGGGTTGTTGTTTCTCAGATTGGAAACGCCATGTATGAAGTGCAGCCAGAACTATATCCCGACCAAACAGTGCGTCGCCATGTAGACCCACTCGTCCAGCGAGACAAGATTCCCGCCCCAACAGCAGTAACCAATTTACCGAAGACCATTCATGACAAGCTCGTCCCTCGAGAGAAGGTTCCAACCTCGAGGCCATCAACAGCTCCCCCTATCAGTTCGCCCGAAACTACTTGCGATGAAACCTAAACACCACTGGCAACAGCCCCCGAACAACAGCTCGACAATCCCGCCGTGAAATCTGGTCAGACGGATCCAAGTCCCATGAATCCTGCACCCGTAGCCACACCAAGAAGGTCACACCGCACCACCAGGAGAGTGCCTCCCCAGAAACTGAACTTGTAATCAATGTAATAGTATACGTATCGTTAGTTTAGATGTCATTAAGGGGGAGGAATGGTATGTTGTGGTCTACCTGTGGTGGCGCGGCCACCCAGCCCTTAACTTGTATTGAAACTACATGTGGTTCAAGCAGTAAAAGCATACCAGTTATTCCGTCCTGTTTCACCGTGTTATTCCATTACGACAGATACAACAAAATACATTGAATTTGAAACTACTGGTGTTGATGATAAGCTAACATTTGTTCGTAAAACAGTCTGTGAAGTCATTACACAATTTTGTTTTGCTATGAAATGTATGTTTCCAATTCACACTCGTTATAATTCGTAAAATTAGTTTAACCTGACATTTTGCCGAGATTTGATCTAAAATCTGACTGTCATTGTATTGATTTGAAATTAAACTTGAGTTGCCCATGGCCAGTCCTTGTGCATTTCATTTTGATCGACTTCCGATCCAAGAGCTTTGTTTGCGATTATTTTGGTGATTTTTGGCAGTCAAACCTGTTGAGCCGAACCTCCCTCCAAAGCAAGCTCGAATTTTCTTACAAGTTACGGGCGCTTATTCTGTCTTGACTTTTGAAATAATTCAACATTTGATCACGCAAATGCACAGTATTCTGTTGTTCAAATCCTGCGTAATATCGTAGTCATGTCATAAAAGCAATATACCACACGTTTCATGTGTTTACTGGCGAAATAAAGCACTTGGGATGTTTGGAGAACACTCGAAATGCTTGAAAATCACGCACCTTCGGCTTGTGATTTTCAAGCATTTCTTTTGTTCTGCCAACATCCCAAGTGCTTTATTTCGCCTGTAAACACATGGAACGTGTGGTCTATTGTTTAATGTATATGTTCAGTTCAGCAGTTTTGTTACAGTTACCATTACTTTTAAGGACACTTTCGTTGTGTTTTCCAAAAATGAACAAAACGTTCCTGACATCGATCATATCTATAATAATTATACCGTAGTACAAAATCATGTTAAAAAATCAGATAAAGGTGTCTGGTTGTTTTTTTTCTTTTGCCTCTGAAAGTGAAAGGTAACTGTAGTGATTATAAATTGTCATGTCGTAGACGAAATCGTGAAATTAAAGTGACCTAGTTTCTACGAAATTTACAAACTCGCGAAAATTAAGTGTCGCGAAATACGTCAAGTCCAAAATCGCGAAATTACCGTGTCATGAAAATTACGCGTAATAAGGTAGTTTACAACTTTACAGTCGTGGTCAAATGAGACAATATTCTCCGCTGCGAGGAACCTTTAAAGCAACCGCTGGCAAAATTTCACGTTGGCCCCGCTTAGACTTACCATTTGGAAGACACTCAAGGATTCGATCAGTCTCAGTTCTTTGGACAAGCCTGATCAGGACAGCAAGTAAAAGCACCAACACCTAGGAGAAACACAGCAAAACAAGCCAAATATAATGGTCCTCTCGATTATAAATGCTGAATCAATACAGAACCTTGCTGCCAAAAAAGCTTTTTAGAGATAGTACAAAGGACTTATCCATAGCATGAGGCATTCACAGCCAGATAGCGAGGAATGTGGTTGTAGCATTATCTCTGGTGCGTGAATTTGTTTACTTTTTGGGGATAGAAAACTACATTTATTTATGGTTTCCGTCGTATCCATTTTCGAATCCTGCTCTCCGTAGTTTTTTTAGTTACATTTAGTTGCACCAGGGGGAGGTGAAACGTGAAACGTCCCTGGATGAACAGGAACCGCAAAAAAAACTGATATTCTTAACGAGACCTTAACGTCCAGCTAAATCATAGATGGAATTGGAATTTAGTGTTGGATTTTGTGTAGGTTCGAGAAACTGCGGAGAACTCGGGAAAAAACCCTCGGAGCAAGGGCGAGATACCAACAAACTCAACTCACATGTGGCGCCGTGATATGGAATCAAACTTGGGCCACAGAGGTGAGAGGCGAGGCGTTTGACCACTGCGCCACCCTGGCTCCCCGCAATGCATTTATGTCTTGGAATATCTTGATTTATCCTAGTTCTAAAATATCGGGCGAACTTTTCACAAAGTCAATAATTACAAATTCGGCGAAAATACTTTGTTCGACTCGAGAGCAAGCTCAAAATATGCGATGTCAGAAACTGTAATTTCATAGACATCTCGTAATGAACATGACAAGTCTATTAAAAAATCAAGCTGAAATGCATGAAATGTGTTTTTTTCCAAATTAGAATTTGGCACTAAACGCTTGGGTAAGACTAAATAATACCTAAACGTTTAACCACTAGGTAGAACATGCTGTGGTACTTCCCATTTTTGTCGCTTATTTTCCTGAACAGTAGAAAACGTTCACCATTGACCTCAATTTGCCAGTAATTTTTAGCTTTTGGTATCAGCGCCTGATAATTGACCTAGGATTTCCTATGCATTTTAAAGACCATATTTTTTTCCAGAACATTAAACAATATTTCGTCTACAGTATTACAACTGCTGCAAAATATGTTATTACAGTAAGATGGTTGCCAGAAATAGTGCAATTTTCTGGTTAATTTTTAATTTTGCCAAAAGTCGTATTTTGGAATGTCACGATCGATTTGGGAGCATGTTTGCATTTCGAATTTAAGAAGCGATCGCGAGAGAAGTGGCCACATGAAAACTGCTAATTTTGATACTTTTATAAACTATAATTCCGTAAATAAATAATACCTTTAGTTATAATTTGACCAACTAAACTACACTGAGTAATGATTTCTTATAATTTATTTTGATTAAATTTATAAACTGTGACAAAGAGTTAAGGATATATGAATGATTTCTTTATTAATGCTCACTAGACAGGGCATTTCAGCAATAAATTCAATACTGCTTACAATATAATATAATATAATAAATATATAATATAATAAAATATTATAAAAATCTGATTGTACTAATGAGAATACTCTACAATTAAGTTATAAAAATATATTCTAAGTCTATTAGTAAATAATACCAATTTGGATTGGATTGCGAAAGGATTATGTTGTTTCATGTTACCTTATTATAGGAAATTAACAATGCACTTTATTAACGCGATTTTACAAAATTCGCGTTAATTTAATGTATCTTAATTAATGTCGATGTAAATTTAATGCACGCTATTTTACAACATTGTTATTTTAAAGCACCTTTATTTCATTTCAAAACCTTATTAGTTCATGACTCCTCTATTGGCTCTTCAGAGTCACTATTGCGGTTTGGTTTCCGTCAATCAAACGAGTGAGCAGCTCTTGGTGATTTCACCGTGAGGCTTTGAAAGATCTTTTGAATTGATAGGGTCTAGTTAGGCTTCAAACCCAAATTTTCGGCTTTAAAAAAAACTTAGAAACATCCGTGCACTTGTCTTGGAAGGTTTTATTGACGGAAGCCAAAACGCAGTTTGGCGTTCAGAAATGTAAAGTGCGAGTTTGCAGAATTATGAAAATCGCAGTAAATAAAGCAAGATGCTTATCGAAAAATTCGCGTTAATTTAATGCATGTAAACCTAACTTTTGAAAAATTCGCGTTAATTTAGTGTAACGTAAATTTTCTTCGCGTTGTCAACGAGCATTGTTAATTTCCTATAATAAGGTATTTGAATTGTATGCTATTTTAATAGATGGTTTGCACTCAATCCCCAGAGATTCAAATGACAAAGAACATGGCGGCCATGTTGGTGTACAGAACAAAAGAAGCTAACGAAGAATCTATTGTTAGCTGTACATCAACAGGGCGGCTATGACGTCACGTTAAAAGGGTCTTTTAACATGGGCTTTTGTCACACGGCGGCCATGTTTGCTTGAAACAGTAGATTTCCCACGTGTAGCCTCGTACTGAGCAGTTTCAGAACGATTTGACGCGTGCAAAACAAAGGTTTTTTATACTCCTGGGATTAAACATAGCCGCCGTGTGAATAAGGTCCATGTCGGAGAGAAAAGGAAAATAGAAAAGCTGAGACCAAGTTGAATCATGGGAGTTTTTGTGTTTTGTCTGACTCCATTGCATTCACTTGAATAGGATGAACGTCTTCCTAATGAAGTCATTGTTGAATCATGAGAGTCTATTGTGTTCCGTCTGGCTCCATTGTATTCATTTGAATAGAATGAATGTCTTTCTCACAGATATTAGGGAGCTTCAGATTCGAGTACGAGTACGACAACGAGTACGACTTTTCACAATCGACGAACAGTTTAAAAAAATATATGAACAAACACATACCCTTAGTAGCTTGTTCTCGTGTCTGCAGCATGGCTTGGCAGAAATAAAAGATTTGTACTTTCTTTCGACAGAGATATTTTGAGTCTAAAAGTCGTACTCGTAGTAAAAGTCGTACTCATACTCGAATCTGAAGCTCCCTAATAATGACATGAGCCCATTACTAGGAGCGTCCATATATATTATACCCGTGAGTCAGCGTATGACCGATTTGAGTTATTATTAGCACATGTTTCCCGGGTAACTGTCTTATGACTCTCCTGCGATCGTGCATATGCTTGCCGTAATTATCGAGATTAAGAATGATCTATTGTTCTTTGAGGTGATTTTACTAACGCTGCATTGTCCTGACTATGGTTTGATTGGATTCCCGAAGTGTGGGCACGTGAACTTCCGCGAGATCATATCTGTTCTAAATATAGCTCAATCCGGTCAAACGCTGACTCACAGACCGAGTATGGCAGATGGACGCTCCTGGTAATGGGCTCCTGATAATGATCCCATTCAAGTGAATGCAATGTAGCCAGACAGAACACAATAGACTCCCATGATTCAACTTGGTCAGCTTTTCTATTTTCCTTTTCCCTTCGGAAACGTTTATTGAAGGTGTATACAAGAAAAGGACTTGGGTTTCTGCAAGTTGATTTCTAACCTTAGTTAAACATTAGTAAATTGCAGTGTCGTAATGAATATAGGAAAGGACTTGAGCATATGCATGAAAAACTTTCACGTTAAATAAACTAATGAGTCATTTACTTAAGTTGGTTAAAATGGTGATGACCGTTTAAGTATTCACGTTTTTTTAAAAGACCATCATTCCTAAAACGAATTCATATATTAACTTCTTTACTGATCTATATTCGTAATTTTAATAACTAGTTTAGTTTAGCTGTACGTTCTGCGCGCAGTAGTCAAAGAACAATAATTTCAGTATTAAGGGAAGCTTTTGATGAAATGTTAATCTTATTATGCAGCTAAAACAATTCTTAAAGGCAAATTCATTCCAAGAGATGATAAATATTTAATGCCCTAGCCTATAGCAGCAAGTTATTATGGGAGTACTAGAAGAATTAGAAAAGAATGCCCAATGAAAAAGCAATTACAAACGACAAACGTTAAAATTCTTTGAAATGTAATAGACAATCCGGCCAAATGGTCAAATGTTTATATATTTTTGGAAAGTTGCTAGTGCGTATTAGATGATCACATCCGCGACACCTGTTCTCTATGTTGACTGTTTGGCTGTAGTTAACTTAACCAAGGTTTATTCCTTATATTTTAGGCATCATATATAATAATCTAGATATGTCTCTGAAGCATTCAGTGCTAAAGTTGAATATTTATCAGTGATATACAATTAACTCTTTTGGAGAAGAATCGTTAACTAATAATGGGCAGTCCATTAAAATTAAAATACTGATCTTTAAGTAATTAGCCCAATAAAAACTGTTGTGTCAAACTTTTGCCAATGAACTACTATTTTTTATCTTTATAAATGTCCTAATCAAATGATGATATTCAAGAGAAACAACTGGAATTTTTGAAAAACGTATCGAAGAAAAGTTAATGTCAAAGAAGACTTACCCGAGAGTCGAAGTTTAGTTGAGGTACTGTCTCCTGAAGTATTAAGCCTCAGAGAGTTAACGTAAGCTATTATATATTAATGGTTGTTCACGCAGGCCAAGATCAACACAGATGTCAGACAAAATACCCTACGCTGGGGGAGGCGGTTGCCGACATTGTTGAAACGTGTTGAAATATATTAAAGAGAGTTTGACTTCGCTTAAACTTTGATTCAACATCTCTTCAACATTTTTATTGTTCTCAGAAATGTTGAATCGTGTTGAAACCATTTTACTGCTTCATTCAATATTTCTTGAATACGCGCATGCGTACGTACGACGTCAGGGTGGGCGAAAGGAGGCTGGTTCTCATTCCCTGGTCTCTTGCACCTTGTTTGCTCAATAAATGTTGAAACGATGTAATATCCGTTTGACATGTATGCTTTCAACATGACGCAACAATGCTTCGGCATCAGTTGGACTGCTGTTAAAAGAAATGTCGAATCCGTTTGACAGGGGCCTAAGAAATAATTAGAAACTTGTTTGCTGGACATTCGACAACGTTCTCAAAATTAATCTAATATCTAAAAACATTGTCTTCATATATAATCCTAAACGACCTTATAAGACAGAATAATGAAATAATTTTAGTTGAAATTTTAGACGATAAGGCAAATCGACTAATGCCAAGGTATGACATGTCCTATTCTAATTTACGGAAACCATTATCCTTTTAGTAGTTGTGTGAACGAATAAATATTTACGACGCAGGTGCCGACCCTAACGGGGGACCTAGGCAACTATCATGTATTCTCGAACTTCAATTCTTTACATATATATATATATATATTGTTAATGTATGTATTCTATGTGTGGCAAAGCGCAAATAAAAAAATAAATTAAAAAAACTAGGACTGTCACGAAATTCGACACAGATGCTACATGGGTTTATTAATTTCGCAACGTTTTTCAAACCCGCAACAACAAAGACTCGCATCAAAATCGTGCTATTTACTATCAACTTTTGTCTGTTATTACGGACCCTCACTTTTACCAGCAGAATATTGACTGAACATATCTCTAGCTCATAGGAATTCTCGTTATTACGGACAAAAAATATGGTTCCAGCGGTGTTCGCTATATCGAGAATTAACTGTATTTTGCCACTTTACTTTCAGCTAGCTGTGAACGTGCCTAAATACAGTTTTGAAACATTCACTTTTAAGATATTTTATTTGATATCTCATAGATATATAGATAGTTTTATTTGGAGTCGTATACATCTGTACATAGACATTAATCCAAATAAATGTGCACGTCACTGGGCTACAAGTGTTTGGGAGCTTTCAGTATTAAAAGAGATCGCAGCAGAAAGGATCAAAGTTCTTTGAGGCCATTGTCTCTATACATAACGCACTCGTATATGTATTTTGCAACTGTAGCTGCTGTCCTATTGTTGGGACTCAACATTATTATGTTTAGCCGACTTCCCTCGGAGCATATTTCTATATTTATCTGGAATTCATTTTGCATTGAAGCATGGAACGAGTTTCGTAGATGGTTATATGTATTGCATTTTACGAGGAAATGCATGAGCTTATAGATATATAGATAGCGTAATAACTACATAACAGTGTGGTTGACACTTGACACTAAAGTTATAATCTGCGTAAATGGAGATCTATGTAATTAGAGCTATTGTAATTATGGTGGGATGGGCAGTAGAGTTCAGTTGAATAAAAGAACCGATTGAAAGACAAGCTGACTGCAGTAACCACTTAACATGTCGTTGCTACAATAGGTAGACAGATAGACAGATAGACAGATAGACAGATAGACAGATAGACAGATAGACAGATAGACAGATAGACAGATAGACAGATAGACAGATAGACAGATAGACAGATAGACAGATAGACAGATAGACAGATAGACAGATAGACAGATAGACAGATAGACAGATAGACAGATAGACAGATAGACAGATAGACAGATAGACAGATAGACAGATAGACAGATAGACAGATAGACAGATAGACAGATAGACAGATAGACAGATAGACAGATAGACAGATAGACAGATAGACAGATAGACAGATAGACAGATAGACAGATAGACAGATAGACAGATAGACAGATAGACAGATAGACAGATAGACAGATAGACAGATAGACAGATAGACAGATAGACAGATAGACAGATAGACAGATAGACAGATAGACAGATAGACAGATAGACAGATAGACAGATAGACAGATAGACAGATAGACAGATAGACAGATAGACAGATAGACAGATAGACAGATAGACAGATAGACAGATAGACAGATAGACAGATAGACAGATAGACAGATAGACAGATAGACAGATAGACAGATAGACAGATAGACAGATAGACAGATAGACAGATAGACAGATAGACAGATAGACAGATAGACAGATAGACAGATAGACGGACGGATCCAAATAAAACAAAAGTATAAACGTGTTCCAAGATCCCAGTACTAAGTACAGGTTACAAGAGCGTTCTGAAAGATGTGAAGTCCAGAAAACAGCAGATAGAAAAGGAAATCGCTGAACTTGAAGTACTTCAAGCAAAATTAGCAGAGTTGAAACCTAGGGCTAGCCGTTCAGTCACTCAAACCTATTAAGTCAAACATCCCAAGGAAAGCTAGAACGTTAACAGCGATCGAATGCAGTAGAGAGTCAACAGTCACCATACGACAGAAGGAAACTGATCCGGGACTACAAGTGTAATGCCTAAAGGAATATATGGTTGTTTAGTACATAAATTCAACTTCTGTTCAATTTCTGCCCTCATTTCATGCACCTTAACATTGTCAAATAGTTCGCCTTTCGGCCACTAAACAACCCTGGCCTGTTTAACCGTTTGACCCCTGATGAGATGGCTTACTTTACGTGTTCTCCAGTCGTTATTACAAGTCCAAATGGGCCCATTTGATTACCCCAGTTAGTCATACTATGCCTTTATGCTGTTATGAAATCTCAAAATTAAAAAAGTACCGTTTACCGGTTATTTCTGAAGATAGATGTTTCGTTCATAATTATTATGGTAAACTCAATTCTAAGCGGCATGCACCCACGTTCGTTACACGCTGTTTCCTGTTTCAAGGCATGTTGGCTTTGGTGTAAGTCACAAGCTAGTAACTACAACGATTTATTCACACTCTATAAATACTTTACAGTGAATTAGAATTGACAAGATGTATAGAGTGTTGGGATGCCAGAAGTAACTCAATCTCATCCAAAACACAATAACTTTAAATTGTAACCGGGATTAATATTCATAACGTATTCAGTGACGTTGTAGATGGCCGTATATTTGTTATTTTTAGATACATGTCGTGTTATACGCCATAAATTATACTGGCTTGTATGGAAGTTTCTACACCACAACCGTTCAAACTGAAAGTTAGGCAACGGCCTCAAGGAGGCTAATTTCTCACACGGTTGAACTGGAGCTGTTGAAATGAACACTTCTTCGTTTATCGACGCCATACTCTTCGCTGTTGTCCCACCCTACTGAGTATTTTTTGTTATGCGTCTAATGATATGCGCAGTGCGCAGAAATTATTAGCCTCCGAAACATGCCCTCAGTTTTATTTCAACGCAAAGGAAGTGATAAAATGATTTGGCCGCGTGAAAATGGAAAAAGTAGACTGGCACGAGAGAGAAGAAGGAGGGTCTGCAGCCATCCCTTATACATTTTCATTTCCCGTCCAGATTCTGTAAGGGAAATACCGATTGGTCAATTAGCTGTCATCGCTGTCATGTGTCACGAAATGTCGCACATTCCTCCTGCGAACTGACTGAAATGGCGGCGACAAGAGAGAAGTGGTCGAGCGGTTGAGCGTTCATCCAGGAGAGTATTTAGAAGAACAAAGCAGGCAGTGACAGGTCTACATTTGTACTTTCTAGGCGGTTTTATCTACAGGTGAAAGCCTTATTTTCCAACTGTTTGCCGTGGAAGTCGAGTAAGACAGGACGTAGCACTTCGGCATTGTCCTATATTTTGCAAAGCATTGTGAAGGATCAGTTAATCGAAACTAAATACACTGGGACTTAAAAGCCATCTCCCTCTACGATCTAGATATAAAACTGAAGGAAATTACGAAGTTCCCTATAGTAATTTCGCTTCTGCTGTCAGAGGCTGTTCGAGTGAAACAGTCAGTCAAGGTCGAGTAAATGAACTGATGAAGGGTAAACTGAGCGGGGACTGAGCGACTTACAGTGGCCGTGGTCGTGAATAAATCCCACACTGTAGAGACTTGGACAGGATAAATAAAGGTAATAACAATGAACTGTGCAATGTTTTGACCACACATCTTAGATACCGACAAAGTTACGAACACACAAAGTTTGATTGACATGTTTGATAATCATGTTAATCCATGCGGAAAAGGGCAGAATTCAAATTTCCGTAAGATGGCGGCAGGCGTTTATTTCGCTCGGATCGGTATCAGAACTTGCTCTGCTCGTATCGGCAGAACTTGCTTCGGTCGTACCGGAAAAGTGCCTATTCTGCAGGCTAAGAAATTATGTTCAAATTTGGCAGGCAACTCTTTCTCCTTCTCTCCCTCTCCAGTCCCCACGCGGTTTCGCCGCTCGGATCCGGAGTTGCCTGCGGAGGAGGCTAGTTTAATCTCATAGACTACTTACTTCCTCTTCTGTAAGGTGAGTAATTACTCGGGCTGCCTGTGGCAGGCAGGAATCTAAATCTGCAGGCCGTTAATTTTGTTTTGTTTCATGAAGCAAAATTTCTGCGCATGCGTTAAATTATGCATGAATTGTATGCGCGACCCATGGCACTAATATATTTCTCTCCATTGCAATTCTGCGGACGTTTGTGATACGTTTCGTAGGTTTTATGCCACATTTCATTTTACTCTCGATCATAATACATACCAGCGCAAACACTAAAATAAGTTTGACCGTGTTTTTGGCTGGTTTACCGATCTCGTATCCAGACCTGTGTACGTTATACTATAGCTATACAGGTATACTGAATAGCTGATTTATAGCGAAATATAGCGATTTACTAGCACATATATATACTGTGGTTGAGCAGTTATGGATTACTCTCCTCTATCGAAGTCTGAAGACATCTGATACCTGATCTGAACTCGTGAACTTGTGAGAGCAACACTGTCACTCGCCAACACGAAGTCAGAATACACACTCAGCACATAATTCTGCTGAATTATGATGAGCCAAGCAATATAATTCAACTCTCAAGGTAAACTTAAACAAGAAACCTCTCACGGCCGAGGTTTTGGTTCAAGAAATTAAAGGCTTCCAACAATTTCCTTTATAGTTCTGTAATATAATGAGCAGACTGAAGTTTTGGAGCAAGAACAGCAGATAAAGTTACACAGAGGCACACAAATTGACTAGGAATACAATTAACATGAATTCCAGAGGTTTTCTAGAGAGAACAGCCACAGAGAAAAAGCCGCGAGGCGGCGATCAGCGAGCTTCGATACTGTAAACACTACTTATTCATGTAACACGTTTACAATTTAGTCTGCTGGATGATTGTCTCAAATGTATGTTTATATTTGTACCATATTATAAGTTGTACGTATCCTGTCCATCCTGTGATGGAGCTATCACTATATTTCTCTACTGTTCTTTCTACCCTGCGGCTCTTGAAAAGGACAACTTCTTTAATTTACATACGAGAAAAACAAAAATATTAAATTACATATACTAGGGGAGCAGAGAATGAAAGTCACCACGCTACCGGCCACTCCTAAAGACTGCTAAATTCAGCTAATAATTCTTCCCTTTGGTTATTACTAAAAGGATTTCAAATGAAAGTGTATTTCATCTTCAATCGCATTGGGAACACACCATCAAAAATCTGAAGAAGGGTAGTCCAAAATATAAAATAAAAATCCTGGAACGCAAATATATAAGAAAAAAACCTGCCTTGCACAAACAAGGGGCCCGAAAAAATGGCTGCATTGATGTATATAGTGATACATACTGTTTGTAAACTTACTGTTTGTAAACACTGACGTCATTTATATATTTGCATATATAATGTGGTTGGCAAAAAAACCCATGTGTTTGTATCTAGCGATTTGGGCCCCACGAAATACATCTAAAGTCTCAATTCTGCTTCCATATCCTAATTTCTTTCAGTATAAGACTTATAAGTTAAGAGCATATAAGCTTCGATGAAAGGGCTTGCTTGCATTTTGGAAGAACAAGAAAGTAATTTGGCGATGAATAAGCACGGACCTGTGATATTTTATAAGCAACTGACTGCGTTCACGCTTCGTTTCTGCCATACACAGACCTCGCCTCCCGAAGACTCTTTCTCGTTCAAATGAACGCCGTCTTTGAGGTAAAGGATTTTTTGGGAGTTCGAAAAAGCAAGGAATCTGTCGAAAAACGCTCCCTAAGCTAAGAACATGTTTGGCTTCGACTGCCAAACTGTTCTCTGATTGTTCCTACTTCCTACAGGAAAAATCAGCGGATACCTGACTGAAATCGGATTACAAATTAGGAAGGAATTTGACAATGGTTACAACACCAGACTCGTGCACGAGTAACTCGATAGAACGCCAAAATAATATACTCGAACCAAAGCGGTCGAACATAATACCCAGAGGAGCCTGACAAATTTTAAAGAAAGCACGGTTAAAAAGCTAGGACAATAACAGGACATATTCAGTCCTATAAACGGTCTGAGTGCAATGAGCGCACTATACAAAGATAGCCGCCAAAATAACGCACTACATGTAATTACCCCGTGACACAGCTGGTCCCAGCTAGCTGATAACATGTGTAACGAGCGGCTAGGCATTGCACGCAACGTTGATATTACAGCACTCAAAGGACACCGATTTATTGCTTACAGTCCATAGACTTTAACCGGCTTCGATTCAAACTGTAAAGTAAAGTTGTGTCAGATCTAAAACAATTTGGCAAATCATTAGAGAAGGTTAAGACTCATTGATATCACCGCCCTTCAAAATCCTATAAAACTTAGACAATCCTAAATCGGTTAACTGCCTAGGTAAAATACAATGGACATTCTGGGCTGCTGTTCAAAACATTTTGAACTGCACGCTCTAAATTCTATACTACCCCAACCGCCCAGCCTATTGATATATTTTTTTAAACGCTAGCGAAGCGACGGAACAATATCGGGCTTGATGGACCGCACCACGTGTAAATCAAGAGCCATTACCTTGCTAGCGGTTCGCCTGCCAATTCCAAAAGATGCATGTTAGCCAATTTAAAACGAAAAATGTTCGGTAATTCAGAACATAATTTAAGGCTGCGAATAAAGGACTGACCAAGAATGAATACACGTGGCGTGGCCATACATCATTTGAAAGTTATTCAAAGACAGGCCCGAAAACAAGTTAAACAAAACTGCGGTGATAATTAACAAGAATCCAGAAGAAATAAATCAGAAAAATTAAAGTCACTTGCCTGGTATGCAGATGTTCACGCTATGACGGCTAGCAGTTAGAAGAGGACTTCTACTGAGAGATCTGCCTATTTATAACCCAGATAGGAATCAGATACTCTGAAACAGTATCCTATTGTCATTGAACCAGCCCAGTTTTATGAATGACCTTTTCTTGTCTCAACATAAATACTAATTATTCGTGCCTCATAATTGGTGGTTATAAGTGCAATGTAGATGCATGCTAGTTCTGGAGCACTGGCTGTAGCCAGGTTATTTTGAAACCCCTGTGTGACCATTTCCTGTATGTCCCCATTTTCTGTACATCTGTAGTGATACTTATTTTATGAAGTATGCGAACATTAAGTGAAGATTATTTTCTGAAATTATGTGAAGGACTAATCTAAGAAACATGTCAATAATAATAAGTGAACATGTTCTTAACTTGATTTTTTAAATGAAATTTGTATGAATAGATGGTTTGCACTCAATCCCCAGAGATTCAAATGACAAAGGGCATGGCGGACATGGTGTACAGAACAAAAGAAGCTAACGAAGAATCTATTGTTAACTGTACACCAACATGACGTCTATGACGTCACGTGCAAAGGGTCTATTATGTGAAATTATTTTAAAGGTTAACTGTGAATTGTGTCTTTGTTAAGTGCTTACAGTGTATATATTATTTTATGTGAACTTATTTCAGAGGTGAATCATGTGTATATGTTTGAATTGCTAATGCAGTACCTAATGAATCATACTGGATCAAGGCGGGAAGAGGGTCAGCTTTTTATTGGATAATTTTGAGGAAGGAGGGGGAAAGCGTTAGGTGCCCAGTGAATGAATGAGATAGTCCAGTCTGTATAATAAGCACAATTGACCTATATCATTATGACGTCACGGCTTGTTAATGAGGGGGACAGAATCGACTTGAACAATAAAATTTTGAACTAAATCTGTTCTGCTGAGGAAAATTTAACTTTGAATTGTCTGGTTTCCAGATATCAGCTGTATCAATGTTTATCCCACAATACTTACCATATTTGGTGGCTGTTACCGCTATTCTACGTTTTACAAAATGCATTTCATAGCGATTTCCTTTGTGTTGTTGCTGTTTTGTCCCCCTCCCACGACCGTGATCCTTAATTTTTAAACAATATATTGTTTGATTTGGCGTCATAATGATATAGGGTAATTAATTTGGGAAAGTAAAGCAATGAGGGGAAATATGTTGGAATGAAGAACATGTTTCTAGTTTCCAATGGCTTCCATTTTATAATAATAACAATCAGACAGTGTGTATTAGTAAAGAAATAATTAATTAATAATAGTTCTATTATAATGACATTGATGCTAAGAATCTCTGCTTATGATCATGCATGTTAATTTAAAATCAACATTTTTAAACATAGGTTTTAAAATGCCAAGTGTGCATTCTGTATTAGGCAGACCTTTTTAAAATGGCTAGGAAGTCTTCTATAACATAAAGCTCAGGGATGCTCTGATGGTAAACTCTTTCTGAATTTATGGTTCAGATACAACATACATAAATATGTAATTTATTACAATATTAGTACTTAGATAGCTACTAAATATTATTTTGTCAAAAATTTAACTTTAAAAAATTAAAAACCCATGTAATTTGAATTAACATGAACATGCAATGTATGTGCGAGCAGAGATTCTTAGTATTGATAATAATTAATAGTCAATTAGTTATGTCATGTTTTGCACATGTATCTGATTGTTGTTAGTATCATGAATGAAACCTCATTAACCTCCATAGCCATCATGATTTTCCTTTCCCAAATACATTATCAAACCCACATATTAAACTGAATCAACTATCACATTCTTTCAATCAACACTTACAATGTTACCCTTCCTCATTCAAAATTTGAGTTACAACACCAACACATACATGATTTACTTCTAAATTTCATAAATAGTTTTTGCTATTTTTAATGTTTCATAGATACATCAGTGTTCTTGTTTTTGTGGACAATAAAGATGAAGAGTCAGTGATGGTGCTGAAAAGCATAAATTGTTCGAGTCTTAATTCCATATGGATGTGTTCCTTCCAATGCTGTTAATATATGGGACCAGATAATTGTCATTTTTTTCTACATTAAAAATAAACAGGTTTAAAACACTTAGTCTCAAATAATGGGAAAGAATATAGATGAAAACTGTATACGTTTGTGTTTGTTTTCATAGTTTGCTATATTTGCCTGACTTTGCTTTTGTTTGGGAAGAATAGAGATAGAGATTAATAATGGTGTTTGAAGTCTGTATTTCAAAACAAGTAATCTGTATAACCAGGTGCTCCTTTACTATTTCAGTCCAGATATTCCAAAACAGCAAACAAACACTGAGTGAATTGGGAAGAGAATAAAGTTTTACTATTTTACAGGAAAATAAACAAGACCAGAGGTACTGCTTCTTTGCTTGATCTGCATAAAATGTGTATAAAAGCATTTTTATGCAAAGCTTAGGTGAGAAAGTCCACATGCAGGCTCTTGATATGCACCTCTCTTACAAAACCACACAAAAATCCAACACAACATAATTAGTGTCAACACACTTATAACATGAACAAAATTAAATGAACACAAAACTACTTTGCCAAAGGCATTCGATTACAACTATGTTTTATTGTTGGCTTTCTGAAAACAGAACAATTATAATACTTATAACATATTAAGTTTTTACATGTATATATAGCACTTCATTTTAAAACAAAATGAAAATTCGTTTTCCTTGCATTGGTAAATCAGTCAACTAATTAGTCAAAATGCCGATGTAATACCATAATAACCAACTCAAGTGAAATATTGTATAATTTCCTGATAATAGCTCTGTAGATTTACTTACAGTCTTTGGTAATGATCGCCGTTCCAGGATTTCTACTGCTGTAGTGTAGACAGTCTAGTCACTACTGTAACTTCAAATGCTTCGTTTGAAAAATGGTATGAAAATCTCGAATATGTTATTTTATATGTTGAAACACATTACCTCCTTAGTTCTCTACCGAAGTACAAAGCTTATATATTCATAAGTTTCCTTATTTTTCGCGTTTTTCCAGTCGCATATGAACATTTCAAAATGGTTCGTTTTTCTTGAACACAGAGTTGAGCGAGCAATTGTAGCGTTCTTTCTGTGGTCTGTTTTATGTGTTATTTGGGCTCAGAGAAGCCACTGAAGAATATCAGTCGATGGTGTGACGTAATAAAGTAATCGTGGTATTTCTTGAGCTGTGAGAGGTCCCCCAAAAAAGGTACAATCCACTCCCGCTCGCCGACCATCTTGATTCACTTCAGGATTCACTTTTAATAAAGTGGCTAGTGCGCATGCGCTCCGTTTTTCCGCTCTGTCTATATGCAAATATATAAATAACAAATGTTAGTTTTCCCAGGGAGGGAAAACCGGTTTTCCATACAATTTCTGTATAATTATGATGACTTAATTATAAATCAAGAGGGAAAATTTTGTAACGTTCTCATATGAAAATTAGGGAAGTAATTACATTTAAGGCTCATACACTTCTTAAAACGTATAGAATACTGACACTGTTTGGGTAAATATTCACTAGATGCGAGAGCACCTCGTCCAAAATGTCGGCAAAACCGCGAACTGGTCTATTGATCGCTTGTACTTGGTCTGACCATGGTTTGACTGACTGCACTGCAAGTTTATTGAACGGCTTCAAAAACGTTTCACATTGTAAACAAATAATAGCATGATTGGCATAATTACCGCTCATGATATTTCAAAATTCTCCCCATGAGTGACATTATGCCTTACAGGAATTTATGAAATATCATAAAGGAGTTAAAGGAGCTTTGTGATATCAAAGTAGGGCTCGAAATTGCGACCGATACGGTTGCGAATGCAATTAAGGGCCCGTTTACAAGGAAATAGGGTTACCCTAGCGCTGGGTCATTTCCTCTTATTTTTAGCGATGTGTTTACAAGCAGGCGTGACAACTCGACTCGGCTGCCCGGGTTGTCCTAGCTCCCATAAGGGACGGGAATGTTCGTCGTATCTTTTAGGGGTTAAAATTGTTGGACTAATCCCTTTATGTCAACATGGTTATCTTTTAGAGGATACGAAACGTGGAAGCATTTGATGCCTTTGTCTTTAATATTACAAATAAACTCATTGATTTCTATGTGTTTTTGAATGTTACCCCTTAGAGTTAAATCTAAGCCACGCCCACGCCCAAATTGGTATCTTTTAGGGGTAAAATTGATTTTTTTCGACGATCATCCCCGTCCCTTTTATATTATGGTATCCCCACATTCTGTTCTTCTGAATTCTTCTGAACGAGACTTTATTCAGCTTTTTTTTGGTGTCATTATGATTTGAACATGAGTCACAAGATTCTACGTATGGCAAACATCTGACGAGGCTGGAGTAACAGAAGGAGATTATAATGATTGTAAGAAACACTTCTTATATAGGACGTCCGGGCGGCCGCTGTAAAATATATAATTCAAAAGAAGAAGCAATAGCAGCCCTGGAGGACAAGGTTAGAGATCTTAAGTTGAAAGTTGTTACAGATGAAGATGCTACAGACCGAACTCAAAAGGATATAACTGTAGAGGATGTTACAAGCAGAAATGATGATGGTAGCGCTGTGCGAGAACCCGCAACAATCCCAACGGTCACTCAAAATGGCGGCACTTCTGGACATGACGCTAAGTTACGAAGAATTTGTAGAGTTCAAGGAACTCCAAGAAGATTAATGAAAAAAATCGAGAGACTGAACACAACTCTGAGCATTGAATGCAATGAACAATCTATAGAGTTAAAAGATAGTGAATGCAAACTCAAGAATGCTCTGAAAGAAATGAAGATTGATGTGTACAATAAAATGGAGCAGCTAAGGAATGAATGTGAGTCAAAATACCAGAAAATTGTTGGTGAACTGACGAAGATGAACTCCAAATTGAAAAGCGAAATGAAGCAGTTGCAAAAGGAGCTACACAGTATAAACAAAAATTCATCTTCACCCGCTACAACACAGACTGAATTTGAATTGACCTGTGGCAGTGATACAAACTCCATTGAAGATACCGAAGAAGAAGACAGATTATACAACGTGGAAACCTCAAACTACTTTCAGCATTTACTCCCAGGAAATGACGAAAATGTGATGGCGTAGCAAACACATCTACACGGGAATTGACACATAGTTAGGAAAACAACGTCGATTCAAGTGCAGCAAGTCAAATCCGCAACACTTCTCAATTTAACTACCCCACAAGAGGTACGATGTCCGATAGATCACAGGAAAATAATGTCGATTCAAATGCAGCAAGTCAAATCCGCAACACTTGTCAATTTGACTACCCCACAAGAGGTACGATGTCCGATAGATCACACGATCAGCCACAACAAACCATCGGCCCAGAACTCCGGCGTAGACAGCACAACGTAGACAGATCACCTGATCCACGAAATGAGTGTACGGAAGGAGCCATTTTAATGTTATCCGATTCGATATTCAGAGGGATTAAACAACATAAGTTTGCTGCAAATAGATATGTCAACAAGCAAAATGTAGCCGGAGGAACGGATGACCTAATCAATCACATCAATAATCTGCAAAGTGAATCGATGGCACTAACGATGTTGGCATAAAGTACGTAGAAGAAATATATAATAACATAGAACACATTGTTACAATGTCAAGAAAAATGGGAAAATGCAATCATTATTGTTTCAGGGCTGACTTATCATAGGAAAGACAGTTGAACACAACACGACAGACGAGATAAACACACATTCCAAGAGCCTTTGTACTCAAAGTAGAAATGTTTCATTTGTAGACAATAGAATTGTGACACTTACGCGGGATGGGACCATAGACAATGATACCTTCTATGACGATGTTCATCTAAACAACCGACACGGAACTAAAAAGCTGGTCGCGAATCTTAAAAATCACATGGGACTAAGAAAGCAACATAACGGCAGAGAATGTCAACCACCTAACACGCGAGCGAGATATTACAACATCCGGCACGAGGAATTTAAGAGCCAGAATACATAATGGCAGTGACAATCGACATCAGGCTGGACTGATAATGCAGAGTAGCTGGCACCAGAGTAACTACCTATATGATCCAGATAGTTATCATAACAGGTATGACAGGTCCAATGATAGGAAGCAAGAAGCTTACTATCAACACAGAGATAGACACACACAAGCACAAGCTGAGTATAATTATAACGATAGACACACTCAAAATTCGGTCTCGCCTCCTTAACCTTGTCTTTCCTTCGTATGGGTTAGGTTTTTAAGGGAACATTTTGCTGAAATTCGCTGTAACATGGCGCAGACATAGTTAAGGAACACAAGAAGACACTGTATAGGTTTTTGTCGAGTTTTATTCAAGATTTACGTTGTATATGGAAAACTAAAAAATCCCATACAAATGCTGTTAAATATTATACAGATCCCAAGCTACCTGTGGAAATACAAAGCACAAAGCAATCACTTCTGGAATCAAGATCATTCGTAATTATAATTTCGCACGGCTAAGCTCCACTGAGGTGTTACGACTTATCTGTATATGTTTTGCATTTTTATTAGCAGAGAAAGCAATACGTTCCAACGAATCGAAAATTAAGTTGATCTCATTTGATAATCCTTTCGAAATGAGGAAGGGTGGCGTTTTTTTTTCATTTTTTAATACCATTGTCACAATTACAAATTACAAGAAATCACATGCAACAACCAAAAACAAACACCTAAATTACATTACACAGAAACGCTGTTACACACAAAACCAAACAAAAAAAGAAAGGAAAATACATGCTTAAATCAAGACTGTATTTTGAGCCACACGGTTAAAGGTTCCCACCTCAGACAAAACTTTTCCCAATTTTGTGTGTGCATAGCACTTTCCTTCTCAATCTTAGCTTTCTCTCTCAAGAGGATAAGGAACCCATCAAAGAATACCTCTGTATTGTTAAGGAAAGCGGTGTAGATGTAATACTTGGCAATGATTAAGGTATAATTAAAAAACTTACCATACTTCATTTTTTGGATCTGACCATACAGGATACATGCTGTGTTTAGAACCACTGTGTCTAAAGTGTGTTTGTTCTACCAACTCACAAAACGCTCCCAAAAAGATTTGACATGGGTGCAATTTACTAAAAGGTGTTCTATTGTGTGTTTCTCATTGCATAAGTAACATTTATCACTGTTTTTAATTTTAGCTTTGAAAAGGAAATCGTTTGTTGCGAAAAAACTATATGATTAATCTTATATTGAAATAAGCTAAGCTTAATCTCTTTTGTGGCTCTAAAAGGAAGAGTGTAGAGTTGTGTAAGACTATTTTTACAAACGTGGTTTAAATTTTTTTTCTCCGCTGTTGGAGCTGTTTATGGTTTGTCAATATATCATCTCATTTCAGGTTTTGGCAATGTCCAAATGAAATGAACTGTGACGTAAGATTGACACAGCCTGGAGACACATACACTGGATGCCAGAGGTTCTAATGCCCTCTAAGCAGCGAAGCGACGAGAAGGCCGGAGAACCTCTGAGCGCCCCTTGTGTGAATCTCACTTCCATGCCAGACTAATCCCTTTTGATTGACATATGAGAAACCAGTGAAATGTGCTTTTGACTAAACCGGTTTTGTTCACGTCGGCTCAACCCTCGAAGTTCAATTCTCAACGTATGTGCTGTATTATGTATGTGCCGCGGGGGTGGGTCAGGGTTTTGAGCTCGGTTTGGGCAGGTAGGGTCAGGGTTTTGACCTGATTTGGGCAGATCAGGGTCAGGATTTGAGTATAATTTGGGTGCAGTCAGGGTTGGGGTTCAGTATTTTTTAGGCAGTTGGGGTTCAGTTTGTTTTAGCTACTATGTCAAAAAAAGACATTCTGTTGCCGCATTTTGATCGCCTGCCCACATGCAAGCACTGAGGTTCCCATACATCGTGACGCTGCTAATTCGTACTTCAGTACTTATCTATGTACTTCATCTGCTGATTTATTTACCCAATGACACGTCCCGACTTGAAATGTTCCGTATTTTGCGAGCAATCCCGGTACGTGGTAAACCGGCTGGGGTATATATCCGACCGTGATTTGAAAACAATTTAAAGAAGGGGCAATCAGGGTTTTTTTTTTCCCAAAAGGGGGCAATCAGGGTTTTGGAACTCGGATTGGGTCAAACAGGGTCAGGGTTTGAGCCTCTTGGCCTGATATACATACCCATTTTTCATGTAAGTATAAATTGAAGTTGAAAAAATGTTATTATTTCGTGAAAATGCGTACGATTTTTCTCTACCATAGGCTATCACAAATAGTCCTATAGTAGCGTAGCCAATCAGAATGCAGGATTTGTAATAGTCCACTAGTTGGTTTATACTAATTGGAGTTAGTGTAGAACACAAATCAACCCTATTAGCTAGCTATGGCTATTCAGATGTGTATAAACTACATACCAGTTTCTAGCATTCACAAATGACTAAGTACAATCCAGTGTAGAACATAAACTATATATGCATGTGTATAAAGTACACCCCATGCAGTTCCTTAGATCATTCACAGTATTTTTCAAGTGAAAACCAGGTTGGTTGTCATTGTTAGTTGCAGAATAATTTATGGTCAATGTTGATAGCCGGGTCCTGGCTTTGATCAGCCTTGTTTCAGGTCTGTCAGAAATTCAGTGTAGATTAATCGATTAGGGAACACAGCAATGAACTCAGTACTTTAAATTTCCCTCACCTATATTTTATTGTATTGATTTTCCAGTTCCTTGGCATATCAAAGTGTCGTTATAGATTAACTCTCTGCCTGAATATCAGTAGTG
Organism: Actinernus sp. WN-2022; assembly: GCA_030867875.1. NCBI lineage: Eukaryota > Metazoa > Cnidaria > Anthozoa > Actiniaria > Actinernidae > Actinernus > Actinernus sp. WN-2022. Next base: position 45,764,883 of record JAOWCC010001501.1, read on the forward strand.
TTGAATATTTGTATAACCAAGATGTACACAGTGTCGCAACTCACACAAGATACGGCGATTACGGGTATCTAGAAAACTCAGACCTAGATTTCTCTTCAGCCAGGTCATTTTTGGTATCTGTATGTACAACGAAAAGCAGAATCCAATACAGCGAGCAAGCCAACAGAATTCACTCGGTTGTTACTGGACAGCAGAAATTATGGCCAAGTTGATTTGATTCAGTTCTCTGTTCAACGACCGCGCCGAAAAAAACAGACCATGTTTGACTTGATATAGTTTGTACATCAGACTTTGTCGAATGCTATAGATATAGCACACACTTTCCTCAGGCTTTGATGTATCGTACTTTTAAACATTATTGCATTGGATTGGGAAAATAAGAGTAAGACACTCTTGCTCCGAGCATCGTGTATATAGTTACCAGTTTCCCGGCCGTTCATGATATCGAGGCATTACAGAAACAACACGTCACACACAGGCACAGGGAACCCGTCACCAAATTAGGTTGCGCTCTCCTTCGTCGAACGCAAAAATACACATCACTGTGGAAATTATGACGTTACCATGGAAACACTCTTGGCTCCAGGCTCGTTTCACCTTGAATATAAAATTACAAATTGTTTCTGTTATAGAAAATAATTTGCTTTAAACTACTCATACATAATGTCCACATCGTTTCACATATTCTGAGGCGCTTAGATCAGTTAATTGTGTTTAACAAGGGAGAAATTAGGAAATTGTATTTCCTCATGGAAAGTGGCAAATTCACGTCTTACCGTGATTCCAATAAAGACTGCTAAGTGGATACTCTCAAAAGGAGGTCGATCACCTCTTTAAATCCATTGTTACACCTAAGATAACATACGGTTTACCAATGTATGGAGCCAGCGAGTCGGATTTAAATGTCATCCAGAGTTTTCTGAAACGATACTACAAACGTAGCCAAGAGTGTTTCCATGGTAACGTCACAATTAGCACAGTGATGTGTATTTTCTTTAGTACTATACATGTGCAAAGTTTCAATTGGTTTTACCCACCATTAGCTGATACATTCTTCATTTTGTCTCCAGGCTGTCTCAATTTTATGACGTCACCGTTCATCTCTGGAATGAGATGAGATGTTGACAAACGGGAAACGCTACCCTTCCTCATTTCGAAAGAATTTTCAAATGAGATCAACATAATTTTCGATTTGTAGGCACTTTAAAAAAGTAGAATCGAAGTATGGTTTATCTCCATTTTCCATCACATATTTTAGGGAAAAACTCTACGAGCCAGCGAGGCGTAGGTGCAGGGGACGTTGCCATGAATCCAATCTACGATGAGGCCGTACAGCAAGGAAATGATATTCAAATTCAGGGACGCAATACCACATCGAACACACTAGCCTCAGTTGCCAATCGGAACTATGACCTCACGCTCGCCACTGATAGGAGAATAGAGGCATCCGACAGTGCGTATGCTCAAGTAGGTACGATGGAAAATCCACTGTATGAGTCATTTACGGAGGCAGTATCACAGCAGGAGAATCCTCTTTACGAAGGATTTTCTCAAGAGCCGCAAAAGAGTAGTCCGAGTGCATTTAATCCATTGTATGAGTGTGGTCCAGAAATGGGTACCATTCCCTCCGGGTCACGAAACCATGTCGAGGCTAATATTAATCCTATTTACGACGGAATACCCGACGATTTCTGTGGTGGTGCACCCGCGACGAATTACGGCGCTGAAGCCGATTTTAACACACTTTACGAAGCAGGAGAGAGTGGTGGTAGTGGGCTTACTCTTGACGCGAATTCTAGAATCGCAGATATTGATCATGTTTATACTAATGCAGAAAAAGACGTAATTGGTAGAACTGATAATGATGTTAGAGCCGGAAATGAAGCTAGTTTCAACCCATTGTATGAAGCCACGGGCGAATTCCAGCCGGAAGCTGTTGAACGAAAGCCTCGCTCAATCTCTTTCAGTAGAAATGAGCCTGCATATTCGAAGCTCGACGATGAGCCGAACTCATTAGATGGTGACAAGAAGAGCCGAGCGTTAAGGAAAAGATCCGACTCGAAGCCGAAAAGTTCAAAATTGGTGGGTTTAAAGGAACCAGGACCCCAACCGGAAGATGAGGTTCCGTTTACAGAAGAGACCGCTGACCAGATTTCATACTCGTCACGCGACTGCCGGGATAATGAAGGCTATGGTGAAAGTGACCTTTGCGCTATGAATGAATTATATGGGGCATTGGAAGACCCGAATTCCCTTCACTTAAAGAGCACGTGACGAGTCACGCAACAGTTAACATAACTTATTACGGATAGTTTGTCACAGGAAACATAACGTGCAGTGTGTCGCTCGGAAAATTATCTTAGTGACAGGTCACGCATTCGTTTGCTTCCTGTGGAATGCAACTCTGCGTGAAACACTACTGGGAAGCAATACGGGATGACCCATTTCATAGATGAAAGTAGCATAACGTGTCACACAAAATAGGAACTGAAATGTTACAAGACGTGTCGCGCAATATTATAAAGTTTACAACATTTCTTCACAGTCCTCTGATCATACACATGTATTTTACAAGGTTGGCCATTGGTTCTTCACCTCAAAACAATCGCCAGACTGTGTAAAAGTTTTATTGAATTGGTTCCTGGTTAAAGTGAAAATTGTAGGAAACTGTATGCGGTTCACCATTTTTACTGTGAAAACGCAAATAAAACACCATCTAGCATGCGAAAAGGGGAAAACAAAATATATTTGAATCACAAATTTGATAATATTCCTCATATACGGATTTCTTCAAAATCAAACCATAATTAGGTTGATCGAATATAAATAAAAATGAAAGTGCATTACTTTGATGGTCTAATTACGAGAACGACAAATAGAAGATTAACACTCTTTTTACATTCCTTGCCGTTCAGCCCACAGTTAAGGTGGCTCGCCTGGATTTTCCAGGGACGCACCATATCCACTTTGAACGGCTGCTACTCCACTGTAAGAGCACGGTCGGGCTAGCAACTTCACCTATTTACTAGAAATAGAATAAACTTTCCAAAAATGTAGGTCTGTTTGACATCGGTGTTACCATAGCAACACAGCGTTGACGTCATGTGTTTTACATATCAGCAATTTTCTCGAAATCTAGCCCTAAACTTTTAAAACGACCTAGTGTTCCTTGTAGTCTAAATGTAGGCCTTCAAGACTGCAAAGTTTAAAAAAATTGTATGAGAGCGTTTTCGAAAAAAATTGGGTTGAATATTTTCATTCAAAAAATAAACAGTTCGCCTTACTTCCTGTTTAGTCGTCGAGAACTGTGTTTGCTGGACCGATTCAAACGCTGTTTTTAGCATATTTCATACCTGTGGCATAGGACTACTTCCCATGAAAATTTTATTCCATTTGCTTTATTCGATTCCGGTTTATGGAATAATAAGTAATGTAATAAATATGCTCATTTTACTCAAAATAGTAACGTATTTGCTAAGGAAGCTGTAATTCGAAAACTAGTCGATAAATATATTTTTTAATCCATACACCTGAAATTCAACATGTACTACCCTTGCCCTGTAAATTTCAAGAGCATTGAATCATTTTAAGGGCGCGAAATAAAAACAAAAACATAGGGAACTTTTACATTCATCCACGCAAGCTTCATTGCTGTATCATTTTGTTTATAGCTTGTGTCTTTCCGAAATTTCTCTTTTGTCTAGATTCTACATACTTGTGTGCTTTTGAACTAACAAGTTTACCATGCACGTATGCTACGCTTCGCTACCGCCGGAAGGCTCGTGCAAATTCTGTTCTTAGGACAATGCCATGCAAATTAGTTAAAGCATGAAGCTTGGCAGTGCGGGATGATAATGTTGGATAAGTGTGTTTTTAGTAACCAGATCGGGAAAAAGTGCCCGTGACGTCTAGACCACATTTTCTAAATATAAATTAAAAACGAGATTTTGTATTAGTGATATTATAAAACCTTTTGTAAATAAATATTATAAGTTATATTATAACAGCGTTACAACTGGCAGCGTTACAACTGGCATGCTCTCTCGGAAATGTGTGAAAATCAAGGTCATCCAAAATGGTATTTCCTGTATTTTGAGGCAAACATTATACGAAAGAGGCTAGTAAAGAGAACAACTGTAAGCCTGTGTTTATTGGCGTCAAGGTAACTACGCCTAGTGGCCCCCTGCAACATGGAATGTTTTTCTCGTGACCCCCCTCAAAGTCACACTTTCTTTGGTGCTCCCCCTAAATCCCACCAACACCTCCCCCCTCCCCACCTTGTGTAAAAATAACGATTCCTAATGATTCAGGTCAATTAACTTTCCTGGTGAGGCCTTTTTTATTAACTATCTTTTTCTCATGTTTTTCTATTGTCCTGAAAAGTTTGACTCAGCTACAACTTGAATCACAAACGTTGTAGAGTTGCTAGTATCACACAGGGATCCCAACAACAAAAACGTGGCCAAAGAAATACACCACAGAGTCCCCACCAGGATGATAGGAACATTGCCACAAAGTGCCCAACAAGTCCACGTTAGCCTTGGCAGCTCTTGGGATAGTGACTGTTTTACGTTGTTTGGGGTAGAGCTGTTATTATATATCGTCGGGTTTCGTGAAACAACACTGAACGCCTGGTATGACAATATTTGTAAGAAAGCTTATATTTAGTTATTAGCTTTTGATTTAGTTATTAGTTATTACTGTAACAATCTAACTAATGAGGCAATAAATGAACAAAATACTAATCGTTTTAAAAGACTTGTACGCAAGCATATTTGATTATCCTTTAAATAAGTAAAATAATGTTACCTAGCATTGTACATTAAAGATTTATTTAGAGCCCATTTTTATCAACTACATGTATTAATATTTAGAGTCGAAATATATAATTGCAGATAGTGTATTTATTATTATTAACTTATCTTATATTACTTACATATTTTTACACGGCTCCCTGGAAGAGCATTTTCTTCTGTATAATGATGGGATACCGTGTATAATAAAGTTGATGATGAGTTTAATTTCATCAGTCAATATAGAGATTTTCGTGCTCTGATTGGTCGAGAATGACATCATACGTCGCTATATTCACCTGAAGAGCGGCTGGACTGAGGTGAATATAACATACAAAGTATTTATAAAAAATACCGATCACATATCAGACCGATGTTTCTCGCGAAGAAATAAATATTATGAAAGAAAAAGCTTTTCCAAAACACACCAAAGTAGCTGCTAAATAAGTGTTTCGCGAGAGTTTTCTTAGCTACTAGCGTCCCCTCGCAGGAACCAGGATCGTACTTAAGCGAATGGACGAGACTTGAGTTGGAGTTCACCGTGCTTTATTTGTTCGTCCTGTGCGGACCTCCCGCACCAGCCAACTCTACTAAATTTTACAATGTTACTCCTTACGTAGTAAAAGACATACACGCGTGTGAAAGCTTGCAAGTTATGCTGGGAAAACAAGTTATAAATTAACCTGTTTTACCAGAAATACAATTTCATGACGTTACGTAAAATCGTACGCCCATACGAACCTTAAAACGAATTTTAGAGTATTTTAGAATTATGAAACTATCCAAATTTAACAATGTTCGTTTTAAAACAGTAAGACTTAACTGTCCAAGAAGAAATATCTAGGTTAAAATCGAAAACAAGTGAATTCAAGAAGGTGACAGTTCTCTCTAATCAATGCTTAAATAAACAAAATGACTTACGCTCAAGGAGGTGCTTATTCGCTGTTCGCGTGAATTTGCACAACTTTCACTCGCAGAAGTTCTGCTAAATATGTATGTGTTATCAGAAGATAACAACAGGATGCAAAACTACATTAAGATTAAGATTAATTGACAAGCCAGTAATTACTAAGCTAGTATTACCTTGGACTAGAGACAAACTGCTGCCAGGTAAAATATCGTCAAAGACATATTTAGAATATAAAAAGAACTCAGTTGAAACGCACAAGATAAAAGTACATTGATTCAAAGAGGATTTTCCTCGGTAAAAATAGTAAAACTAACTTTAACTTAGGTTAAAGACTAAGTATAGGTTTCTATTAGAACGCCTTATACAAATAATATATGTGTAAGCATAAAGAGAACATCCGTAGGATTTACGATTCTGACCACAATATAATCAGATATGTCGCTATTTTAAATCCCTTAGTTCATTAAGTTTTACCTTCCAAGAAGGCCGTCATGACGTTCTGGCGTCATAATGACAGCTTTCTTTGCAACAAGGCCTGCGATGTCACTTAGTTTCACTAATCTCGAGCGCCAATAATTATACATCCGATTAGGGAACATGCTTTTCGATTTTCCTTCTATCCGTAGTTATATTTTCCCATTAATATATATTTAATTTGAGGAACTGATATGTTTTCGGAACATTACTAGCGAATCCTCAGGATTGGATTTCTAAATCCAACCGAGAAAATAGACTTTAACTCTACCTCTCCTATTAATTATATTTTGAATATATATAATCTAGCTGTAAGCTGCTAGCTTGTTACGTTTGACCAAACGTTAAATGAATGGGTACAGTCGTTATTCAGTATCCGTCAAACCAACCTCAAATGTCAATAATGTCATTTGTGTCAGAAGAGGAAACTCCACAGTAATTACCCTAGGGGCCAAGATTTTGATTACATGTATATATTAAGAAAACCACGAACCCCTGGCTTTAATAACGCCAATTTTACACTAAAAGAGAAACGACTAAAAGTGGTTTTTATTTCCTTTTTTATCGTGTAACATAAGTATGGCTTAACTTGAAGCTTTTTCGAAATACAGAAGCCTTCACAACCAAAATTTACTTACGAGTTTCGGGGTGAGTTTATTCGGTCCTCATGAATCACAAACTTTCACAAAGAAATAACGTCTACTTGAATGGACAGTAAATGACAGTAAAAGGTGAAATGTTATACACTATACTGGTGTTTACAGTGCAACTGATGCCAAAATCAATCCCGCCTCCGGGTTAGCTGCGCGGGGGAGTTCCGGTCTCTTGAGCAGGAGAGGTTGAGCGCGGGTTCAAATCCCCGGTTCGCGTCCTTGGCGATGGACATTAAGCCGTTGACCAGTTGTCTCCTTCCTCTTCTAATCAATATGAGGGACACGACAGCCTGGTATTCTGGAGCTACTAACAAACTCTGCACGGCAGCACATTGCGCCACAATAGCAATCCAGATCTCAAGACATCCCCTGTGAGGCGAATTTGATTATATACGTACGTATAGAATTTGTGCAAATTAAATGAAAAACTTTAACTTTGTAGAGATACCTGTTGCAAAATCTACGCGGCTGGTGAAATTACAAGGAATTTTGAAATCTCTCTCGTGGTATGCCAAATACCACTACAAATACCACTACAAATACCACTACAAATACCACTACAAATACCACTACAAATACCACTACAAATACCACTACAATGCAGCTGCATTGGCTGCCCATTGAGCAAAGGATTGAATTTAAAATATTACTATATACATATAAAGCAATCAATGGTATTGCTCCACACTATCTAAATGAATTATTAGACCAGTATGTGCCGCAACGTAGCCTTAGATCTGCTGACAAGCTATTGCTTATGCATCAATCAGCGGCTTCCCCCTGGGGCCGACCCCCGGGGAACCCACGGGAACTCAGGGGCATTTGTCACGATTTGTCAGCTCCATGTTGCCCGAGGGTGTGGGGGAAAACAACACTTTTGCTACCGGTGGTTTAACCCAGGGGACGGACCCTGGGGATTTGTAATATCAGGTCAGCGGTTTACCCAATCCGTTATTCCTGGATGTTCTTCGAGCTTCGCGCCATTCCGCTCACGAGGTCTTTGACTTTGGTTTGAACTGGCGCCCTTTTAATTTAATATGCCAGTTTTTAACGCGTGGAGCACCGACAGAGGGAAGAGAAAAGCCTCAACGTGTAACATTATATATATTAAAAGGTCATTGTGATCTTCTATAGTTTCATGATCCAGTGTGACAAACGAGGGCCCATCTGCTTCATTTGGTACCATGGCCCCTGTGTAAAGATTAGCAAGAAAAGGGGCGAGCAACTGCCATCATTTGTGTGCTACTACTGCAAAGATCTATAGGTGATATGTAACCGATATTTGTTAACGTATATTACAGGGACCCATTATATTTGCCCCAGAGGGAGGGGATTTGTCAAAATTCTCCTGCCCCATACCCAGGGGGATTAGATGAGGTTTGAATGGGCGTTTGGACAAATCCCCCAGGGTCCCCGGGGGTCGGCCCCAGGGGGAAGCTGCTGATTGATGCATTAAGATACCATCATATAATCTGAAATCTTATGGCTACCGCGCTTTTTCAGTTTGCGCCCCGCAACTGTGGAATTCCTTGCCATTAGATTTATAGCACAGCCCCTCCGTTGACAGCTTCAAGAAAAGCTTAAAACATTTTTATTTAAGAAAGCTTAGTACTGAGCAATTACAGCCATCGTATAGTATATTAACATTTTATCCATACGTATTTTATCATTATCACTATTTTGGTTTAATTCTGCTTTTCTTTATATATTAGGTAATTATTTTTAGCATTAGGATACCTTGTAATTTTGTTTTTTTATATATTCTTGTAAAGCGCTTTTGGTCTCTCAAGGAAAGAGCGCTATATAAATAAACTATTATTATTATCATTATTACAAACCATGCTATTACTATTACTAATATACTTTCAAAGATATTTCGAATTCAGCTGATTTGCTGTGAGCAGCTATATATTTATGCTAAACACCAGTGCCAAATCATGTAATATCTCGCATGTGAACAGATTTCTAAAAAAACAAATTCAAAATCCCAAATTTGAGAGTTATATCTCACCTAGAAGGCAATAGATAGTCGAGTAAGTGTGCCATATTTACAGACGTTAGTATGAGGGGGTGCAACAATTTGCTCCCCCGCATACAAATGTCTGTAAAATCGTTCTACTTTGCGGGACCGTATCTTTACTCCCATACAAGATATAACTCTAAAATTTGGGAGTTTTACTCAATATAAATGTTGTAGTGCTCTTTTTAGCAGTATTGGTGCTCTCGCTAATTTAAGCAGATATCGTAATGGCGACAACGACCTTGGATTGGTCTATTAGATTGATTGAGAGCCGGTGGTCTTTCCACATTTTTGAAACAATGTAGGACAATTATAACATTGAGAAATTTCAATTCCACATTTACAGCCGGAAGAAGTTGAAAAACTGAAGCAAAATGCTTTGAATAATACTGACACATGCAACAAAAACACAAAAACGTGGATCAGTAATCCTATGGCTTTCTCGTGCAGTAAAATCGAATTGATGAAATATTTCCTAAGTGCAAACTTAAGATACCAGGTAAAAGAATAACTGATCAAAATTTGAGGGATGTAGCTGTGCTGGGAAGCGTGAAATCGTGTGTTCAGTTTTCCATACATTCGTCTGTAATGTTTCCCGCGGACTTTGACTCGTTGTTACAGACAAATGTATAGAAACCTGACTGCGCTCTTCCCAGCACAACTATAACCCTCACATTTTGATCAGTTATTCTTTTACCTGGTATCTTAAGTTTGCAGACATTAATATTCCAGAAATTCAATTTTACGGAAATTATTTGGCACTGGATTCCCATCGATTCCCATACTGTATTTCGCGCCATGTTTGCACCCCTTTCAAAATGTAAGAATTACCGCGAACTGGTCTATTCTGGATTAATTTGAACTCGTGTATGATATTTTTTTAAGCGTTTTACATTGCATTCGACCTACGGGCCCATGCAACTTTGATACTCTTTGCAGAAACTCACAAGTTCAAAATAACCGAGAATTGCACTCACGAACCAATACATAGAGGATATTACACGGTGGTGAGAAGATATGAAGGTTATCCTCGAGAGGATAAACTTCATAGCTTCAAACCACCGTGTAATTTTCTTTTTATTTTACTCACTGTCGCCTGTCGGTACAAACTTCTTCGTGATCAGTTCTAAGCTGTTCTGGGGAGTTTAAGCGGGTTTTCTCGTTTTTTCGTTGCAGTCGAGAAAATCTTTAGAGAGTTTTAGATCGTATTTGGCTTTTTGTGCTCCGAATATTCATTGTCATGCAGCTCATTTAAGTTGTTTACTACATCTTCTTCTTTGATATTCACAAACCTACCCGCCGGGCTACCGCCATCTTTGTAGTTCAAAAGGCGACAATCGTGACGTCATCGATATATTCACTAGTGAGGATATGGAAAATACCCATATCCGTACCCGGATGTCGTTTCGTATGAGTTCTAAGAGTGGTTTATTTCTCAGTAAAACACTATCGTCCATATAATAAATATTATTAATTCTACGTATCGTATAAAAAAGGATATTGCTAAATAAACGTTGTCTAGCGATTTACAGAACAGAAGGCAACATAGTTACTCTGTCACCCTGGTCGAGATAAACTGGGGTAAGCAGCTTCGTTACTATTAGTTTACCTTTTACATGAACGCTTACAATACAGGTTTATCTTTCACAATAACTGATGTTTTATACGATTTGAAAATCAGGTTAAATGATATACGTCACTGTTCGCTTGTAAGGCTTAATTTAAAGAAACAATAATAAGAGAACTTAGTTAATCACGGTTCATAGCAAAGTCTAAACTAAACAGAATGCCAATCACAGTGTTGGAGGAGGCAAATCGACTATCTATTAGCATCATGTGGGTAAATATCGTGCTGGTGAACTTCTAGCTCGCGGTCGTTCTGCCTCCTCTACGGACATCGAAACATTTGACAGTTATTTTAAGAGAAGCGACAAGGGGAAATTCAATACGTTTGTTATCGTATTATTTAGCGTATGGTTACATATTAGAGCGTATTTCATTCGAGTTTAGTCAAACCGAACCCAAAATAATTACAGAGCCAATCACGAGTAAGTAAAAACGCAATGAGCCAATCACGAACTGACGTAATTCGTGATTGTTCTTACTTGAACCAAAGACGACGAAACGTAAAACGCCATCGCGGATAACTCTCGCTAACATTGATTGCGCAACGAACGAAGACAAAATTTGGTTTGGCTGACTGATATATAATTAGAAAAGATTTTTCACAGCCAATGGAAAAACTAAGGAAACTCAAAACCAGAGAAATCACCGAATTACTTTTGACACTCAAAAACCGCTCTACTGCGCATGCTCGTCTAACGGAACACGGGGCACTAACTGAATACAAGGGAAGGGGCTTACTCGAGATAAGGCTCTTATTTGGGATGGGGCATGAATGTCTGTTAAAAAACGTTGACCAACTGTAACAACAAGAATTAACGAACCACTTAAAAATTAGAACAACTTGCAGACTTTGCAAAATGTAAAATGTATATTAAATGTTTGGAAAATGTTTGTAATTCTTAACATTATATTCAAAGACATTTTGCAAACATTTCACAGACATTATATGTAAAACGGTTCTATTTTGCCAGTCACGGGAAGAGTTCATTCAGCAATGTTAATAACTTGTTTATCATCACTCTCATCGATCTCCGTCGGGTTGAAACAGGGGTGCATGTTTATTGGAAGTAGTTCGCTAAATCGAGTCATTACGGTTCTTCAGGGTCTGTTTACATTAACAAAGGTGGATTATAGCACTAGGGCTATCTTCATTGTAATATAATCCCGCGAGACTGTTTGCATATTGATAACAATGATGATGCACCAGGGTAAACCTCCCTTCATGTAAAACAGGCTCTAAGAAAAGGATTGTTCATATCACATTGCTTGGAGGTTCCTCCTTTTCTTTGTACTTGTTCTCCGCAGCGCGAGTAATTAGGATCAACTGCTTCTTTCTCAATGTCGAATGCATGACAGAGAACCGCACATGGAAATCTTCAAGCATTTTTCGCAGATCTTTCACTTTCTCCTTGTATTCCTTTTTTGGACTTGTATTTTCTTTGTGACCTTAGGTAAAATGGATAATGATCATTACAGATATTGATCTGTAGCAAATGGACTGCACTCATATTATATTAAAATCCTGAACAAACGCATTGATCATGAGCTAGAACAATTTGAACTACATTTGAAAAATATCCAACCGAAATTATGAAGGAAAAGCTGGGCAACAACAACAGCAACAATATTGTTTTAAACAATAAATTGAATTAGCATATACCACACCAGTGAATATCACTTTTCGCGCGCTCTGATTGGCTACTCAAACAGTGAATATGATTTTTCATATTGACCTCCGAGCGAAGCAGCGATCACCTCGCGCGAGTGTTTGTCCATTTGACAGAAAATAAAATAACTAATTGGTGCTCGCTATTCGGCTGCAGTGTGATATATACTAAAACAATTATTTACATCAGTGTTGGTGAATAGTGGTGGATATTTACCTCGCCGAGCGGCTCGGTAAATATCCACCACTATTTACCTCCACTTCGCTGAATAATTGTTAGAGAATAAAAGAGAAACCACTACATGAATGAATGAAATAGCTTCGATTTTAGCAATGACATGATGCGATTTTACTCCTCGAGTTTTCGAGGTTTCTTTTTGAATACGACGAATACGTTATTTATTTGTTGGATATTTTCGCATTTAGTTTGTAGGAGTGGTTTTATTTTTGACTCACTTACGGGTGATACCCAGCATGAGCTGGGAGTTATAGGGGGCTCTTGGTTTTCGGTTAGTACTGGATGTAAGATCTCATGCCAATGGTTAATAAAAATAGTCCAAGGACTACGGCTAAGCTGATACAATAAACACCCGTTGGAATCATGCAGTGAGTTTTGTTCCCCTCGATCCTCGATGTTCCCCAAGATGGAGTAGAGGGGAAACAAAACTCATTGATTCCCGAGGAGACAGTCACTAAGTGATTTGTTATATAGCAACAATTATAAAATTCTTTTTTTGCCTCAGTTTTGGGAAGCAAATATTTGTTTTCCCGCCTTTAGCTAACCAGTGGCGCACGCGACACATCACACCATCTTCTGTCACGATGTGATCTCGCGAGATCCATTGGATTTTGGCGACTGCCACGTGTCCCGGATCAGCCAATGAGAGCGTGCGGTGTATCTGGAAAACCTTTAACTATATAACAACATTAATTATATACAAAACAGTATTTTGGTTGGCCAAACCAGCTTTCTTCAGGTTCTAGATGTTTATAATTTTGACAAAGGATAGAATATATATATGTGCAGAATGTCGGCAATGTATTCGATATAATTACCACTGTATCAGCTTTACTGTAGTCCTTGGACTTCTCATTAATGTTTATTACCGCAGGGAGGTGGAAGAAGAACCACCTCCATGGCTACCGTGTGGCTGATTAGATCTTAACCTGAGATCCGATAGGATTTTCGTCCACGGTTGTTGCTGCCATTCAAGGTTTAATGGTCAACCCAGTGGTTAATTACTAAATCCTACGCTCAGGCCACTTCACGGGGTCTTATATGGAGTACATGCAGACGCAATTCCGATTTTTCGCATTTTTATATGCCAAGGTCTAAATACACGTACCGGTGTCACAGCGATTACAGTAATAATGAGAAATAAAACATGTATTCATAACCTTTTAAAAGGTTGGAGGGGACGGGGGGCGAAATCGCTAGAGGGGGGCGAGAAAGGGGGGGCGAATTCGCTAGCGATTGCGCACCCGGAGAGAGAATTCATGGGAGGGGAGGGGGGGGGGCGAAATCGCTGGTACACCGGAAGGGTTGTGAGTTAATTGTACTATCGTACGGAGGAGCTGGGTGACGTAGTGTGTAAACGCTCGCCTCTGGTTACTACTGCGACTCGCGTTCTACTCCTGGGTTTTTCTCCGGATTGTCCGGTTTTCCTTCCTCAATAAAAATCAACATGTAAATTCAGTGTTGTGAGTTGTAAACATTGGAGATCATTATCAGGATCTGCTAGAGGCCTAATAAATATAGTCATTAGTCGGCTAAGCATCTAATACGGCTGTGAATTTTTACGAGTCATACGTATTTTGCCGAACCTTTAGTTGTTTTATTATATATATATTTTTTTAAATTACATTTTCTTTCCATACTAACCAAAAACCTCGCGCGCACAGTGGTGATGCCGTCTTGTGCATATCTCGTGCTCTCTTGGCAGTATTACATAAAAATGATAACTAATATATGCTAATAATAATAACAATATTTATAGCCGTTATTATTATATTGTAGCGTTGATATACTCTATGGAAGGAGTTCGGAATATACATTACACATGCAATGTACCTTTTTTTCTGCGACAGAAGATGAAAACCTCAGAGGTGACCCCAAATAAAACCATTGCACTTAACACCATGGCACTCCAGAACGTTATATCATGGAAAATAGGTGTAGAAGGGTCAAGAAAGTTGATAGACTTGCTCTGGATCTGAATAGCAGTCCACTCCTACAAATAAAGTGTTTAAAATTAGCTTCAACATCGACGGCGGACCTAATTAAGGGTGCGTTCGATTGACGTATTCCGGAATAAGAATAAACAGTATGATAACTACAAATCGCTTATACTGGGATTTGTTAGCCACTGAAATACTAATTGTATCCAATTTGCGTTGGGTTTTACTTTGGATTCTGATTGGTTGGTTTACTTTCTCAGCCAATAGGAGAGCTTAGTAAACGCAAAACCAAAACACTTCCGACACTCAATTGAAATACGCTCTAACTAGTAATCGCAATTACCAATTTGGTTTTACTTTGGGGAGTGCTTGGCTCGTCACAGAAACTACTCAACTGTTATTTGCGATTACTTGCTTCTGTCATTGGCTAGATGTGTTTGCTTTTCGACAGTTATCTAAAATCCGCTCAGTTCAGGAGCCTTTATTTTCTGTTCGTGTTCATGCAGGAGTTCTCGTTATTAGAGGTTGTGTTGCAAGCACCAAACACTGGTACAAAATAGTTTGGTCTTCTTGCAACTGCAGCGAAGTGTCGTACGTCCAGTCCGTCACGAGCACGATATGATCTCCTTGCAGGCCTTGGGGATTGGTGTACTCGTGTCATCAAAGGTGTTATAGTTTGTTGTCGGCGTTTTTCGTCCATCCCATTCCACCAGGATCTGGAAGACGAGGCTCTTGACAGCACGCGTGTTTCCACACAAGTGCCTGATAGTGTGCGCGCTTTACATGGAGGGACAATGCGTCACTCGTTGGCAGAAATGCTTCGGGCTTTTCTGACTTGGAAAACAGAAGGACTCGGGCCTGATCGACAGATTGGAGGCTTTCGCATTTGTACATTTTACAAATGAACTTCTCGGCTTCTTTGATCTTCCCTTCTGTTTTCTCTCCTTCCCCAGTTGTGACAGAAGGTTGTGGTGCTCTAGGAATATTTTCCATGCAGACATCTTTGAGTGGGTGCAGATAAATAAGGTCGTATCGCAGCCTGTCAAGGGGTGGAATGGCAGAAGAGCTGACGAAGACTGGCAGATTTTCTCAGATAGCCCTGATGTTGAAAAACTTACAAGATGTTAGGGTGCGCCTCTCTCTTGTTCCTGAACACTGGATTTCCTCCTGACTTGATGGAGTCCTTCTCATACCTATCCAACACAACATGGATTTGCTGATAACGTAACTCAGCATTTAATACTGCTTCTTGAAAGTTATCTGCAAAGTCTCCAAACGTTTGAGCACCCCCAGGTCTTTCGATTGCAGCAATTAGTGCCATTCCATCATGCATGCATTCCCTTGCAGTTCAATATGACTTTGGCATTAACTCATATGAAATAACACTCAGTAGATCGACCTTGCGACCAGCTTCATAAGCTACGATTAGACGTTAGAGAACATTTCCATCAGCTCGTAAAATTGTGTTCTTCTCTTTTTCTTTATTTCCCTTGATAACCTGATACAATGTATCGAAAGTAGGAGCATTATTCTTGTGGATCGTGTCGAGACCTGTACCCTGGCTGTCTCTTGTCTGTCTTGTTGCTGTGATTGTTGATGAGGACTTGCCAACCATTGCTCCACAAACTCGTTGACCTGTTGCTGACCAAGATCTTTAACATTTAACAGCGACACTTGACTTTCATCAGTGACCAGGTCTTTAGTGCCAATATTATAAATATAGGCTGGATGTCGAACTGTCGGCGAAAACACGTTGTACCGCTTGAAGATAACGCACAGTGAAGCTTCATCCTTTTTTGTCCCGAAGCTTCCTCCCCGGTGCAGACTCGTTGTGTGCAAACCTGTCTTCTTGGGGTAATCCAAACATGGTGTGTGTTTTCTCAGCAATTCCGACCTAAGATTATAGGAGAGAGCCCATCTAAATTATATATTATATATCTAAATTGAAAGCGATCTTCAAGTGTCCGGGCAGCGCACTACTCCCCCTATCCCTCTCTCAGTCAGAGCTCCTAAATATAATTACTTCATTATCTGAATGACTTATATCTCTGAAGGACGTATATATGAGAAACGGACTTGCATCAGAGAAACATTCATATACTTTTGAGTTCGCCGGAAATGTAACTCTGTGTGGCCCGCCCTGACGTGTGTGCTATGCTACAAAGATAGAGAGAGAGACCCGAGAGAAAGAGAACCGACGTGTGTGCTATGCTATTCAACTCGACGAGCTTGCATTACAAGGCTTGATCTACTGTGATGACTGTGTACTGCTGTCCAAGCATGGCTGAGACGTGCATGCACTTTCTCACAACTGTATTCAGCGTAGCGAGTTCATGGGCCGGTGCCTGAAGGATTGGCATGTATCCTACCTTAGTTAGGGTTCCTGTTCACTTTGAGGAAGGGACTAGTTGAACTCTGTCCATCCACTTTTGACTACATCTTTGTGTCGTAGCATGTTGAATACAAGATCAGCTGCTTGCGCAGCACGTTTAGCATCTTGGTCGTCTTCTGAAGGGTTAAACCATTCCTTCTCAACTGCCGTTTTAAACACTTGACAGCATTTCTTCACCTCTACGTATACTGGCTCGATCTTATCCATCGATTCCGGAACGCTTAGACTGTACTTAGTTGATGGCTTTAAGTTATCAAGCAATGCGTTTCTGGTCCTCGTTGCCATGCTGCCATTTGCGTCGCATGAAATGTGTTTTTGCCATCCATTGTTTCATCTAGAATGTCAATAGTGTCCTCTGAAAAGTGGACAAATTTACCATGAACCAAATTTCGTGGAATAACACAACCAGTTTCTGGTTCCAAAGACTTGGGAACACTTTCAGCTAAGCCTAGCCTGTGTCTACTTGCAGAATTTCATCATAACTGAGAATATGACCAACTTTATGGAAACATCTGACTAGATCTTTGGACCTTGTGACTTGATGAAGTGTGCTTCCCAGCCCGATGTGCTTAAGTGTCCATTTATTTCCGCCACTTACTCCATAAACAATGTCCTGAGCAGTTGAAAGCACTTTGCACCGCGTCTCAGCTTCCTTCTTGTCGGCCGTTTTCCCGTCTAGAAGCCTTTGATTACCAAACAAGAGCCGCAAAAATATGTACAAGCTTTCAGAAACGCAATCAATGGCATCCAGCTCATTGACTCTGAGTCCTTGGTGACCAGGATTTTATCTTTGAGTATCTTTTTAAAATGCAACATGGACAATAGAAAGGAATATATCTTCGTGAGGCTCGTACGCAGGCATTGTAAGCAAGTCATCTGTTTCAACTGCGCTCTCACTGACTAATTTCGACACAGCAATGTTGACATATTTGCTTGGGATGATCAGGGTATGACGGTCAAACGGACCTTTTTCCAAGGAATTGACGCATTCCATTACGTTTCCAAGGGTTTGCATGAGCTTATCCTTAAATGTTGATCTTCGACTGATTTATAAGACCTGGGAATTGCAATCTCCGTTTTCTCATCCAAAGTAGTATATCTGTCTCATGCATCACTTAGCCTGATAACATGTCCCTTTTCAGTGGCGCATTCCACAACATCATTGGCAGATCACCGTCCCTTGCAATACGCTTTGCTTTCTCTGCAGACCTTTTATGTTATGATAGAAATATTTTTTAACAGATTTTTATTAGATCTGAACTTTTACATATATTTATGATTCTTATTAGATTTAATCACGTTTTACTATTATATATTATTCTATTATTAGTAAATTGTAAATAATTATAATTCTAGTGATAATGTAATATATAAGTCGAAGTTTGTAGTTGAGTTTTGCAGCTTCGAATAATCTGCTCACTCATTTTGAACGTCATTACAGATGACAATCGTTCCTTTGAGTTTTCATTTTGACAGAATATACACCCAGTTGAGTTGCTCTAGTCGACTACGTGCATGTCTTGCGAGGGCTGTTTGAAGCTGTTGCCGCTTCACTTGTAACTCCGATCCCTTCTGCTGTAAACGCTGGATTTTCTCTTTACTTGTGTACTGTGCATAGCAGTTACCATGCCAAGCAATCGAAACATCACCAGCTTTTCCAAGTATTTCTTCCAACCGATCGATTGCCTCCCTGTTAGCTACATCCCTAGCTTCCTACTCTATTCAGTAGATTTTCGAACATCGTCCTTCGGTTTATTACTCTCAAAATATACAGAGCTTTAAATACACTTCCGAAGATCTTTTCAGGGTTAAAACTGAATCGATATTGCAGTTTGAAAGAAAACCTACTGCAAGCGAAACCGAACATGGCTACTTGCCAAATATATTTCTTAAAACAAAAACGAGACATTGAAACGAGAAATGGACAATCTGTAAATAAAGGCGATACGCCAAAAAAGGCGAGACAGCTTTCAAACAATCTGGCGCCAAAACACAAATTACTGGCAAGGCGCCAGTGAAATGCACAAGTAAGTAAAATGGGCCATTTTTGGCGCTTTAAAGCGAGTACCCCAGTTATCACCTTGATTAAATTTGTGTAACACGAAGCGAGATTGTATTTTCACTGGAAGGTCCAAATTGTCGTATTTGATCAGATAGTTATTCTATTTTACAAATTTATCATTGTAGTGACATCACTTTTGATGTCGGTATTTGTGACGTCATTTTCACCCCTTAAATGACAAAATCAGCTTTGGTAACAAGAATTTTCGAATGCAGCGGGTCAAGTTACTTTAGGATACTCTTGTTACCAACTCTTACTACGAAATTCCTCATGACTTTCGAATTCTGGTGAGCGGTGTTACCCAATTACGTGTTGGTACTTTATGTATCCTGCGTTATAGTGTCTACCATCTATCCCATCTATACTATCTATACTATCAGGCCTCAATGTCTCGAATTTCTGGCGATGCAACAACTCTTGCTCACATGTGATATTCAGGA
This sequence comes from Actinernus sp. WN-2022, assembly GCA_030867875.1. Taxonomy (NCBI): domain Eukaryota; kingdom Metazoa; phylum Cnidaria; class Anthozoa; order Actiniaria; family Actinernidae; genus Actinernus; species Actinernus sp. WN-2022. The sequence continues at coordinate 45,784,097 of JAOWCC010001501.1, forward strand.
TACATTTAGTATTCCAAAAGAATCCCCGCCGGCCGATAACAAAAGATGTGTAAGTATCATTTTGTGTGTTCTCTTACCGGAATACAGTCAACCGAACGAACGTGACTATCCAGCTTTAAGCGAGGAACTTTCTTTACTCAGTAAAAGGAAGGGAGGGAATAAACAAATATAATGATAATTGCAACCCGGAATAAAGTAATTTTAAAATACTGATAATAGCATAGCATGCTAAATTAACTATGTACCGTCTTATTCTTCGTCTCCACTTTGTGAACGAAATCCAGAACTTTTGATACGTTGAACTGGACGTATTCCCGAAAATGGCGTCTTATTTTGATAGCATCTCCACCAAGTATTATTCCATACGAGATCTTGGCTTTGATAAACTTGCTGACTATATACCAAGTCCCATTAAACAGATCTGGGCGTGATTGAACGGTATACGGGTCAACTACAATGCTGGTTGCATTTCCTGCTTGGAAGGCGTCAGAGAGTTTGTCCAGGTTTGGATATGATGTTACTGTAGTAAAATGAAACAATCGTGCGTCAACGTTTAGTCAACAAATATAAGGTGGTACTCCATGTTCCAGGGGGATAGGGAGGTCCTGAAAATGGAGGGGTGGGTCAAAATGAGTAGTTTCTGGGACATTTTCATTGATGACTTCTGTCAATCTCTCTTCTGGAACAGAGGGGGGTGTCAGAGAGGGGTGTTCCGATCCGTCCCACGTGCAGACTGAGGCAATTTGCATCGAACGATTTCACCGTCCCTCCCAATGGTAAAGGGAAATTTTGTCGCGAAGCCGTGGTCACTAAGCTGGATTTTTTTTTTTTGTTAGCTTGGGCGATGTTTGGTAGTGAGATCATCCGGACTACGGCTCCAGCAGAAGCGAAAGTCACCGCTTTGGGTTCGAAAGCGAGAGATTTTCGACCTGTTAAAATGAAACCTGGAATCTGAGGAGAAACGAATAGGAAGGGCAAACATCGAGGGCTTGACTAATAGCAATGTTATGGAATTCCGACCTTTTTAAAGGAATTTATCGAACTTCGAGCGAAAACTGTCGATTTCCCGACTCTCCAGCCTTTGCTTTGGGACCGGACATTATTTAGCGGTTGGGGGGGGGGGGGCTACTAGATATGATTGTGATTTGCCCAAAAAATTGTGACCCTGCAGTTCTCTGGTCTCAAAAAATAATGACCCCCTTGAGTAAGCCTATAAATAAGCCATAGTAAGTGTACTTAATTAAAAAATTATGCCATTCATACGACCATATAAAAATTTGAACCCCCTAAATGGGAGCATAAAAATCGTGACCCCCCCTCTCCCCTACAAATCTAGTCCCCCCCCCTACAAATCTAGTCCCCCCCCCCCCCCCCCCCACTTCTTTTTATTTGTTTGCCTTTTTTTTTACTGGACAACATTTTCAGCTGTTCTAGCTTAACTCGTTCTGGTATTTTTCTTTCTTACCAAATTATCATAATAGTAACTAAAAAAATCATAGCCTTTCAAAGCAATCGAGCGACAAACTTACTTCAACTTCAACTTCAACTTCAACAATATCTCTCAGCAAGTCAATAAACCACAATATCTAGAAATGAGCCACCCTACTGTGATCAGAAATAATTGGTTTTTGCAATTTGCTGTATCTAAAGTATATATTGAAGAAATATATATAGATTGAAGAGATATTTGCTAATATAAAATTGCGACTAAAACATATTTTTGAGATGTCTTGGGGAACAGGCAAATCATAAAATAATTTTCAGCACCATCCCATAATAGTAGATACTATAAATATTAACATTATTCCACATAAGGGTACCTACTGTATATGTGTATATTTATTTAAACGTAAAGGGACTACGTTCTTGGGATTGACTGTATACATTATATTTGAAATCAACATATATATGAAACAATCTAATTCGGCACTTACGATTTGCACGTCCACGAGACAATTGTTGTGCCACGTGATACTCTGGCGAATAAGTAACGACAGCTATCTGTTGATCCAAACATAAAAAAATTGGATGACAATATGACAAGCTAGTAAACTAAAAAAAATGTTTATTATGGGGCAGCCCTTTCATTTTCTTCCATTTCAAATAACTTAACTCTACAAACTAAGAGCTACAATAAAAATGTAAACTAATATGGAGAAACCTGAGTATCAGGCCCAGTGGGGGAGGGAGGTGGGAGAGGGAGAATGTGGAGAGGGGAAAAAGAAAGGAAGGCCTGACAAAAACCTATTCTAGGACTTGAGTCAAACATCCAGATTCTGGACTTTGCGCTGATTGAATAAAAAACAAAAGACTCAAAACCGGATGTGAAAATGTTAGCCCGCGCGAGATTATTTTGAACACTACACTAGCAAACAACGATTTGATATCTAAAATATATCTTAACGAATGAAATGGATTTCATAAAAGCAATGGAAGGCGCTTTACAGTTCTTACCAAATATTAGTCTTAATCCTGCAGGAGAACATTGTCTCGAAGGCTTGCTTCTCGAAAGAACGGACGTCCTCGGAGTGTTGCCGGCGGGATACGAACGTTGACAAGTTTAATTTTATACCCGTGGTTTCCCAAGATCTTCTCAAAGTTCTCGAAACCGAAACCGAACAACAGGAAAAACAGAGATCGTCACCGTCATTGTAGCCGTCAGTCTACTGGAGCTGATAACAACACAACACGTTTCTCGGCATGCAGCGAATGGTATAAAAGTTGTACCGCTTGCATGCTGCGAAATTTTGCACATCCCTTTGTAAGCCTTTGACAAAACATTGATATCTGTATTGCATGTGCGTTAAAGGGGCTATTTCATGGTATTGTGTATATATAGAGTCAAGGCTCGACTGATATCTGTATTGCATTTGCGGTAGAGGGCTATTTCATGTACATTTCATATAGTATTTCTATGCATAATTTGTTAGTCATTTATGCATCTTTGCGCTGATTTTAACCGTCACATGTATGCGAGATTCGTCAGTTCATATGAAAATTACTAAAAATAACTGTTCCCGGACTGTGCATCATGACACAGTCCCTTTCAAAATTCACTGAAAGAGTTTATGTGCAATTAATGCCGCCAATTTCGCAGAAAGCGCGGCCAAGACTTCGAGTGAGGGTTAATATGGGTTGAGCTTGCAGGTCCCTATGAGGGGGGATGAGGTTTGTGAAATGATGTCTATACGTGTTTTACTAACCGTTTCTCCTTGTATGACACCTCCCTTTACGACTTCCTCTACGACAGTAGCAGTCAGTGATGACGAAATGGCGCTCACGAGTAATGCTGACATGACAACACCGACGAAGGTCCACATGACTGCAAAAATACGACCTGCTTTGGACGCTGGAAAACGGTCTCCGTACCTGAAACAATAAATTGAACCAACGTGGAAATGAAGAAAAGTTACTTGAATGTTATCTGTCAATAAAAGCGTTGTCTAGTCTGAGCGGTTGACAACCGCGAATAGCAGTACATCGACAAAAACCGCTGGCAACGCGACAGTGAAAGGTCTGGTTCACACTTTGGAGAAGCCAATTGACACTGTGTGCTAGTGCATCGGCTGTATATAAGATTAACTTGGATACCTGTGGAAATTATGAGTAAGCGCGCGCAGTTTGGCGTCAGCGGTAACCTGTAATCACCAGTGAATGATCCTCACGAGGGGAAGCGACAGCGGTCGCTCACGCGCGAGGCCCTTCAAATTCCAATCGATGCAAATCGAGTAGATTTAGAAAACAACGCCAAGGCGTTCATAAAGCTTATAAAAATGCACAACTAGTGCAAGACCGGAGCCCTTCTAGCGAGGGATATTTACACGCTATTAAGGCCGCTAGGCTATAAAATCACTCTGAGTGAGTGGGGTTGAATGAATCACTCTGAAGACAAATGGGTGACTACACAGACGAGGCGCACCTAACCAGGGAGTTAATTTAACATTCTAGATCATGCACATCACACGCCGCCTTTACACGAATAACGAATAGACAGGCGAGGAACTTTGATGAAACAACGTCACATAGTTCAAAACGACCACATCGCACCACACCTGATCATAGTCGTCTACTTACTCTAGTACAGCTAGAAGAAAGGCCTTAGCAGGGGCTTCAGTAGATCAATGACGGAGAGGTAGAACGAACGAAGACAGCAGGAGATGTCACGAACAACAGCGCGCGCAGTACGATCGAGACGTGGCCATTTTAGCTGCCAATAACAAAGAACCTATGGCCAATGCCAGATTCAAAGCTATAGGAGTCCATTTGAGAAGAGGAAGTGATGACCTACATAGCCCTTCCAGGGGTGTGAAACAAGCAGAGGTCAGAGAACGAAGCCAAGCATGGGAACACACAGATTAATGGAATCAGAGTGGTTAAATGGACGCGACTTCCTAGCGAGTAAAATAATCTAAACGAAGCTAAGATGACCCTGAAGTATGGCGAGAGGTTGTATCCCGTATAACGTATATGTTAGCAAGAATCAAGAGCTTGGACCAGAAATATTCGTACGCTCCTCGAGGTGGTCTTTCCTTCAACGCGCTATCGCTAACCAAATATTAAATTTGAAGTAGTTTGAGCGACGAAAGAACGTTCGTACCAATAAACAGGAGCAAAGTCATAACGCACCAGAGGCAAATTAAGGATCTTCACCGTCCCTCAGCAGCAGAGGTTAAACAGGCCACAGCGGTAATGATAGAGGCAGTGCGGTGAGAGACTATCTTCGACGAATTAAACAGAGATGTATGAAAACATCAACATCAACCACGTTGCCAAAGTAAGAAGAAAAAGGAAGTACTGAGAAAGTCCCAGCTTTATCGCCCGGATCCCATTATTGATAAGGATTGTATTCGGGTTGGTGGTCGTCTTCGCCATTCGGACTTGAACTTCAGTGAGAAGCATCCAGCGCTTTTACCAAAATGAGTCTAGGCTGCTGATTCCGCATCTCAAGGAGAAGGACCACCAGGGATGCCAGATTACCCATGGATCTATTTGTCAGGCAGAATACTGGCTAGTCGGTGGTCACTGGATGGTGGCGAAGGTGTTAACCTAATGCGAATACCTTCAGAATCTCCAAGCGAAACCATAGTGGAACGATCGGCAAAGTATCCTGGCCGTTGGAGATGTAGACAGGGGCGCTCATGGGAACGACTGGCCGTTGGGGAGGATTTTCGAAGTTAACGAGAGTAATAACGGAATGCTAAAGTCATGATGTGGATAGAAGGAAGGAGGAAGACCTATTTTCGTCCGGCCTGCGAACTCGTCTTGATTGTAATATCTCAGTCTGAATATGTTCCTGGCCAACCCGATGGATAATTTCAGGATTACTTCAGGCCGACGGCTCTAACCGGATCGGAGGCGCTGAAGTTGAAGAAAAAGCGAGCAAGAATTTCATCCTTGAGCGAGGAGTGTTAGGTTTGTTCAGTTTACATATAAGAACCTATAAGACTTCTTTTTCCTCACATTTGCGAACTCCAGTGCATCAACAAACTGCACTGGGAACGCGACATCGCTAATTCGGTCCTACCTACATGATCGTCAACAAAGAGTTAAATGTAACGGGCAGTTCTCTGACTGGCTCCCAGTTCGTTGCGGTGTCCCACAATGAAGCCTGCTAGGCCCCCTCTTATTTAAGATCTTCGTGAACGATGCTAATCAAGCTGTTGATATTTCATCACTGCGCCTGTATGCTGACGACACTACCCAGTATGCAGCTGACGTGAGTCCAGCTGCACTTGAGTTCACCATTAACCATGACATCAAGTCGCTGAAGAACTGGTTCTCTGTTAACTTTCTTCAAGTAAACGCCGCTAAGACGCAGGCCATGACTTTAGGAAAATCAAAGTATACGTACGACCTAAGAGTCCATGAAGATACTATTATTGTGAAAGACACCTTGAAAATTCTAGGTGTGACTCTAGATAAGGACCTTACATTTAAACCACATGTTAACGAAATGCTAAAGAAAGCTTACGCGAAAATAGCGTCTTGTGCCAACAGCTCACTTGATACGACTCTATAAGGCGTACGTATTACCGCATTTAGAATATTGTAGTCCCATTTTGTTTGGCATTGGTAATGGTCTTTGCAACAAAATCGAATCTGCAAATAGCTATGCTATCAGAACATTACTTAATTTAGGTGATAACGCAAATCATCAAGAAACACTATTAGACATGGAATGTACAGGAAACAAACACAGCATTAGACTTTTAAAAGTATCCATAACAAACATTTGAGAGCAAACATTGTTTTTTTAGTGGAGGTTCCCTTGAAGAGATCTTTTAATAATCCTAGCTTCTAACATTTGGGACTGATAAAAACCAGAATAGAGCTTGAAAAAGTAAAAGGAAAGGGCCTCGTGAAATTCACAACAACTTGACCATGCGATGACGCAAAGCGTGGTAAATAAGAGGACGTACCGGCACGGTAAGCTACCGTAAATTTGTTAAACAACCTTGTACATTTATGATATAAAGTACATTGTAAACAAGACCTACCCGACCGTCGTCATGGTAACAAGAGACCACCAGCAGCCTTCATAGACTCCTTTTATTGTCGACTGTGGGAAGTGCAAGGAATTATTGCGACATTCCTAGAAAAAATAGCATAATCCATCTTCACATATTTATTGTCAGTTAAACAATCAAAAATGTGAAGTCAGAAAACATAGGTGGCTGTTTGCTCAGTGAGAAACAATCAAGTAACTCATCAAGCCAAATATGGTGTGTTGTTTTGCTATATATATGGTAAACTGGCCAATAAAATATAGTGGCTATTTAATGGTTCGCGTGTAATGAGTAATGCATTGTGATTTGATTAGAATGATAAAAAGCAATAGGAAACCATTTCATTATTACTGTTACATTTCTCCATACGATCTTGTCGTATTTCCAGCTTATATAAAGCCCACTATATTATTATTTTTAGTAACTGCTGATTATCCTTAACATTTGAACTAAATTTGGTAATGTAGTACGTAATGCCATTAATTATTAGAAATTATAACGAATTGTATATTAACCAAGGCTACAACATCACATTGCAATATATAAGTATGATATGTAGGACAGTATGTTGGTACCTTAGAGATCATTTTGTAGGAGTGGGACAAGTAGCCTTACCATAGCCTTACCATAGCCGTGCCCTTGCCATATCCGTACTCTAACTTACTGTACCGTAATTATGTAATATGATTGGATCAGAAAAACAAAAACAATGAGAAACCATTTCGATGTCACTGCCTGTCGTACAGCAGTCGTGCCCTATTTAAGTCATTGCCGTAACCTGCCCACACATACCAAATCCACTCTAAATAAAAACAGTGCTGTGTGTTGCTGTACAAAAACCTTGGCTATGATTGTTTTAAAAGCTGAAGCATTACATCACAGCTCATCCACTTACCAATGTCCATATGATTACACCAGCTAAGAATATCATCGCTACATTGAGTAACAGGATTGGCCAGAACTGGAATATGGAACCTGCAACAACTTTGGCATACCGCATGGGTGGAGGGTATTCCTTTGTTAACAGAAGCACTCCTGGGATCTCTACCAAGGGAACGTAAACCCCTCTGTGTTGAACGTTTCCTTTAATTGCGTTCAAAGGGAATGACATACCGATGAAGTCATTGATGATCCCTTTCATTGCAATGGCATTAGGCTTAAGGCTTTTTCTACCATGGTCGTCAACCTTTGTGTCCAATATTGTGGGGCTGTTTTGTTTATCACAAGAACCGCAAGCCGTTTTGATAATATCCAGTAGAATTGATGGAATCATTCCATTTGCTGTGTTGTTTGCTACATTTGTGAATGGATGAATGGCGTACCAGTTAGTATGGAAGACCTTTGAGCACCTGCAAGTTTCTGTCAAGAATAGATATCATAATAAAATTAGCCTTACTGTATTCTTGGTTTTTAATCAATCACAAGAGATTCAAATGACAATAACGTGGTGGCCATGTTGGTTGATCTAACAAAATAAACGATACATCTTTTGTTAACGTCAACCAAGATGTCACACGAAAGCGAAGAATGCATGACGCTTCATAGTCAAAATACTAGCGCAGATGAAGGAAACAAAACGTTAGAGATTGTAAACGGTGACAGTACATGTGTTAACGAATGCTAAGGGACCCCCCCTCCCCCCCCCCCCCCAACTCCTCTCAGGCCAAAACTAACGACGGGTCCCTAGGATCACTCATGCCTCGTACGTGAAGATGTGAAGACGGTTTATTCTATGTTTCGTACATGAAAATAGGTTTTGACCAACTGGCGATTTCTTACACTGCCAACAAACTACCAAAGAACTGAAAATCAGTGACAATACAGCGAAACAATTCGGCAAAACTAAACTACAAACATGGGCGAGAAACCTAAATCCAAACAGGATATGTATTATGTTTGGTGATACGAAGACAACACCGAGATGTGCCCCAACTGGGCGGAATGCGAAGCTATTCTTAATGGAAAGAAAGGACGTCAGAGCAAAAAGTACCCAGACATAAAATCCGCTGAACAAGCCAAAAGAAGAAAGGCTCAAAGAGATTAGATTGAAGAAAAATATAGAAATCGGAAATTCGAACGGCAAAGAAGAGGTGCGAAACTCAACGGCCAACAGCAAATACAGTGTCGATGACAGTCAACCAAGTGTATCGGCGCTGTTGGAGAACGTAGGAAAGTGTTTGGAGAGCCTCCAGCAATTCGAAAACAAAACACCCTGTTAAACGACCAATTTGAAAAAGCTATTACTGATGAAATGCATGGTTAAATAATCTGGGCGAAAGATCGGTAGATATGGAGAGCCAAAGTAATAACAAGCTGAAAAATATGTTAATCCAGTTTGATCAAAGGTTAGAGGACACAAAGGAGAGCCTTCAGAACGTGCTCGCCGGCCAAATAAAAAGCTTAAGAAAAGCACTAAACCAACTCCAAAACGATATGAACACTCTATGAAGATACATCCGAACACTGTCATGGGCAAAACGGAATAATTAAATGATGCCGCTACAGCCTCTGAAAACGCTGATTATGATAATGAGCCTGAGATAATTAATGCAAGCATATCGATAGTTGAAACACATAACAGATTTGAGGCCTTAAACAATGAACCGATGACACCAGCAACAAAGCCGAGTGAACACATAGAAACAAGAGAGGAGGAACAAGCTCATCATCATCACTCAAGACATACCACATCCCTGGAGACCCCGCTAACACAAGAGATAAACGAGAACAATACGTCTAAAGATCCCATCTTGATCCTCTCAGACGCTATGCTTAGAGGAATCAAGCAAATGTTATTGGCTAGAGATCGCTACGTTAATAAGCAAATTATTCACGGTGGTATCGCAGAAGCTAGCAATTACGTCGCTAACATGATCGACCAGACGAGCTATGAAGAAATAATAATTCACTCGGGGACGAACGATGTAAACACTAACTAAGTTGACTACACCTGACGAGATGGTTCAACTAAATACGGTGATCCGAAGCAAATGGCCTAATGGCAGAGTTTTGATATCAATAATAATCCAATACCGTACAGATCAGGGGAAAAAACCGAAATATCAAGGAGTTGAATACCGAACTACAGGATAATTGTATGTACAAACGCTTACAGAACGTCGTTTTCATCGACAACAGTAAAATTACCCGCATAAGAGATAGTAGAACTAACGAGCGAGTTTTCTATGATGGCATCCATTTAGACAACCTTCCTCTCAGGTACAAGAATGCTTGCAGCTAACCTGAAGGACGCCTTGGGTGTACGTTCGAACCGAATAAAACAACAGTTTACTGAGGATGGACGCGACTTCGTATGTAATTCAAGCTACGGTCAGTCAACAAGACAAAGGTATCCAGCAAGACATGTCAGACATCCGGTATCCAGCAAGACATGAAGGCAGCCCACAATATCTAGGATGACATGAAGGCATCCAGTATCCAGCAAGACATGAAGGCAGCCCACAATATCTAGGATGACATGAAGGCAGCCATTATTCAGGAAGACATGAAGGCACCCAGTATCCAGCAAGACATGAAGGCACCCGGTATCCAGCAAGATACGAAAATGGGAGAACTATAAAGATAGATGGGAATCCGACAGACAAACGTAGTACAGGCCAAGGCATACACATAGATCACCAGATGACTCCGGCACATTACATATCCCAGTAAGTGCCCTCGTCCATGGTTAGACAGCTTAGGCCAAAATAGTAATCATTTAAAGGCAGATATAGTTAATCGCCAGTATGGCCACACTCATTATTGAGACCTAATGCCCGACAATTTACGTTAGGTGTCTGGAACATTCACAGACCAATAGTAAAGACATTGAAAACAAATTGAACCAGGCAGATGTTCTCGATGTCATAAAAAAACACGACATTTTTGGGCTCATAGAAACGCACGTAAACCCTAATTCAGATATATATTGACGTCAATAAATATAAGTGTTATTCGTAATTTAGACCGCAGTCAGGAAAAATATCATGGAAGGCTAACTGTTTATGTAAGAAATACTTTTTTAAATGCTGTCACGTATATCCCAACAGAAAACAGTAACACCCACTGGTATAAATTAGACAAAGAAATTCTAAATTCAGTTCCTAATTGTTGGAGATTTGAAACCACATCTCTCAGACCATTCACATTTCTCTGGGGTGTAAAAAAATAATCTAATTAAGAAATGAACTACATCATATGAAAGATCACAAGTTAGATGCTTTTATTTCAAAACGGCTTTGGATATATGTGGGATTCCCAACTAACTGCAATATTTGATGATATAGCATGCTCAATTAAAAATATTTTCAAACGTTTTTGAACAGAGGATAAGATACATAAAACTACAAAATTGGAAATCAAGTCTTTTCGGCGACAGTAATAGATCGGTCGATAAATACAAATTAAGAACATACCGAGAATTCAAAAGCGATTATAAGTTTAAGAACTATTTACCAGAAGTTAAAAACACAGAACATCGAAGAGCCCTAACCAAACTTAGAATTAGCGACTACATCAGTTGAAATTGAACGTGGCCGCTATAATAAAACGTACGTCAAACCGGAATTTAGACAATTCTCCAATTGTCATCCTTGCATGGAAGACGAAAAATACTTTTTTAATTTAATGTAATCATTATCTTCAACAAAATAGGAAAATATAGTTATATTTACAGACTTAATAGCCCCAACAGCTAAAACTCTCACAGCTAAATTTATTTCCGAAAACTTTGAAATTAGAAAAGTTATATAATCTATTGGAGCAAAAACCGATGCAACACCTTGTCACAAGGTTTTCCAATAAAAATGGTTTGTCTTGTCTTTCGGTGACCAACTTTGTAACTTTCCGTTTCGAAAAGAAAATAATTTCCAACAGCTACCATTAAACCTCCAATTTATTGATTTCGACAAATTAATTTGTTCGTTCGTTCGTTCGTTCGTTTATTCATTTATTCATTTATATAAGGATTAAGGATAACATGCATGGTGCAGAAACAAAAGGACACGAAGTCCCCTACAAGGTTTAGGCACCAGTAACCCAGCCCACAATAAAAACCCGATCACACCCATCCCCAGTTACACCCTTGGATTAAGATAAGCAAAGATCATAATAAAGCAAAAGAAGGTTCTAGCAAGAACAGATAATAAAAGCATTGGCACGGCGACACTTAGGAAATATAAGCTTGTAGCTGCGAATGTCATCATGCTTACGCCTATGAAAAAAGAAGTGTCTGAGTTTTCTCTTAAAGGTCGATATAGCTGGGGATGATTTGATTTCATCCGGGATGACATTCCATAAGTTAACAATGCGCAAAAATACGAATCCCTAAAGCTGGACGTCCTGGGAATGACAGATTGCCTAAAGTACAAACCAGAGGAAGCACGACGGGAACGACTGGAACACGAGCTCACGCATTTAGTGATATCAATACTAATAGCATTAGACTAGCATTTGTAAAAGAAGACTAGATCTAGGTATTCTAATTAACCAGTAATTGATAGGTAAAAGGGTTAAGGACTCCAAACGATCCTTATAGCTAGGTCGAAACAAAGTTTTACAGATAAATCAAGTAGCCCTGCGTTGAATATATTCTATAAGCATAAGGTTTCTAATAACTTACAGATTGAGGAGCCCATAACTGACTACAGTATCCTAAGTGAGATTTGACCAGAGCTACGTAGAGTATTTATGGAGTTGGTAGGTAGGTCTCTCGTACAGTTTCGCTTTAGAAACCCAAGCATTCGATATGCTTTCGCAGTTACGTTATTGTGGCAATGTGGTGATTCCATAATAGGTCACTCGTAACCATGACACCAAGATCCCTTTGAGTGGGTTTATACAACTTAACTTAACGTCAAAATCATTGAAGTAGGAACGGTCAAAGCTGTTAGTAGCGTTTACGGCTGATGCGAAGGTTTTCACATTTTGTCTGTTGAAATCCTAGTTCATTCATGAAGACCACTCACTTAGAGCATCAAGATCTGACTGGAGGGAGGTAGAATCCGACGTAGAAGTGATGACTTTGTAACACTTCGAATCGTAAGCGAACATAGAAATGCTGGAGTTCCGCACGACATCTGGCATGTCGTTAACATAAAGAAGAAACAATACAGGATTGAATTGAGCCTTGAGGAACTCCCGATTTAACAACCGCCCACAAAGAATAAGAGCCATTTATGACAACGCGCTGCCTCCTTCCAGTCAGGTAATTATTCTTATGACTTACTATGAACAATCTCCTCAACTTACCGACATTCAATGCGCTACTATAATTCCCTTTTCCTTTTTTCGTCAAGGCAGCTACTTCAATGGCATACGTTGTATATGTCTTTAATCCTCCTAAAATTAGTTTCTTTTCATGTCCATCAAAACTTATGATTACCGTTTTGGCTGCAGTCGGCGAAGAGACGATTTCACCAGAAATCCTTACTATGGAGTACTTGACCTCGAAGCTCACCAGGAAGTCGGTAGCCACCATAAAGGCGTGGTGTGTTAAGTGTATTGATAATGTTATCGTCGTTGGGCTTGGTGGAACGTGAAGGGAGACGTTCGGAACTATTGTATCTGCAAGAAAGCAATCAATATGTCGTGGGTTATATACTTTTAAAGGAGCCTCCACTGAAAAACAATGTTTTCAAATGTTTGTAATGGATACCTAAATCTATGATGTGTTTGTTTCCTGTAAATTGTATACTGGATGTCAGTTATATATGGCCCGATTTTTGCTATCCATAAAACATTTGAATTTCGCGGTCGCCGCCATCTTGGATCTTATGACGTCACATCGTTGCCCACTATTGTTACACAACAAAAGAGCTATTTTTTTCTGACAATACGGACAACCGTGTGACGTCATAAAATCCAAGATGGCGGTACCAGGGAAATTCAAATGAGTTTTATGGACAAGAAAATCGGTCCACAACTGACATCTAGTTTACAATTTACAGGAAACAAACACATCATTATAACAAACATTTGAGAAGAAACATTATTTTTCAGTGGAGGTTATCTTTAAGAAACAATCCGTGTAAAAACTAGGCACAATTTTATGATTCAGATCAGGAGTAATGGCTCCTGTTCAGATGCAATTTGCTTTCCTCATGTTACAATTTTCTGTTTTTCATACTGACAACTCATCAACACTTAAAAATGATAACTTTCTCAAATCAAATCCACTGAAACTGCGTTTTAAAACTACTTTTCTTTTGTGTGAAAGTTAATTGGAATATTAACTCGCTATATGCACCGCGAAATTCAATAAAGTAAAGTAAAACAACCTAATTTAATGTCGGCGGCGTCGGTAACTCGTGCCACAGTCTAGTGAGACATTCAATACTGAAATTATACTAAACGATTATTGACCCCAGTCGCAGTTCATTTGGCGAGTTTACTTTGATTATTCACTAATATGCACGTGCCTTCGAATTCGATGAATAATCGTTATGATTAGTACTTTAGACACATTCGCATTTATACAACCCATTTCAATATTACGTGCATAGGCGGTTTTTCAAGTTTTTTAGACAATCATTCGACATACTCATTCGACATAATTATTCCGCGCAAATTTCCGCCACTTCTGGTCGGCAATGCATGTTAGCGAAGTCTGTCAAGTAATTAAATATGAAAAATCACCTGAATTATTCGATTCAGTACCTCAAAACCACGGAAACAGGTGAGCCTGGTTACAAAGCATGTCGAATGATTGTGTCGAATGACTACGTCGAATGAACGCTCTGTGCACGTAACACTGAAATCGGTTGTAATGATTATGGTGATTCTAGATCTGAAAGAATTAATGTAGTATCTGTTAGAGGCGAATCTGAGTACGTGTATATAGTTATTTCAAGAAAGATTGTCGGTGGATTTGAGCGCGACAAGGCCGAAAGGGAGCATGGGTAGAAGTCACATTTACCATCTAATAAATGTTATGGCTAGATTCCATCCGCCAGAAGGACGCAATCCCGAAATGCACTGCACTAAAAAACTCGAGTCGACAAAGTTTTTTTGAAAAAGCTGCAGACAAATCCACGAATCAAAAAAACTAGCTCAGATGGATTGATGGTTTGAAAATTAAGATCAATATACCTGCTGATTGCGTCTTTTGATAGAAGCACGAAGACGCATTCTCATCCCCTACTGAAGTGAAACCAAGTAGCACTACACAGTATTGGGTATCCTTCTCCAAACCAGTGATTTCGCTAGGGTTGATAACAATGATGTTCTCGCCATTGCCAATTCCAACACTCCTTCGCCTTCTCCGCTGGCTTGTAACTTTATTCACATTCAGTTTGTACCCTCGTATGATACCATTAGCATAATCACGTGGTATAGGCAACCAAGAGACCAGTAATGATGAAGAACTTATTGGTATAAGGGTTATGTTTAGAGGAGGGATGCTCGGGACTTAAACATGATAAAACACAAGAATTAGTTAATACCTTGACATGCTGAACATTAAAAATGAAGGACAATACAAACAACAAGTACATTAATTAGGCACGTGACACATTAAAGGCTTGATGGGAAGACACAGAATACTGAGGACTAAAACCGTGCGAAAGAGAAAGCCTGGGAGAAGATTCACAGGCTTACAATTATTTCAATGGTTGACTAATTTTTGTAAAAACGTAGTATGTCTGCAACTGCGGTGAAGTTTAAAACTAGTTATATCAACTATGCTAACAGCCGCAGGAAGTAAGTATATATACAGGCTGTTGTCTAGAGTGCTAGCCCTTCGTCAAAATCAGCCAGTGTTTTACAATATTTTCAAACTCATGATCATGATTGAAATGTGCTTATTAAAGGGGCTATGTCATGGTACTGCGCATGTAGTGATCATTCAATTAGTGACTGGTACAAACAGTTAAACTCCCCTCCATTAATGCTTGATTGAAAGGATTTGCACTATTTTCATCGAAGACTATGTCTACACAGAGTTTGATAGTCATTTCACACGTGCGCGAGGTATGTCATTTGATCTAAAAATCGCTGAAAATGACTGTGTCCGACCCGGACTGTGACTATAAAGACCTCTTACTACTGAATTCTGAGGACATTTTTAGAGTCATTTATGTGAAAAACTGCTCACGTAAAGCGGGTGTGAAGACCGAGATTGTTGGCGATGGACGTGAACTAGCTGTGATATCCAAGTCAAATTCCGTGAAAGACAGTATAATGCTTGAATGTTGATTCTTGTGCGAAAGAAACTTGATCAAACCTGAGTATTTTAAAGAGACGTATACTCTTCGACTCGACTCGAAATTTGACTTGGATATCACAGCTAGTGCACGTCCATCGCCAACAATCTCGGTCTTCACACCCGTTTAAGTGAGCACTTTTTCACATAAATGACTCTAAAATGTCCTCAGAATTTACAATGAATATATGAAATGGCTTCACAATTTCGCAAATCCAAGCGAACATAATAAACATTCTCACCTTCCCGGACAAGCAATCCATTATACACGCCCAAACGTAACTGTCTGATCGTTGCAAAAACTAACGTCAAATGTTTGTGCTATACTTTTCGTTTCTACTTTGCTCTACAACGAAGAAAATCACCACACAATCCTTCTTCTGGACGAGCAAAACACGCAAAACCCAAAGTTTACAATTATACACTCAGAACATTAAGATTCATTCTTGTTTTCTCCAAAAAAATCGCTACAAACCGAACTAAAATCCAACAGCATGCTCCAACCTTCGTAGTCGTTTACGGTTCGCGAATCGATGAGAATCTCAGGGGGTTTTTACCCAGAAAAATCGCTATCCAAGCAAGGAATTCATCGTGGGATAGCTGTAAAACGGTAGATTTGGTCTGTAGTTAAACATGCGAAAATGTCAATGGCGGTAAAATTTTCGCGCAATGATTTCCATCTCACTCAGGAGTGTAAAATCGCAACGTTCTTAATATTTACAACTTTGAAAGATTTAAGTATCACATGAATAATGGCAGTGTCAAAAGCCTCCGGTATGTGAACATTAAGTGTATTCACAGGGAAAACCGCTGACGTATCGCAGACTCGCCATGACCTGAATAGTTGGCGAACATTTTTGAGGTTCAGATGCCTTTGGATTATTATTTTTTAACACGCGTTCTGTACATTCAAAAACGTAATGCCTTCATTTATTATATGAACGAGAATGTTTTACCAGGAACTAAACCATTCGTAGAATCCATATCTCACGAATTCTCACCCATATCTCATCCATATCTCACTCATTAAAAATGACAATTCAAAAAATTACGAAAATTCAAAATTAAATAACTTTTCTCCCTCTTAACCAAACGAAATGGCGTTTTCGATTACTTTGTTCCCAACAAGAGGAGAATTGAAAAAAATAAAATTTTAGTATCTTACTTACGTCATTGTGACGTCATTAAGATGTTCGCGTTAACACAAACACAACATTTTATTTTGTTTAGCTCCATAAAAAATCATTATTGTACTGTTGAAAGTCTTGAAGAAATAGACAAATAAACCAACCCTGGCGATTTTGGGGTCATTTATGCCCACCGTGAATTTATTCTGAATTTCTAACGGGACCTGAAACAACCATAGGGGCTAATAAGGCACGATCCGGCTAAGTCACAGATCGAATTGGAATTTAGAGTATTGGTTTTTGTTGAAGGAGGAAAACCAGAGGAATCTGGGAAAAATCCTCCGAGCAAGAGCGAGATACCAACAAACTCAACTCACATGTGGCGCCGCGTCCGGGGATAGAAAAGCATTCCAAAACACTCTATGTACGTATATACCTCCAATACTGCTTTCCTGTTCGGCCAAAACTGCAGCCAAATCGAATGTTTTAGAAGCCGTCGGAACGCAAAATACAATTAAACAAAAAGTGCCCAATCGTGAGTTTCGTTAGATCAAAAACCTGTTGTGTGATTGGCTTAGGATATAGTCACGCCGTACAGCGAGTTTCAGGGCAATCGGATGTCACGCTACGACGGTATAATTCGTTTTAAAAACAGTCCTGGAGGACTGATATTTACAGAGCCGAACCTATTAATGAGATCGCCTTTAATAGACCATCAGTCAAGGTCGCCATTATCACTACGATATCTACTTCAATTAGCGATATCACCTGTGCTACTGAAAATAGCTCCTAAAAATTAGTCAAAATCCTAAATGTGAGAGTAATACCTAACCAAGAAGCCAATATATAGTCAGGTAAAGTGTGCTATTTTTACACACATTTGTATGAGGGGGTGCAAATTGTTGCACCCCCGCATACAAATGTCTGTAAAATTGTCTTACTTTGTGGGACTCTATCTTTTCCCACATACAAGATATAACTATCAAATTTGGGATTTTAACTAATTTTGAGGTGCTCTTTGTAGTAGTACCGGTGTTATCGCTATTTGAAGTAGATATCGTAGTGTTAATGGCGGCCTTGAATTTTCGAAAAAAATTATAAGCATTGAGTTCCCTTCACGCCGAACGAAATACGGACTGATTTACTTTTTGATGTTCGCGTTCTCTATGAAACGTAAAATGCAGTTTTCACGTTGTGTTTTTGCAAACGACGGTCGAAATGTAAGTGACTGCGTGCATTTTCTCGTGCAGTTATTGTATTTTGTAATTAAGGTTATTGTTTTATGCCATCGTCCCAGACGTTGCCGTCGTGGTTTCTTAAACTCCCTAGTTTTGAACTCAGATGGGGACATGCATGTCGGCCAACATGAAACATAGCGTTACAATTCACTCTATACCTTTTCCTTTATGATATCAAGCTTTTACATTTTTTTAAATAAACTATTTCAACATGATATTCTATAATTATGTAATGGTCCAGATAAGAACTGTAGTGCTCTACGGCAAGGAATATTAAAAGTGTTAATTTTCTATTATTCTTTCTCGGAATATCATTGGTTGATACTTATAAATTCAATAGAAACCCATCGAAATAATGCATTTTCATTCAATATTTTTAAGTGGTTTGAATGTATTTTTGATCAAAGTAATATGGTTTGATTTCGAAGAATATCATGTGTGGGGAAGTTATCAAATTTGCGATTGAAAACTATTTTGTTTTATCTATATCCGATTGGTTGGATGGTGGCTTCTCTGAGTTTTCACAGACAAAAGAGCCAATTGCATAAAAAATACTTTATTTTCGATATGTAACTTGGACTGTAGACACCTCCTAAAGCACTGAAGGCAGTTCAAAGAAAATCGTATGTGAGGGAGGCGCATTGCCGCAGAACAATGGATTCTACTACAGTTCCTATCTGGACCATTACTTAAAACCAGTTCCAGCAATCTTCGAAGATTTAATTTTCGGTGAAAGTGTTAAGACTTTTGAATAAAGTATCGAAAACATCTGATACTGTTGAAAAGTTCCAACACTTTAAAAAAATTATAGGATTATAAAGCTGATTAACATGACATATGTCTTACCATCTTCCTCGGTTGATATGTTGAGGCAGTCATTCATAGGACCATTACCCGCCTTAGTAAAAGCAAGTAACCTGACACAGTAAGTTGTGAATTTTCTCAACCCCATCATTTCCAGATGAAATGTTGTCGTATTAACAGTTGTGTTTCGTTCACTGTTTGTCGAGCTTCTTGAAAGGAAGATCTGATATCCCATAATTATACCATTTTGTTGTCTCTTTTGGACATGGTGCCACGACACGTTTATGGAGGTGGAGCTTGTGTTATGGGCAAAAATACTACTTGGTATACCGGAAGGAGCTGCAAAAGGAAATATTATTTAAATAAATATAGGGGAAATATATCAATAAACAGCATGCAGTACAAAAGGATATGGATCAGTGTAAAGATTCACGCCCTTTGGCTCATTCTGTCTATTCGTAGTTGTTGAAATGTTTATCACATTGGCTAATGAATATATTAATATTCGATCCCATGTTCGACTTTATTTTGCATATTTGTGATGAGAGAATGGAGATGTTTCTGTTGTAAGGAACAAATCTTTCTTTTTTACTTTGTGTCAGTTTTAAGTTAAAATACCACAAATTATTGAGAGCAAGCTAGCCTTCCGGGAATCTTTCGTTCTAACGAAGAGCAAACACTGTAAATACGTCCAAAGCAACTCATGAAATCCACAACAATTTTGACCATGCGATGAAGCAAAACGTGATAAATAAGAAGACATCAGTACACAACAAACTTTCGTAAATGTGTTAATTGTCGTGTTATTTGCGATGAGTAGTTTAGTACCGGATGTTTTTTAGAGTGCTAGCCCTTCGTCAAAATCACCCAGTGTTTTACAACATTTTCAAACTCATGATCATGATTGAAATGTGCTTATTAAAGGAGCTACATGTATGTCATGGTACTGCGCATGTAGTGATGATTCAACAGTTAAACCTCCCTCCCTCAATGCTTGATTGAAAGGATTTGCACTATTTTCATCGAAGATAGCGCTCAAAACGTCAACTGCTACTGATGGCATGCATGTCCCCTCGCCTCTCTCTCCCCTCACCTCCCCTCCCCCCTAACAGGCCCTCATAAATAATAGTGAAATTGAATATTTCCATTTTTCTGTTTTCTACCGACATGGCCAACTCATAAAGCATTGAAGAGTTATAGAAACACGAGTGGGAGTTTGGGAAAACGTGAAATGGCAGTGGGAATACGAGGCCGAAGGGTGAGTGTTTCTACAGCTATTTCGACTTCTTCCAATCTTCCACAGGTGTTTCTATAACTCTATGGAAACAAGAAAAAAGTGTTCTATTTTATTTATAAAATAAACGCGTAATAATACGGTAAAACGCTCGTTTTATTTGATCAAAACCCAACTAGCTCAAGCGCGCGTTCAACTTTGTATGTTTCTATAGAGTTATAGAAACACGGCTTTCAACCAATCCGAGCGCATGTACTATCGAATCTAATTTATAAAGCTTTACAATTCATTCTATATATTTTCCTTTATGATATCAAGCTTTTACATTTTTTTTAAATAAATAAACAATTTTAACACGATCTTCTATAATTAAAACCAATAATTCCAGCAATATTCGATTAATTTTCGGTGAAAGTTTTAAGACTTTTGAATAAAATATCGAAAACATCTGATACTGTTGAAAAGTTCCAACACTTTTTTAAAACATGACGTATGTCTTACCATCTTCCTCGGTTGATATATTGAGGCAGTCACTCATTGGACCATTACCCGCCTTAGTAAAAGCAAGTACGCTGACACAGTAAGTTGTGAATTTTCTCAACCCCGTCATTTCAAGATAAAATGTAGTCGCATTAACAGTTGTGTTTCGTTCACTGTTTGTCGAGCTTCTTGAAAGGAAGATCTGATATCCCATAATGATACCATTTTGTTGTCTCTTTTTGACTGGGTGCCACGACACGTTTATGGAGGTGGAGCTTGTGTTATAGACAAAAATATTTTGTGGTATACCGGAAGGAGCTGCAAAAATAAATATGAAATATATCAATAAACAGCATGCAGTAATAATAATGTACTTTATTGACCATACAATTTGGCTCATACATTAGCCAAAGCCAAAGGCTTATGTGGCTTTTAGGTCAGTTACAGGTCAAGTACAGAGAAAAATACAGATCAATTACAGTCAAGGAGAAAGGAAATTAACATATTTGTATACTCCTTTATTGTGACAAGTAGTAATCCTTCAATAATCGTTTGTAGTTAAAATATTTTAATGAAATACGAATTGGTAAAGGTATTGAATCCCAGATTATTGGGCCTTGATGAATATTTATGGGAAGTGATGTGAAGATTATATCTTTGTCGAGTATTTTTTTTTCTTTGTCGAGTATGATAATGATGGGTTTCAGTATTGGAATTGGAAAGTGAAACAATAGGTTGAGGTAAATATTTTTTTGTATGTAGAAATATAAAACAGCTGATTTGGTATTTGAAGATGTCGTAAATTTTCAAGATCTTTAGTTGCTTAAATAGTGGTAGAGAATGTGCTTGTAAGGGGGAACATGTTATAATACGAACACTTTCTTT
This sequence comes from Actinernus sp. WN-2022, assembly GCA_030867875.1. Classification (NCBI taxonomy): domain Eukaryota; kingdom Metazoa; phylum Cnidaria; class Anthozoa; order Actiniaria; family Actinernidae; genus Actinernus; species Actinernus sp. WN-2022. The sequence goes on from JAOWCC010001501.1 coordinate 45,805,570, forward strand.
TGGCATAGTAGAATAGGGTTTATATGAGATTTATAAGTTGATGCCCATATAATAGCACAGTATTGCCAATAAGGTAAGATAAGAGAGTGAGGTGGATTTCCCAAGAAAATGTCTAGATTTCAGTAAAATAACTATCGTTCTGGAAATTTTAGTGGTAATAACCTGAATATGGGGTGTCCATAACAAATTTTGGTGGATAATTATACCTAAAAATTTGGATTGAATAACTCTGTCAATGCTATGTCCATCAAGGGTAACAGTAATCAAGATTAGGTTTATTACGGCTAGGATGGAGTAGAATAAAATTCGTCTTATCTGGATGAAGGGTAAGTTTATTGGCATTGCACCACTTAAGGACGCCCTTGAGCTCAGTATTGACAGTGGTAAAAATGGTATGGATATCCTTGCCACTGTAAAATATGTTGGTATCATCAGCAAAGAGAACAAAAGATAAGAGAGGTGAGGAGATACAGACATCATTAACATAAATGAGAAAAAGAAGAGGACCGAGGATGGAACATGAGGAACACCGCATTTAATAGGTTTGAAACTTGAACATATATTAATGACTTGAACACACTGAAGCCTGTTATCAAGGTAACTTTTAAGCCAAGACTGGGCAATTCCACGGAAACCGTAAAAATATAGTTTATCCAATAAGATGGCATGATCTACAGTATCGAATGCTTTTTCGAAATCGATAAATAGTCCAAAAGTATAGTTATCGTTATCAAAAGCTTGTGTGGAATAATTTTTACGGAAACCGTATCGATTCTTAATTAAAATACTATGTTTATTGATGAAGTCAAGGAACCTACTATAGAGATTTTTTTCCCTAAAATTTTGGAGAAAAAGAGCAATATAGAAATTGGTCTGTAATTAGGGAATTTATGGCGGTCATCGGCTTTAAATACCGGGGTAACCTTTGCGATATTAAGGCGATCAGGAACTACACCTGTAGTGTTTGATGTATTAAACATAATTGAGGGAGGAAGGGCTAGCATATCAATGTAATATTTCATAATTAAAGAGTTGATGCCATCAGCTCCTTCACTCCTGCTACTTTTGAGAGAATTAACAATTGTTATTATTTCAGCTTGGGAAGTAGGAAATAAAAATATACTATCATTATATGATTCATCTAGGTATTGGATATGTGAGTTGTTGGATGTAGGAAAATGTTTTGAGAGTGAAGGCCGAACATTTACGTCTATTCGTAGTTGTTGAAATGTTTATCACAATGGCTAATTAATATAATATTCGATCCCATGTTTGACTATATTTTGCCTATTTGTGATGAGAGAATGGAGATGTTTCTATTGTAAGCCACAAATATTTCTTTTTTTTACTTTGTGCCAGTTTTAAGTTAAAATACCACAAATTATTGAGAGCAAGCTAGCCTTCCGGGAATCTTTCGTTCTAACGAAGAGCAAACACTGGAATTACGTCCACAGCAACTCATGAAATCCACAACAATTTTGACCATGCGATGAAGCAAAACGTGATAAGTAAGAAGACATCAGTACACAGCAAACTTTCGTAAATGTGTTAATTGTCGTGTTATTTTCGATGAGTAGTTTAGGAACCTTTCTTACAACAAATTGTAAGAGGACACTTTTGCGAAAACAACGATTTGTGTTAGATTTTTGGCTAAAATTATAACAGACTGACCAACCTCGCTTTCATCATCCGCCCAGGACTACGATGGGGTCTGTTGGGTACAACGTAACTAACGAGAGTGTTTTCAACTTAACAACAAATAACTAAATTCACACCTTTCGGCTCGTACTTCTTGTCTTCTAAAGAAGTTGAAACTCGAATACTCCGTCCGATAATCAGGCCTTAAATAATTAGGCCTGTTGATGTTCTCCGATCCACCTTCGATTGGTAAAGTGTAATTATTAAATACAACTGTTTTAGCCCATTAAATGGACAAAGTCTTATTAAATGAAAACGAACGTCATTGTCAGAAATTTATGAAAGTAGCTTTCAAATGGACTCTGTCACGATAAGCCTTTACATTCGCAGTCCGGGCCTAGCACAGTTATTTTCAGCGATTTTCATATTAACGTATTTGTCACACATTCTTGTGTGAGAGTGTGATCTTTTATTTTTCAAGTACATTTTTGCAACGAGCCCCGAAACCTCATTAATTTAACGTAGGTAAATAAAATTATCCTATGCTACTCTATTAGGGCTGATATTCATTAGAATGTGTGACGGATACGAACCACTTTCCAACGTCGTGACGGTGAACGCCGCCATCTTGACGCAGTACTGAGTGAATGGTTCTAGACGCCGTATTGTATCTCTTGCACGTTTTGGGCAATATATGTAGTTCCACAATTTACTTCGATTGCTGCTCTTAGATGTCCATTGTATGGAAAGTGTGAAACCTTCAAGGACACCGTACAGGAACCCAGACGAGACGTTCCCCCACATGACTTGTATTGCCGACGAGGTGATTGCGCTTGCGCTGATGTTGCTTGGGGGTCTGCCAGGAGCTAAAGAGGATACGCACTGAGTAATATATTAGCCAATATAGGACTCCAATATTCCCAGAAGTCTTACTTTTCTTCAATTTTAAAATCACGTGCTTGTATTTTTGCTCAAAACTAATCAAAACAGCAAAAAGGATGCAAGCAATAACGTCATCAAAAACGACTAGAACAAATGAATTTACTTGATGTTGTTTTTTCGTCACATATTTAATTTGCCTTCAATTTGACAATCTGTTTTTATAGACATAAAATAAACATATATTATATTTAATGTGGGTTGTACTCTTTGGCTCAACCTTTCATAAACCGAACCAAATTAGATCAAAAGAAGGCGCTAATTATCGTTTGTTTTGATTACATTCGCCACCTGAAAAGTTTGGCGTCTGGGCCTTAATCTGCGAGGGTGTACCAGCTACTGCACAGGTGTGCCACAATATCAATAGATAATGAATGTAAGAAAATAGAGCAGATTTCGTATGAGTGGGAATGAAATACAGCAAGACATTAGCTATACCCTAACCGTACTGTGACTTTGCCGTACCGTAACTCTGTAATTTGATTGGATTAGAACGACATGAAAATTGGGAATACATATAAGATTAACACTGCTTGGCAGTGATATATAATTCTAAAAATAGAATTTTATAAATGTCCCAGATACTTCCTCTCGTTTAATTAAGCTCCGCTGTAATAGCAAATTCGAAAAACATTGAGATGAAATGATCGACTATACCCTACAGACTATACACATCATTCTAATCCTACAAAAATGTAGCATTAGGTTATTTAAAATTTAACCAACCTAACCCTTAAAATGCTTTCACTAATCTTTTTTGATCTCGAGCCAAGCAAGTATATTTAGATTCTTTAGGTTCTCTTTTCTTTAAAGGAGTAAATCACAATATTACTTTTGATGGGACAATGACGTAAGTGTTTTCTGAAAGTTTATTCAGACGTCAAAATCAAAAATGTAAACCGTTTAAAATGATGATAATGACAATGTTTATACAGGGGGCTCGCATCACCAAGGTGTTAGCGAGGCCCTGTTAAAATTAAAATAATATAAATACAATATAAAGGTTGAAAATGCCATTACACAGGTTAAACACATAAAATCTAATTAAAAATGTGTTTCTTGATGTGCTGTTTAAAAATCAAGAATTCTAATTCTAATTTGTTCCAGTTATGAAAACCTTGGTATTAGAGCCGTTGCTTTCCATAATTACGTTTAATAGGGAGGCTATGAATAATTCCCGTACAGATAAAAAGAAAATTAAAAGTGAACACAGTAAATTTACCGTCTTCTGCAGTTTACACGTTGAAACACAGAATAGCAAGGCCGGCACCTAATCTATTGTGTCACGACTCGTACTTGCTCTCTCTTTTTATGAGCGAAATGCACGTAAAACAGCCGTAACGTATGCTTCTTGCCGCTAAGGGAGCAAATTGGTCTTGTATTATTTCTTTTTCCCTAAGATATAGAAGGCATTGTGACGTCGTCAACTAAGAATGTCAATAGACATTTATCAAGCAGCTGCCATTTTTGCTACAAACAATAACTTTTGATTTTCTAGTCTCGTCTCTGTGTCGAGTTTGGAAGTGCAAGAACAAAGGTTTTTTTATTATCTTGGTACGCAACATGGCCGCTGTGTGATAAAGGTCTATTTACCTTGAGGACATCCATAGAGCTCAACCCTCGTGGTGATGTGTCTATGCCAAGCCATTGGTTTGATTATGACGAACCGAGCAATTCTGACAGTTATAACTGTCAGCTAGCTACTGTATTTGTTGGAAGTTTAAAACAATTGTATAATAAAATAATTACCTGATTCGGTTTACAATAATTTTCAAGTTCTCAGATCTGCGTTATCAGCCTTGGCCATCGATGCTGGCTGACGATATCACAGGAAGCCAAATCTTATAATTGTTTATAAGCGGTATTTAATTTGTACTAATTGTGAAAATAACAAACAAGGAATACTGCGTCTGCGTAGATTGCTTGTGCTGTTTCCTAAGTGTAGTACAGGTCTCTTAGGGCTACCAGAGGAAAGTAGTTTACTGTCCTAGAGTCAAAACGTATTTGCCGAATAAATACAAACGTCGTAGCAAGAGCATATGGTATCATAACACACATGAAACGAAATGTTAGTAGACTGTGATGATTTAGATTATCTACCGTCTTCTCCTGTTGACAATAGAATGCACTTCGAGGCAGGGCCATCTGCGACTTTTGTGAACATCAGCACTTGGACACAGTACTTGGTGAATTTCTCTAGGCCGGTAACGTTTGCAGTTAAGGTGGTATTAGACACAGTTATAGAACTGTTGTCAGTACCATTGACTGTTTTGTAAAGTATCTTGTATCCCGCGATGGCACCATTTCGTAACTGTAGCGCAACTGGCTGCCACTCAACGTGCAAAGATGTTGAACTCGTGTTGTGCGCAGAAATGTGTTGTCGAGGTATTTCTGGCACTATAAGAAAGTGTATTGCTCAATGAATCAATGTCAGCTTATGAGAAAATGAACGAACTTGAAATACAATACGATTTTGCATCTTAGAAATGCAGGATTGGATCATGTGCTTGTTTCGTGACTCTTATTTCGAGAAAGTCTCCAAGAGTCTTTGAAACGTTCGTAAGCACTTGGTCCATTTGTTTATTTCTTCAGTCAAAATGTACTCCTTCTTTGAATGGCAAGGACAGCGACACTTGCATTAAGTGCTAGTTTATGTTTTTGCACCCTCCCTTAACGTTTTAGGGACTTTATAATTAAGCATCGACAACGCTGACGGCAACAGGGACGCGAATTAAATGCTCTTGATCGAGTGCGCATGACTGGCGGGAAATATGTTGGCGTTGTTCTGCTCGGTCACGACGTGAGATGAGTTCATTTCGCGTTGCAATTGTGTGAAACGTGAGTACTTTGTTACGCTTTCTCTTCTGTTAACCTCATATTCGAACACTAAAAAATCCTCGATACTCTTTCAAAATAACTGATATCGCTTCTTTTCTTTCTTTATGTTAGATTATTTTTTTGGGAAGCTACTAATGGCTCCTGACGGCGACAAACCATGCAGACAGCGAACATCACATTGATATACAAATGTAAATACTCTCTGTCTGCGTAAATAACTCCAAAAATGTTCCTCAGTTAAATAAAGTCCAGATCAGCTCTAGAATGTCGTCTGTAATCAATTGTGTTATGGCTGACTTTTATTATTCCGCATATCCGTTTCTTAATAGCAATCTATTTGGGGAAACAACTGCCACTACGACGAAATTCAACCATTTTCTTTTCTACTTTTTTGTCTTCCAAAACGACACATTGTCGAAAATATCCAAATCATTGAAAAATATTACCAAAGAACCAGATTATCCGATTAATTTTGCAGAGTTTACCGTCGAAATCACGTCCGCCATTACTGAAGTGTGTTCCAAATCCTTCTTGGTTTTTGACTAGCGGTTTGCTGTCGTGACGTCATCTTCTCAACGCTTCGCTCTTCTAAATGCGTATTTCCATTCAAAACTTAGTTATTTCCTTTCCTTTTTGGAAAAAATAGTATAAACATGTACTTTACTTATAAGTTCGTGCGAAAGTTTGTGTGAAACGTAGCCCCGCATGTTGTTGTGTTGAGATGACGTCACGTTCGCTGGAAATTAGCTCTGTCATGGCTCTGTCACGGAACGGGTTGGAGTAATGGCGGACATAAAAACTCAAGATTCGGAGCCCAAAAAATAATACTTCCCATTGTCATATCAAAAGACGCAAAAATATTACTATCTCAAAATTTGATCGTTGTGGCACTTTAACCGGTTCCCTGGAAGGTGGAATATGAGCTTAAACCGTTATTTCAATGCAATGCAATGTATTCTAAAAAGCGCAAGGATTGCTCAAAATGCAAAACAACAACCTGGTTTTGAAATCTCGAAGCTTTGGCTGGCATTTTGTATCCCAGCATTCCCAGAAAACGCTGATAACCACCACTGGCAACCTCATTCCCAGGGGTCTTTACGCGCCTAATCCAAGATGACATCGAAAGAAACCTTGGTACAGGCTGGTGGGATTTCGCGCGCGCTGATTGGAGAATTTCGAATAGCGCGTGCATTTTTGAGTTAAACAATAAAATGGTAAAGTCGTCTTTCGCACTGCGCGTTGAAAATCCGTTGAAAATAACTGCAAATTCATAAGTACTTAGCATTTTTGCCGTTTTAAAATTCGCTCCTAATCTAGGTACAAGCACAACACTGTTCTGTTGGAACTCATTGGGATCACAATTCAACTGTTAACCGTTCTTCAGCGATGACAAATCCAAGATGACGGATGCTCCTCAAAATATGCCCACATATGAGCATATTTTTGGGTCACATGATTGCCTGTATCAGGAGTTCTTTCAATTGGATTAGGCGCGTAATGACCCCTGGGAACGAGGTTGCACCCCTGGTAATAAATAGTCAGGTTACAAAAGCACTCTCACCATCTTGAATGGCCATCTTGAATTATATAAATTATGCGCCCGCGCTACAGCAGCTGACTGTTAGCGAACTGTGCGAAATTGTTTGCCATGAATCAGTTGCCTTGGAAAGGTTAGCCGGATCTCGAATAATTCAATAATTCACACAAAGAAGCAGTAAGAGAGATGGTTTTGGGTAAAGATGCTATGTCAGTAAACGCACTGGCTCTGGAAAGTCACTTGGGAAACCATCGCTTATTTTTTTACCTTCTACAATTGCGAAGTTTTTTTCTCACTTCAAAGAAAATTGCTGCCGCTTTCATCAGAAAACAAAATAGGGATGGACAACTCCACATTAAGAGAGTTAGGAGAGGGGAAATACTCACTGGTTTACTGGCGATCGAAGTATTAAATATTATCTCGTAATTACAAGGATAAAATTGAATCGGTCCCTGTCCTAGACAGTAGAAACCTTCGACTGTTCCATTACTGATAGAAATTGCCCTCGTTATTCGGTTGCGGCGTTTACTGGATAAAGAAACCTTTAACCCTTTCATTGTATAACACTAAACCTAATTCATGGAGAAATAAATAAACGATGTACTCCCAAGATGACCATGTATAGCGATACTTTGTGTTCATAAACATTACAATTGTTATGCTAATGTTCCAACCATAATTTCAAAAGGCCGCTTTGTGTCAGGAACCAATGGATCTCTGGTTGGCACATTAATGACAATGGATGACGTGGCAGTAAGTATCGCTATATACGTCATTTGATAGTTGTGAATCATGCGTTACATGAGTTGGACATAGTGCAGCAGGTCATTATTGAATGTTACCACCGACGTCAAAACGTAAGACACGTTTAGTGATACTCTGAAGTTTGATACCAAGTTACTGAGATTTTAATGTGTAGACTTTTATATGCTAAACTGGGTCAGATATAACTATATATAATTAGCCTCGTTTTCATGTTTTTTGTTGTATCTGAATGTCTATAGATTTGCGGCAATGAAAGATCATACTATGAACCTCGTCAATATTACATACTATAGGATTGTCTTCTGAAGGGTGGTATTCACTTTACAGAGTAAGCTGAACTTCTGTTATTACTGAATAGGATCTATGAGTAACTCACTTGTTTCACACCGTTGTCCTTTGTAACCAGAAGTACACACGCACTTGTAGTTTTTTCCATCTTCTGTTTCACTGCATTTTTCACCATTCTGGCAAGGATTTGGGTCACAGACTTTGAAAAAATATATATTACGCCTAAACAACTATCACAATAGAAATTGCATTTTTAAGAAATGTGCAAATAAAGCTAAAGTCTAAAGTCATTTTTGGATCTAGTTGTTCCTCCAAAATCATCTGTTTTACCATGTTTGGACATGAATCATGGTCCGAATTTCTCCTGAAAATTAGTCAAAATCCTAAATGTGAGAGTTATACCTCACCAAGAAGGTATAAATTATATATTTTGGTACGAATTTCGGTCCCAACATTTTCATGCCAATTTATTCCGCCATGGACAGTTTTGGCAATATTTAATTTCTTAAATTTAATTTGAAAGTAAAATGTGTTAGATATAGTTAAACTAGTCAAGTGTATCTGTTCTTTCATGTGTAGTGAGGTAACTTAATCCTGTCCGTATGAGAAACAGTCAGAAATTGCTTTCAAAACTCTAAACACGATAAAAACATGAAAATTGCTCAGAAATTGCTTTCAAAACTCTAAACATGATAAAAACATGAAAAATGCTAAACATGAAAAATCTTTGAAATTTGGAGAAAAACGTTTTGTTGAGCAAATTAATTTATTTTAGTCGATAATGAATTTTTTTCATTGTAAACATTTTGTAATGCCAATGCCATTTTCAAATTCCCGTAAAATAATCACATATCCAATACAATATGACAGGCTTCATCTAAATAGGCTAAAACTGAAACCTAAAACAAACTTATAATTGTGTGACCTATATATAGTGTGTGTTTGTTCAGCCAGTAAAGCTTATGATAAAGTTTAGGAGATAATGTTGTTGCAAAGGTTTGCCTTCACCACAAAATGAATGATTCTACTTATTAAACAATTTGAATTAAGATAACTAATGTCATCAGTTATAATGAGTATCACGCAGGAATAAGTCGGATAGCAAGTTGTACTAGTGTCGTTGTATTGCGTGAGCGAATCCCTTTACAGTTTTGCAAGTATTTGAAAACCTAATTCTTATGTTGTATTCATTTGAAAGAACCGTCAGTTATCAGGATCAATACATATATGTACCTCCTTTTTAATTTACTTTTAGTCTACCGAAATTCGTCCAATATGTAAAACAATAATAATTACCGTGGTTGCATAATTTACCTTTACATAGTCACGTCGTTACCTTTGCATATTTCCTTCATGATATGCGCCAGGTGATGTTTCAAGTTTGCAAAGTTAGTAACTTCAATCACACTTTTTTCATTCCCTCCTGCTATTTGTACAAGCTCAGAGTGGGAGATGGATGCGCCAATACCAATTGCCAGAACTTTGACGCCCTTGTCCTTTTAAAAGACCATAAATGCATTTCAGAATAAATGTTTTAATATAATTAAAGAGAAGGCGCAAATTAATTTAATACAAACATGTATATCAGCCATGTTTTCACAAAAGAAGCCTTAGAACCTAAAACCCCCTTTTGTGAAAACATGGCTGATCTTGTGTGCCTTCAGCATTAAAAGCCAGTAACTCGTGTTTTTGCCGTTTTCTTGAAAGGACAAATGACAGTTTGGTGGTGAGGGGTGGGGAGGACTAGTTCAAACATTTTCACGAATAACTAACTTTAACTGGCGTATGGCGCAATGATTTGCTTAGTGGAAGACGTACATTTTCCACTAGGTCTGAGAAAAAAGGGAATTTTTGGCTATAGAGAATTGGGAAGCCACCGAAAATGGCCGAACATGGCGTTTTTGTGGCGTTTTTGTTGGAACATCGTGAAAAATGGTGATATTTTAACTAAAGAAATTATGCGATAAATGTTCCACAAGTAAATTATGGGATAGAAAGGCCAGAAAAGTTTTAAACTGCCATTTGCCCTTTGATGAAAACGTTGAAAAGTGAGTTACTGGCTTTTAAAGCTTAAAGGCACACACGATCAGCCATGTTTTCACAAAAGGAGCCTTAGACCCCCCTTTTGTGAAAACATGGCTGATATATTAAATCTAGCAAAGTACCTTTGAGGGACTGTGTCATGGTGAGAGACCATTACATTAGATGTCCGGGCCGGACACGGTCATTATCAGAGATTCTCATATGAACTAACGAACCTCGCGCACATGTGGGATGGTAAAAATCAAAGCAAATATTCAAAAATGACTAATAAACGTTGCTATATACAGTATTCAGGTAAAATAATGAAAATACTTTCAATCAATCCTTTAAGTAGCGGGGTTTAACTGTTTTAACTCAAAGTGACTAATCGAACACTGACTCCATACATACGTAATACCATGACATAGCCCCTTTAAGACAATATTTTGCGCGTTCCCGCTCTCATATTTAAGAAATACAAATGAAAACAGTTAAAGAAAATCTCAATTTCGCTCCTTTGAAATGGCGCCCATTTTTACATAGCCTCGTGGATGGGTATCAGCAGGGAGGATGCAAGAGGAGGTTTACCTGAAGTGGCTTCAAGACCTCAGAATACGGCTTGCTTCCTTTGTTCGTATTGCCATCAGTTAACACAATTAAGACGTTGCACTTATCAGGACGGTCGCCACCAGCTGCCGTAAACAGCTTCTGATTGGCTAGTGTGATCGCTTTGTCGGTTCGCGTTCCTCCGCCGAAATACCAGGTGTTACGCACATATTTTTGTAGTTCTCCAGTGTTATGGTACTTAACGTTTTTGAAGTCAAATTCAAGAAAAGAGTAGGTGCTGTAAGTAATATATCCCATGTGAGTACCAGCTGAGGAAATCCCTACACTGCCTGCAAGCTGTGCGATAAACTCTGTTGTCTTTTTGAAATTCTGTGACCCGACACTTCCAGATGAATCCATAACTATTCCAAGGTCGATGCCTCTTTGACAAGCTTAATACATCAAAAAAAGAAAGCAGGTTAAAGACGTGTAGGTTGCTTCATTTTCTACTTATTTCCACTCCAAATAAAGTTGAATCAATCGTAAGCGATATTACTGAAGTAAACTCTTAATGTCAAATAAAGGTTTGAAACGCAGTAATTTGACTGAGGAACAACCTAAGTTGGTTTTAATGAAACCCCGACAGTTGGAACAAATTGCCGTTAAATTGTTGGCAATTTAGTCACAATTGAAGACATTTTTTTTATGGAAGCTATATTTTAGTTTTTGAAAAAAACTTGATACAAACGTGAGCGTTACGCGACTGGATAATTTTGTGACAAAATATTTGCATAATCGATTGTTCGCGATACGCCTCGGTGCACAAGGGTACCGGCGAAGAGAAAGTCAAAAACACTAAAGAGCGGATGTTAGTAAATATCGAGAATCGTGCGACAGTGAAAAATCAGTGAAAAATCAGATTCGATTTTATTTTACCAAAAGAACACAATTGGTAAACTATTTTCGAAAATCACATTTAAAAGTTCCACTGCTTTTTGATTTTTGAAAAAAAATAGATAAGTTCAAACTACGGCCGACGCTCACTGGGCGTCATTGAAAATTTGGAAATATTGTGCATTTTTAGCAAGCTCGTGCACAATAACGGCAATTCTTCCAGTATTTTTTATTTCGGTACTGAATTTACCAACCTTTCCCCTATCTTAAGGCATAAAAATAATTTTAGAATTCCTATTTTGGGTCTGCGTACGGACTCGTTGAATACACTACCTTCGAGTGGTCGTGCTGAAGATGAAATTAGGGCCAATTTCAGATGGCTCTATCTCCGCTGGTATATGTATTTCTCAACAAAAAAAGATGTGCCTTTATAGCTGAACCATTCTAATTTTCTGTCTTCCAATATCTATTTTGGCCCGCAAAAAGCTTGCCGTCCAGAATCCAAACTGTCTCGCGTATTTGACCAATTTCGTATGTAGCTCACTAAATGGGTTGTCACGCTAAACCGTCAAATTTCACTAAAAGTTATACTTTAAACAATTCAAACACATTAGAAATCAACCATTTCCTTTTCTCCACTGCTCTGTCGCAGTTTTCACGTTCAGTTATTTTCAATAACACATCATCACCTCAAGATATTTTTTTTTGCATAAGACGATCCAAACTACAAGGTCAACAGGTCAGCCGCCGGTCACACAACAAGAGAACAAGAAAAGTTTCAAAACACCAGCTTCATGTGGTTACAATATGTTTTTCGCAAAACTTATTAATTATTATCGATTTACTACTTTTATTCTATTTTCTCGAATTGCGAGCAGTAAACTTTATAGATCTCTTTATATGGATCAATTCAAACACACGGCTGTCACGATTCGGCAAAATAATTGAAAACACCAGGAATCTAAGTTTAACAGTATAAAACTTTGTACTGTAGAATATTTAAAATGATCAGAAAAAGTATCTTTGTGAAATTGGTCGGTTCGCATTTCACATATTTTTTACGTAAAGTCTACATCCCGGGTGGGGGGGGGGGGGGGGGAGGGGGGAGTGGGGTACTCCCTATAATGGAATATATGGGGAGGCCTTTTCAGGGTGAAGGTGTATAAAAGGGTAGGGATTTCACGAGTTGAAGTATAAAAAAGGGTAGGGAAAACTGTCATTTGGGTATTTAAAAGGGGCTTTCAAAATATCTCGAACAGACGCACCTAACGGCTGATTCATTCAAGTATTTTAAGGAGTTACTCAAGTGAAACGTTTAGTAAAAGGTATATGAAAGAGTTACCTCCCCCCTGGGGGGGGGGGGGGGGGTCTACATGCAGTTTTATAGAATATCCCAGGTTGTATCACCTGAACGCGTTGTGCTTTCTCGCGTCTAATGATTATTTTGCCATGATTTCCGAACAGGAAAATGTTTAAATTGTCATCGTGTTATTCAACTTAAAACATTACGACCACAACATGTGATCATACCCCGGCCATATACATTACGAATGCAATTTGAGTCGGAAGCGTCGCACGCTTTGGAAATGAAAATTCCTCTATGAAGTCTTCAAGCAAGCCCTCCCCTCGTTCCCCTGAAAAAAGTATTTCGAGATTTAAGAATTGAGAATAAGTCCGTTTGTAGCGATTTCTTTGCCCGCTTCCTTTAATAAGAGAGAAGACAAGTGTGCGCTCGGGAATGCAGTGAAATCAAATGTATATGTTACCTGTTCAAGTTCATGTTCATGTTCATGTTCCCCTTTTTTGCGATCACTGGACAACTTTACTGGACAACTTTATTTACCCACGGTAGGTCCATCAGGATATAAATGTATAAAAATATTAAAATGTATAATATATATTAATATATTATAAATATATACTATAATAAATGCTAAAATCAAGTCTAAGCTACGATAATAATCTACATTAATTTATAGTAATATTCTAATGTAGTAGATATGTATCTAAAATAAGAAGAAAAAAAATCCTGCTTTCCAAGGACGCCGTGCTGAAACTGGGTTAAACACTCTGAAAATGGATTTATCAACTATACGCTGATAATCTAATTTTTCCATTTCAGCGAATGGAACAGTTCGTCTGCGTTAGCATCATAACTTGAGAAAGTAATTATGCGTACAGCGCGGTTTTGGAGTTTTTCGAGTTTTAGAGAAAGGCCTTTGTTACAGTCACTCCAAACCACACTGCAATAATTAAAGTGAGGTTGTACCAAGGCATTGTACACCGTGAGGAGTGTCTCGCGAGGAACGAAATACCTAATGCGTTTGATTGCATTTATCGCAGAGGCAATTTTTTTAGATATCATGTGAATGTGGCTATTCCAGGTCAGGTTTTGATCTATTTTTACACCAAGTGATTTCGATACCTGGACCTGTTTCACCGGGTTTCCTTTTATTGCGATGTTTGGCATTTCTGGTAGATTAGATAGCCTCTGTCTGGAGCCAATAAGTAAAAACTCAGTTTTTGTCATATTTAAAGTGAGCTTATTTGCTGCAAGCCAAACATGAATTTTGTTCAAATCGAAATTATTTATATCGTTTATATCATTGCTGGCGTATGTTATGCTAGTGTCGTCAGCATACATTCTTGGCTGAGAATAGGTTAGACAATTGGGTAGATCGTTAATGTATAACAAGAATAACAAGGGGCCTAGGATGGTCCCCTGAGGCACTCCACTTTTAACCAATGTCTTGGACGACTTACAATTATTTACAATGCAGGTTTGTGTATGGTCATTTAAATATGAGTTAAACCAATCTTGGGTATGACCGGTTATTCCATAATATTCCAGTTTCGATAGCAAGATGGTATGGTCTATTGTATCGAAGGCCTTTCTCAAATCAAGAAACATAACTGCATTAATATTGCCACGGTCAATGTTTAATGACCAACTGTCAGTCGCCTCCAGTAGCGCAGTCACGGTGGAGTGAACTGAGCGAAAACCAGATTGATGATTTGAGAGTAATTTGTTGTCGGTCAAATATTTATAAAGCTGATCATAAATTATGCGCTCAAACACTTTTGCAACTACTGGAATGATCGATATCGGCCGATAGTTGGTCATGTCACTACGTTTCCCGGCTTTCTTATAAAGCGGAGTAACTCTTGCGCTCTTCCACTCATCGGGAAAGATTCCTGTTTTTATGGATTGATTAAATAAGTAAGTCAGTGAGTCAGAGATCAAGTCGGGGCACTCCCTAAGAAGTTTAGCAGAGATATTATCTAGGCCAGTTGCCTTAGACTTGCAAAGTTTGGATAACAATACGAAAACAGACGATCGGTCTGTTGCCTTAAAAGAAAAACGATTGTCGGTGTTATTCAAATAATCACTATAGGAAGCGTCAACATCATCAATATCTTTTGCAAGGCCTGGTCCGATCTCTACAAAGTATTGGTTAAAATTCTCAGCAACTTCAGTTGGGTTATTTATATATAGTTGTGCCACTGTTATTTATTTCGTTGATCACCGACTTGTTGTTTTTACGTGACATTACTTCATTAATTGTTTGCCACGTTTTATGTGGAATTTTAGAATATTGTTCAAATGCGTTATTATAATAATATTTCTTGGCATTCTTAATCTCAGTGTTTACACGATTTCTTGTTTTCTTAAAGTTGGACCAGTCTCGAGGGTCATTGGATTTTATGGCTTTGATTTTTAAACGGTCTCTTCCGTGCATCATACTCTTTAATTCCGAATTAATCCAAGGACTCTTAGACGAACGTGTGCGTCGTGTTCGCACTGGTGCATGTTTATCGCAAATTTCTAGAAACATAGCTTTCCATTTAAGCCACATTTCGTTTGGATTTTCTATTCCCCTGAGGTCACTCCATGGCTGAACTTGGATGTCATTACGAAAGTTTTCTCTGTTGAAATTCTTAAAGTGTCTCATGCAAACACTATTAGTTCCTTTCGACTCAGAAGGTATAAAGAGTTTGCGATAAGCATACACCAAACTGTGATCGCTTATACTAACATGGGACACTCCACTGCACACAATTTTATCTGGATAGTTCGTAAATATGAGATAGATCAACGTCTTACTAGTACAAGTAACACGCGTTGGTTCTTCGATTAATTGCTAGTAGTATAGAGCGCATGGAATTAGCCGTTTTTTTGCGGCGCTATGCTAATTTTTGCGGCGCTATTTTTTAAGGCGCTATGCTAATTTTTAAGGCGCGCTCTCATTAATTCAATGACGTCACGGTTCTATTGTCTTAGAATCATGAATAAAATGCGGCGCGCTCATGAATAAAATGCGGCGCTCATGAATAAAATAAGGCGCTCATGAATATCTATTGTTCCTTTGGATGAGGTCATCGATCTATTCGGGCATGTTTGGGCAAAGCCTATTGTTTGGAGCAGCTATAAAACCAGGAGCAATCGGCCCTGAATACATTCGAAGTTGAATGAAAAAAAGTAATAAATATCTTGCAATATCTAAACCTCTTTGTAGCGTAAATAGTAAGAACAAACTACTCGTGATAGGCTCTAAACTGTCTTTATTATTTTCCTTTACAGTTAATAACTCATAAGATAATTGTATACAAAATCCACTGTGAGAAATGTTGCTATTGTCTTTAGGGACGATAACTGAAGAGCCTATTGTTTGGAGGAAAACTCTTGTGATGCAAATTATTCTCTAAAACTGAACTATGATTACCATACGAATATAAACAAACCAGCAGATAATTAAACAAAGTTTATTCAAGCTCAAAAACACCAATTTTAAAAACAGTTCGTTTTCCTTATCCTATTTCTCAGTTCTTGAATTGATATAATGTACCGTGTTACAAGATTACACTGATTTATGTTTCATTGATTTTTTTCTTGTTCACAAAAGCTACAGACAGTTGTGTTTTTACCGAGGAGAGGAAAATTAATGACCAAGGTAGTCTAGTCTAAAAACTATACTTCAGCTATCATTTTCTAGTCTAGTCTAGAAATTGTTAACCTAGGTAGTCTAGTCTAAAATGTCGTTCTAGACTACAAATATCTAGTCTAGAAACTAACAACACTCACAAGCCCTGAACGCCTGCCTCCTCCTCCTCCTCCTCCTCCTCCGCCTTCCTCCTCCTCCCTCCTCCTCCCTTTTATTCATGAGCGCGCCGCATTTTATTCATGATTCTAAGACAATAGAACCGTGACGTCATTGAATTAATGAGAGCGCGCCTTAAAAATTAGCATAGCGCCGCAAAAAATAGCGCCGCAAAAATTAGCATAGCGCCCTATACTACTATTGCTTAAGGTGGTAAATGTCGGCAATATTTCGAAGCTCATCACTGACCGTGTTACTGCTTTCAGACAAAAAAATACAATTAATATCGCCCAAAACAATGTGTTCAGTGTTTTCTGCATCTATTCTCCCGATGAGCGCTTCGAAATGCCGAAACAATTCAAGGGTTGAATTAGGAGGTCTATACCAAGTAGTAATAATAAAAGGCTTAGACCTTGGTTTCTTTATTTCAATTGATAGACTTTCAAGATTTGTAGATTCTAGGTCACTTCTAACGATAGTGATCGGACATAAATACAAACTCAACCTCCATTTCTATTTCTATCACGGCGTGTAATATTGTAGCCAACAATTTTGACTTCATCATCACTGACAATCTCATTAAGCCTCATTTCATTTATAGCTAGAATATCAAACCATCGATTATCCAGAAGAACCCGGAGTTCATCTATGTGTTTGGGTAGACTAGTTAAATTCAGGCAAGCTATTTTAAAACCACGATTGTTTGGAAATATTGGTTGGGAAGCATTTATTGCCACATTTTCAGAGTGAGATAAAGATTATTTTCGGCTCCACTGACCCTTTATAACATGGGGTTATGGGCTCCTGCGCACTATGACATCATAAGCTACTCTATTGGGTAAAATGCGGTGGTGGTAAAAGGAGGAATGCCTTGTGGAATGGCATTTCGCGCCATTTTCCCCACTTTTTAGTTTAGCCCTTGTTTTGTATTTCCCACTCAGTGAGAACTCGTTTGTCCTCTCCTGATTCTAAGGCCCTGTTTACATGAACCCTGGTTGGATGCCAACCCGGATTTGATCAGTGCCAAGGTCTGACCCTTCTGGCAGTCAATCTTCCGCCGTTAACTGCCATGCCGGGTAACCCGGCCGGTTCGAATCCAGGGTTGACCAGGACTGAAAGGGAACATTTGCAAAATTCATTCATGTTCATTCATTCATGTTCATTCATTCATGTTCAATTCATTCACTCGCTCCACTGACCCTATAGGCGAGCTAAAAAATTGCGTCAATATAGAGCATACGCAAACATACTAATTATATCAACCGGATAAGGTGGCGAGCAGACAAAAGCAGACCAGGGTCAGCCCAGGCCTCGAACGACAGGCATCCGGGGTTCATGTAAACAAAAACAATTTTCAGCCCTTAGCCGGCTGGATTCCAATCCCGGTCAGGTCACCGGGATCATGAGGCAGGGCCTCTTTGGGGAGAACTCGTTGTTTACCAGGGAGCTTGCTTTTGCAATGGTTAGTGTAAGTTTTATGGTTCGGGTTTGAGTTAATTTATATTGATCGGTCAAACGCAATGTTGACTTCATTAACTGAAACGAACATGTACTGAGTATGATGAATATAAATTAATTCAAACCCTAACCCTAACCTTAAAACTTAACCATGTCCAAAACGACGATAAATAACGAGTTCTCATGGACACTGATAGGGGAATGCAAAAATATGGGAATACACATATCACTGCGAGCCGAAAAAAAGTGGGAAAAAATTACGGGAATAATATAATTTATTTTTCTCAAAAGTTACCGTCATCTAGACTTCAAATTTCATTCGTCCAAGCTTTAACTACCCAATAAAATGTTTCGTTTATCATCGACCGACTGACCAATTTTTTTTGGAAAAAGTAAAATAATTGTAACTACACCTCTTTTCCGAGCTCTCTACGTTTTAGTTTCTTGCCTTTTTTTGCAAATTGTCAATCCACAACTAGTAGAAGAAAAGGTAGTCGAGGAATACATCACGAGCCAGAGGGCGATGGTAAGCGAAACCCAAAACATTTTACTGGGCTGACCTAAGTACACCCCCTTTCACTCATTCCAAAATCAAGTGGCCTGGATTTTGCCAGTTTGGCCCGCATTGTTTAGAATCTTCAAGTGAGGATGAATAACTACATTTGTACAAGATGCCATTTTACTCGGTAAGAGTATGATTTGTGAAACGACCGTGCCGGGCGTTATTTAAAAATAAGGATTATCCTATCGATGCAATAATTTTTGAACCCGTACGCATAGCTATCAACCTCGGACGGTTCAGTGTCAGTTGACACGTATGGGTCGTCTATCTTAGTTGTTGATCAACCCATCAAACCCTCAATATCATGCATGTGACGAAATGTGATTAACACTAAACACCTCTAAACCCTCGGTTAGAGTTAGAGTTTAGTTTGAGGTTAAGGTTAAGTGTTATGGTTCCGTTGGTAGGAATATGACTTCATAAGTCCTACACAAGTAATAATTATGTTATGTATTGCGTAGTTGGTCCGAAAATATGCCACAAATAGCTGGCGTTTCTGAAGCTTCAAAAATTCAAAATGTTTCGGTGGAGTATGCCTCCCCGGAACCCCCTAGCTGGTAACGCGCTTGCATGTGCGCGTCAAGTTCTCTATCCCACCAAAGTTATCTTCTCCATTCCCCTCCTTTCGCGATTTGATGCCAATGAGGGCACTGAAGGAACATCGTCGGGGTTTTTCGAGTTTGGCCCGCATGGTTTAGAGTCTTCAAGTATGGATGAATAACTACAATTCCATTTTAGTCGACAAACAAAAGCATAGCGTAGCCTATGAACCTAAAATAAATACATTTGGCTAATGTCGCTGCACTGTTGAGTAAACTCTGACGTCGTAGTGCGTCAATTGTTCTTTCTCAAACTCATGAATAATTCATGAGCCTTTTAGTCAATCAGAGGGCTGCATTTGGTCACATGAATGAATCTGGATACCCAATGAAACACTATATGAACATCACTAGTGATTTGGATATCCAAATCACTAGTGATGTTCATCTGTGTTCTCATTGGGCATCATTCATGCATGCATAAGCTACAAGGATTACAGCATAAGTATGACTTTATATGGAGAAGTGAAGGAGAAGACGGAAATAAAAATCGGTGCCCAGAGTGTGGCTCGAACCATCATCCTCATGGCTGTTCTTGAGTCTTGACTACTAGTCCGCTGTCTTGTTCACTATGCTATCAGGCCGTTTGTTGAAATGATCGTGACAAAATAACAATCACAACCCTTGTAGTCTATAATTGCATGCAATAAAATTCCAGGCAAACAATACTTTCTAATGATTTATAAATGCAGGTATTGTTTTCGATTGAGCTTCTTGTTTCACCAGGGAATCCAAACACCTCGAAAGAATAAAAGCACTGACTCGGCCGAAGCGGCCTCGTGCTTTCATCTTTCTCGGTGTTTGGATACCCTGGTAAAGCACTAGCTCTCGTTTTTTATATATTACTTAATGAACAATATATAATCAAAACCATGTGATATATGTAATCTCAAAAGGGGGAAATAAACAGATAGCATATAAGTTTGGAAATGAATATTCCTATATACAAAGGAGGGGGACATGGGGGGGCTCTCAATACCAAATCAGCGCAAAAAAATCCCAAAACACCGCATGTAACGTTGACAAAATACCGACACCGCAATTACGCAATATTTGTTTTAAGAGTTCCGTGATTTACATGGATTTGACATTGAAAATAAACGTTTCACCGAACACCGCAGGTTTGAAAACACAACAACGCACACCGCAGGATTTGAGATCACCGCAATATAGGATTTAATTCACCGAAATATTGCACTAAAAATTGACCCACACCGCAACACCGCAAACCCCAATGTCCCCCTCACAAAGCCAAAGTATTTCTTTAATGTAATTAGACCCCCCTCGTTCCCCTAAACTGTATTTTGAGAATAGAGCACGCACATAAACAGTTTCCGTGCGATTTCTTTGGACACATTCAGGCCAGTGTACTCAGTGGCAGGTTGAGTGATTCAAAATATATATCCCACCAATTCTTCATCGATGGAATGCAAACCGACCAATTCACAAAGATACTTGATTTCTTTTGTGGACTTGAAGGACAAATTTACTTTTTTCTGATCATTTTAAATATTCTACATGTACAAAGTTTTATACTGTTAACTTAGATTCATGGTTTATTTCAAGTGGGAGATGAATACATTATGTGATGATCTGTGAGAAAAATGATTTTATGAGTATCAGAAAAGAATTCATCAACAAATCACATGTAATTATTAATAATTTTAAATCATTCGATACAAAGTCTTTATTTCTGCACTTACTATCCATGAATGATGAGTCTATTATGAAGATATCTGCTAAATATTTTTATGATATTACTGTATTAGTTGGTAAAAACTTAGTTCGTTAGTTTGTACTTTATTACTATAAAGGATGAATAAATTATTATATTGTTTTGCCGAATCGTGACAGCCGTGTGTTTGAATAGCCCACTTCCGCGATGTGCTTTACTTGTCACGCACAAAGGTTTCAATACGAGGCTCCGTGCAAAATTAAATTTATTATTTTCTCTGTGAAAAGAATAAATTTAATTTAGTACGGAGCCTCGTATTGAAATCTTTGTGCGTTGACAAGTAAAGCATATCGCGGAAGTGGGCTATTGATCCATATAAAGAGATCTATAAAGATTACTGCTCGCAATTCGAGAAAATACAATAAAAGTAGTAAATCGATAATAATTAATAAGTTTTGCGAAAAACATATTGTAACCACATGAAGCTGGTGTTTTGAAACTTTTCTTGTTCTCTTGTTGTGTGACCGGCGGCTGACCTGTTGACCTTGTAGTTTGGATCGTCTTATGCAAAAAAAATATCTTGAGGTGATGATGTATTATTGAAAATAACTGAACGTGAAAACTTCGACAGAGCAGTGGAGAAAAGGAAATGGTTGATTTCTAATGTCTTTGAATTGTTTAAAGTATAACTTTTAGTGAAATTTGACGATTTAGCGTGACAACCCATTTAGTGAGCTACATACGAAATTGGTCAAATACGCTAGACAGTTTTGATTCTGAACGGCAAGCTTTTTGCGGGCCAAAATAGATATTTGAAGACAGAAAATTAGAATGGTTCAGCTATAAAGGCACATCTTTTTTTGTTGAGAAATACATATACCAGCGGAGATAGAACCATCTGAAATTGGCCCTAATTTCATCTTCAGCACGACCACTCGAAGGTAGTGTATTCAACGAGTCCGTACGCAGACCCAAAATAGGAATTCTAAAATTATTTTTAAGCCTTAAGATAGGGGAAAGGTTGGTAAATTCAGTACCGAAATAAAAAATACTGGAAGAATTGCCGTTATTGTGCACGAGCTTGCTAAAAATGCACAATATTTCCAAATTTTCAATGACGCCCTGTGAGCGTCGGCCGTAGTTTGAACTTATCTAATTTTTTTCAAAAATCAAAAAGCAGTGGAACTTTTAAAAGTGATTTTCGAAAATAGTTTACCAATTGTGTTCTTCTGTCGAATGATTCTCGATATTTACTGACATTCGCTCTTAAAATGCACACCGCTGTACCAGCTGAAGTAGGAAATATCATTTCTGAGACTTTACCGTTCATCAAGAGAAGAAAGCAAAGAGTAAACGATGGAAGAGGAGTGAGAGTGGTGTATTGTTTCGACTCCTCGTGTAGTGGAATCTGGGAGTATGCCTTCGAGAGGTCCAGCTCGTTCATTTTCTCCTATAGGTCATTTAGAGTTGGTAACGGATAGGTGTTAGTGATTAATTCTAGGTTGAGTGTCATTCTAGGTTGCGTGTCCCCGCATAGTCGGATTGAGCTGTTTTACTTTACGACCGATACTACAGGGGTTGCCCATTCGCTGTGAGTGATCGGGGATATGATACCCTGGTGCTGCAACTCATTTTACTCAACTTCAACTTGTTGGCGGGTTGCAAATGCCACTGTACGATATTTCTGATGAACGGGGATGGCTTTCTCTCGCACATTTAGGGTGGCAGCATTCCCCTGGAAGGTGCTTAGTTTGCCACTAAACACATCACTGTACTTTTCAGTCAAGCTTTCTATTTTATCATATTTGGATGCTTCGAGAACATGCTTGATGGGAGGCCAGTCAAGCCTATATAAATAATTGCATCCGGGAGCGGCCAAAAAATGCCACTTTGGGACCGTCCCGTTGCTTCCAATAAATTTGCCAGTTAATTTATCTGAGCTCAATGAAACACGCTCGACCTTTCCTTGTCTGTTAGTGTACTTTTTGTTCTAATTATCGCTCTATATTAAAACTATTTTGTTTGTGAAACTATGTTATGTAAAATCTCTGTGATTCTGACGGGAGTACCTGAATAAAAGATGTTATGTTGTGGTCTACCTGTGGTTGCGCGGACACCCAGCCCTTAATTTGTTTTGAAACTACATGTGGTTCAAGCAGTAAAAGCATGTCAGTTATTCCGTCCTGTTTCACCGTGTTATTCCATTCCGACAGACACAACAACTGGCGACGAGGATCGGATTGTGAGTAAGTAAAATAATTCACCGTTTGAAATATAAAACAAGTATTTCTGCCTCGAAATCTAGCTACCGCCAAAATCCAAATTCAACATGGCCGCCAATGCTGGGACAATTGGCTCTATACAACCGTTCGATGAACGTTCAGAGTCATTCACATCCTATATTGGACGTCTAGAAATGTTTTTTTCCCTAGTTAACGAAGTAAGTGAAGAAAAGAAGAAAGCAGCATTGCTAAGCCTGAGAGGTCCTAAAACCTATAACTTAATTAATTCGTGGACTGACAGCCCCTGAAAAGCCCAAAGACAAATCGTATGAGCAAATCGTTGAATCTTTAGAGAGTCACATGTCCCCTGTACCCTTAGAAATCGCAGAAAGATATCGTTTTTATCAGCGCTCCCAGAAGAATGGAGAGTCAATAAACGAATTTTTGGCCTCCTTGAAGCATATGACTGAGCATTGTAAGTTTGGGACATTTCTTCCTCAAGCCTTGCGAGACCGATTTGTGTGTGGGCTTTCCAATCAGTCAATGCAGAAGAAGCTACTGTGTGAGAGTGACCAAATGCAATGGAACAGGCAACCAAGGGTGTTAGTGAAATCCAGAAAAATCCTGAACCAACTGTCAACCTTCATAGTCAATCACAACAAGTATTCAAAGTCGACAAACCAAAGAATACTTGCCTTAGCTGTGGCAAAACAGGGCACCCCCGCAAAAACTGTGGATGTTATAATGCTATATGTCACCAGTGCAACAAGCGGGGGCATATAGCTGCAGTATATGCCGCTCCGTGCCACAAACCAACACACCCCAAGCCCCCTATTCCAAAAACACCCATTGCCTTACAGAGGAACAGGGGCAGGAAG